>JAJOZX010008167.1:137500-206763 GCA_023014485.1 Bathynomus jamesi | reverse complement strand
TAGCAGTGTAAGACATTTCATGAACATGTGAAATTTTCTGGGATTCATTAGTAGATTTTTTGATTACATTTCGATTCGTTGTATATAATGATAGGCTTATTTTATTGTTTATGTAGGTTTACGGGCTTTTTGCTTCGCTTCGCGCTAAATAGGATTAAGTTACATTTTAAGGGACAGTCGAAAAATAATCTTAAACATAATAATTTGTCAGATTATAGGCTGGCCGTATAGGATTGTGTTAGACTTCAAAATAAGCTAAATTCGTTTAACTGAAATAGAGAAATTGTGTCGTGAAATTTTATAAATTCTTTTTTTTTTTGGATTTTTTTATATACTCATTAATTATATACTTACATATTAACTTATACGTATATATTAGTTATATATATAATTTTATATATTTATATACTCATAAAATTTGGTAAGTAGGCTGATTTATCTTTTTTTTTCCGTTCCCTTCGTTCATTTTCACGACAATTCCGACTGATATTTTGTAAAATGGCTGTTGTATTGTACTAAAGAAAGATTTCTTGTAGGCCTATCGTTAAATATTGATCGGATATTAACCGTCACTACGGTATATGTCTGTTGAGTATTAAATTTTTAGTTATTTAACAAAATTTTAATTGGTTTAACATAAATAATCATAGGATTTTTCTTTAATAAGCACAACTGTTAGGCATTAAATTCTAAATTGTTCTTTCCACGCGTAAAATTGAATGTATTAATTATAGGTCTAAAAGTGCGGCGGTACACATATTTTACGAAATTTGGATATTATTATAATTTTTTTTGAATTACAAAAATTTGTGTAGAAAATTCTTTTCATATATTGTTTCTTTACGTTTTATAGATTCATTTAATTTTATTTTTATAGGTAGGCCGATTTTTATTTTTGTCTTTCCAGTTCAATGACAATGGTAAAATTTTTATTTGGAATTTAGATTGTATTGCAAAAAGGATGTTTTGATTTGATATTTTAATTTGGGTATTAGAAGTGAAAAATGTCCTTTTTTTTAGTTCGAGCGTTTGCGTAGAAAAATTACAAAATTATGTCAGTATATAATGCGATTTCATTCGGTTAGGGATATTTGTATAGAGGTTCGCTTAAAAACAAAGCGACCGCTCTCAATTATGCAATGTTTTGTTTTTGTTTACAGTAGGTTGCATGTATTTGTGAGTGCATATTATCTATTCTTATTTAGTATAACGATGCAAATTTGTAGCTTCACTTGGAAACGATAAATTACTGGGATTTTTGTGATTTGCAAACCATATTGGGGTTTCTGTTGGAGGAGAGAGTTCTCTCTCAGATGTAATTTGTGAATTGCGAGTTTTTCATATGAAATTTGGCGTTTCAAGTTGGAATTACTGTATTAAAATAATTGTTGGTAGTAATATTTAAATTTTTTTACTTTTTAATAACTGTTTGGGAAAATTTTTATTGTTTAAACCTTCAGTCGGGTACTAATGCATTTAAAACATTGGCTCGAGTGTTCCCTCGGAAATGGAGCCTTCTAGAGAGCCAGTAACGTTTTTGTGGCGTCTTAGTGTGCTCCCCCCCCCCAAAGTGCAAGAGGGTTCATGATTGTCAGAGAAATGATGACATGAAGTTTCTGGGGTTCATTTTTGTCTTTTGTATTTAAAAGTATCGATGTGATTTCTGACGGTAGTTTGAACAATAATATTTCTTAAATTATACTAACAGTTACTATGTATGGGCGCTTTTATATTTATACTGTACAATTTTGTTTCGTACGTTTTATGACTCTTCTCTTTTTATCTTCTCAGATGTAACTGCCATAAGTGACTTATTGGTAACTAGATGTGATTAAATTTTTGAGAAATTTTGAGATTTGTCATTTTTTTTCCCGTGAATTTGGCCAGAGCAAATGTGTAGTTATTGTTTCGAAGTGAACTGTCGAGAAAATTCGGTAAATTAAATATTAAATGATAAGCAGTACAGAAACACGTTTCGAATAAACTTTTTTCTTCAAAATTTCAAAAGGCTCGGTTTGGAGGCAATCAAGTTGAATCCGAGTTCCATCCATTGAGTTTAGTTGACCGGATAGGTGATCGATCACCACTGATGAGAAGAGAGAAGAGAAACCAACTGCGCAGGGACTTGGCGCAGGATGGTTTCGGAAGAGAAGAGACAGAAGAGAGAAACCGAATGCTCATGGACTTGGCGCAGGACAGTTTCGGAAGAGAAGAGAAACTTAAAAGTGCAGGGTCTTGGCACGCGAAAGTTTCGATCGAAGATGGTCTACGGTATTTTTCGGGCAGTAGCTGGTCACGCTGCTCGAATGCTTCGCTAAATATGTGTTTTAGCACGCGGTAGGCAAGCCACGAGAGCTTGAACGGGTGTCTAAGACTGTACTGTCCATACAGACATACAGTAGGCTCGTTGGGAAACGGCCTACGGCGAAGTGATCGTTTGATTGTTGCCAGTGGAAGAGTCTTTCAGCTGGACGTAGGAAGAGCAGCAGCGTTCACCGACAACAGTGGAGATGAGACAAGGCGAGTTTCTTCATCGACTTCTAGAATTGAAAATTCCGTCCAATTCCGGCGCGTGGTCCCGCTTTCAGTATATCTCCCCCCCCTGATCCTTTTAGAATTGTACGTCCCTTGTTTTTTTTTTCCGCCATTTGGAGAGAGAGCGGACCCATTAAAGCGTGCTGCCCTGTTGCATGTTGATTGATGCAATCCCTTGCATTCTAGCGAAGTGAGCAGTAGAGCTGCGATTGAAAATTGAAGAAGTCCGTTGTCAGCGTGCGGATTGTGATCTAAACGTCCAGCAAATTAATGTACTGATTATTATGTAATGAAATTATAAGTGAAAGGGTGCGATTATTGCCTAAAGTTGTTGCGTTTTTCGTGAAATAGTATGTGCGCTCTTGGTCAGTATTTTATGTAAACTTTTTTTTTTTTTTTTCTATGTTGCCCTGATAGTAACTGTATAACTATACAAATAATTGTTTCAAATGTAAAGCGATCTTTGATGAGAAATCGCTGGAATAGATTGTGAACTTGAGATTTGTGTAGCCACTGTAAGAACATTTTCCGTTATTTTTTTTGGCATGTATAGATTAGTTACAGGTTGTAATTTAATTATTAGTGTGAAATGTTATTTTATGCAAATGTGAAAATTATAAAGTTGTTTTCGATTTTTATAATATGATACAAAATATGTGTGGAATTTGTCATTCTAATTACACTGGTCAACAAAGATTTTTCATCAGAGTAAAATTTGTGGTGGCTGGATAGCATGTTTCATGCTGATTCCAAAACTGCATTCAGATTTTTTCTAGCACGTATAGGTTTCAAGATGAAGGCATATATATAACTACACAGATTTAACCATTTTAAATAGGCAAAATACTAATATTTCAACATTTGATTGTGTTTATTTTATTGTGTTTTTTTAGTTTATTCATCTTATTTATTTCAATTATCTTAATTATACATCTTATGTATTTCAGGTGTGAGCTTTTACGTCTAGCAGCATTGTGATTCAGGCAACAACGCCGTGCTTTTTGTGTCAAAAGATCAGTCCAGTCCAAGAACTTGTTGTGTCAAGTTGGTGTACATTTTTTTTGAATTTATAGTTTGCTCAGGTCAGTCAACATGCCTCGACAATGTAAGAATGACCCCGACAAGTTCTGTTTCGTATGCGGCCAGTTGACAACTAAAACACAGCGACGAAGTATTACAACCGACATTAAGAAAATATACAAGCTATACTTTGGTTGCCATCTAGGTGACCAAGATAAACCATGGGCGCCACATCAAATCTGTTCTGGCTGTTCAAATGGATTACGTGATTGGCTTAACAAAAAGAAAGCTTCAATGCCATTTGCCATACCCATGATATGGAGGGAGCCGAGAGATCATCATGAAGACTGTTATTTTTGTAGTGTGAACTTAATGGGGTTTTCTGCCAAGAACAAACACCAGATTGTATATCCAAACTTGGTTTCAGCACGTAGACCAGTAAAACATGATGAAACATTGCCCATTCCAATTCCCCCAAGTGATAGGCTAGATTCTATCATAGATGACATGGAAAGTGATGAAGGTGCAACTGGCGTTTCCGGACCATCTACAGAACCAGAGTACACTTTTGAAGGTAGACATTTAGAGCCTAAAAAGTTAACCCAAGGACAGTTGAATGATCTTGTTAGAGACTTATCGCTGTATAAAGAGAAATCAGAGCTTCTCGCCTCAAGACTAAAGGAGAACAATTTACTTGAGAACAATGTTCGTATTAGTTACTACCGAAAGCGGAATTTTGAATTAACAGCATTCTTTTCAGTAGACGGTCCTCTCTGTTATTGCCATGACATCAATGGACTATTTACAGCCATATCTCAGACGTATGTGGCATCTGAGTGGCGCCTCTTTATTGATTCGTCGCAGAGAAGCCTGAAAGCAGTTCTTTTGCATAATGGTAATATAATGCCATCCATCCCCATTGCCCATTCCGTCCATCTAAAAGAGACATATGACAATATGGATATACTACTTAAGGCAATCAAATACGACAGTCATCAATGGAATGTTTGTGGAGATCTAAAAGTTATAGGAATGCTTATGGGTATGCAGTCAGGATTCACAAAATTTTGTTGTTTCCTTTGCCTGTGGGACAGTCGCGCCACTATAGAACATTACACCAAAAGTGACTGGCCACTTAGGTATACATATGTCCCAGGGATAAGCAATGTCCAGTCTGTCCCTTTAGTGGATCCCCAAAAGATCTATCTGCCACCTCTTCACATTAAACTTGGTTTAATGAAGAATTTTGTTAAAGCAATGGGTAAAGTTAATTCTGAAGGGTTCCAATACCTTTCAAGGAAATTTCCGAAGGTTACTGCAGCAAAATTGAAGGAAGGAATTTTTGTTGGGCCACAAATAAGGGAGGTTTTGAATGACACTGAATTTGAAAAAGTCCTAAGTCCGCTGGAATTGAAGGCTTGGCTGGCGTTCAAATGGATGGATATGTGAAAACTTTCTTGGAAGCAACAAGTCACCTGCGTATAAGGATGGAGTCAAGAACCTCCTTGATGCCTTCAAAGAAATGGAGTGTCGAATGTCGTTAAAAATTCACTTCCTGCATTCCCACTTAGATTTCTTTCCTGAAAACCTTGGTGCAGTGAGTGACGAGCAAGGAGAGCGCTTCCATCAAGATATTCAGATGATGGAGAAGCGCTACCAAGGGTATTGGAATGAAAGCATGATGGCGGACCATTGTTGGATGCTGTATCGTGACAATCCAGGCCAAATTTACAAAAGGAAATCACACTCACAGCGCTTTTAATAAAATAATGTATATATTCTTTATTTATAAGTACATTGAATAAGGTATATGATGTATTTGTTGTTTAGCATTCCTAAGTGTGATCTATACATCCATAAATTTTCTTATAGCAATATCAAAAACTTAAAAATATCAAAACCAGTGTATCTATATAACTATACGTGCTAGAAAAGAAATAAAACCAGATTCGGAATCAGCGCGACAAATGCATTAAGAAAAGTGTGATCATGTTTGTGATGAGAAAAAAAGTTTCATTTTGTTGGCCAGTGTTATTTCTTGTCTATCTCAACTTTGAATTTGTTAAAGAAAAAAAAAAAAATTGGAAAATATATAACTTTGTTGAATAAATTATTAAATTTGTTAAACGATATTAATAAGTTTTCCTAGTGGAAAACTTATTTTCAAGGGGGTGATGCGAGTATAGTAATGTCTAATTAAGAATTAAATGTTTGTTTATAAATTAATGTTCGAATATATTAAACTTATAAAAATATACGAGTTGGGAGTGCAAATTAAAAGAATACAATAATATTTAATGGATGTAATTACAATAAATTATGGTTGAGTATAGTAGTGTCTAATTAAGAATTTTAATAATGTTCGATTAATGTAAAAATGTAAAAATTAAGATATGTAAGATATGTAAAAATTAAGATAAATGATGGTTTGTTTATTAAAATTATTAAATACGAATTGGCAACACAAAGAGTCAGCCCAAGAAGGCTGGGTTTCTAAAAATACCCAACAGTCATTCGGCAGTGCGATAAGCGTAAAGTTGGGGCCATGTAACCTTAAAATTAAATTAATTGTTTTGTGCCCCTCTCCGACGTAAAATATTATAGTAAAATTTCCTACTCGCATCCCCTCAAATTAATTAAAGCATTTTCGGAATTAAATAAAGTGTTAACGAGCGTTAAAAGAGTGTTAATGAACCCCCCTTCCCCCTTTGTGTTGTAACGGCTTTCATAGTCTCGGCGTGGCTACCATGAATTTATACGGTACAGTGAAAACGAGTGTATAGAGAAAGCAAGCGAAAAATGCAATAGAGAGCAGAAAGTAGAGTAAATAATGAAGTATAATAAATAATAAAACGTATTCACGACACCTTGAACCATGTAAGCTGTAATGTAAGCATGTAACATAAGCCAATCGATACCAATCGATACCATTCAAACTGCCAATGTTTAAACATTAAATGTTAGAAACAGTAATTGGTTTCTCTTTCTTGATTACCATTAACCAATGCTTTTGTATTTGTAGATTCAAACAGCTCTATCTCTGTAACCATTCAGAATTAGACACATGTTCATATGAACTTTTTTTCTCACAATGACCGATACTATCACCTCCCGAAGTATTGACCTATCCTCCTGAAACACCCTGTATATATATATATATATATATATATATATATATATATATATATATATATATAACTAGGATAGGAAAAAATTTATATAACACCAGGACAAGGGGAGCATACGGGAAGACCAGGAGCAGGTAAAAATGCTACTAGCTAGCTGATGAGTTTGTTAACGCAAGTAATAACAGAAAACACAAGAATAAACAACTGCCTAGATTTGATATTTACAAAGAACAGCAACCTAACTGATAATGTAGAAATATCCCTAATTATAATATCGGACCACAACATCAGTGAAATAACAACCAATATAAAAGCAACAGGAAAGGAAAGAACACGAACAACAGAAAAAAGCAAATTCAAAATTTTTAATTTTCACTCCAAAGCGATAAACTGGGAAGATGTTGCATCCAGCATGGAATTAATAGATTGGAAAACTATTTTCGAGGCCAAGACAACGGAAGAGATATTAATGACTTTAAAGGAGAAGACGTTAGAAATTGTAGAAAGACATGTCCCAAAAATTCAACATACAGGAACTAATTGAGAAGCATACAGAAAAAGAAGACGACACTATAGAAGCGATAACGGTTAACTCAGAACGCGTTTCTATCGCATATCAGATAGCTCATCAGATAAAGCAGTGTTCTCGTTTTTCAAAGGTCCGATTGTCGCATGGTTTTTCGACTTTCTTTTTGCAAAATTATAGAAGTACTTTTTGAAGAAGAACTACACGGGGAAAGTATAACGGACTTCGACTTTACGACAGATGATATTACACAAGCTATAGGGAAACTAAAAACACACACAGCGGCAGGACCGGATAAATGGAATGCCACACTGATCAAAAAATGCAAGAATGCAATCGCTTAGCCCCTATATTGGATATGGAGACGATCACTAGACACGGGAGAAATACCGGGGATCCTGAAGAGCGCGAACATAGTCCCAATATACAGGGTGTCCCATAAGTCCGGCATCATAGGAAAAATAATAAAAAAAGGCAAAACAAAAGCTTTTATTTACAGAACGTGCTCAGTATGTCCACCATTGTTTTCAATACACAAATTCAGACGTGATACCTAGTCAGCAAGCACACGGTGAATGATGTCAGGAGTAATGATGTTACATGCCCCAATAATGCGCTGCCGCAAATGTTCAACACTCCTAATTTTCTCTGCGTACAGCAGCGCTTTCAAGTGGCCCCAGAGATAAAAATCTAGTGGCGTGAGATCCGGGCTTCTAGCTGGCCATTCCACAGGCCCTCGACGTCCTATCCAATGACCAGGGAATTGTTGGTACAGGTATTCCCTTACTTGGGTGCTGTAATGTGCAGGAGCGCCGTCTTGCTGGAACCATGTTGGGAAATTTCCTTCTTCGTTCAAGACACTTGGAAATGCTTCTTCCTTGAGCATACGTAGGTAGGTGCCTCCAGTGACATGTTCATCGAAAAAGAGGGGGCCTATGATGCGATCCTTCCAAATGCCACACCATACCATCACCCGAGATGCACCTTGTTCCTTTGAAAAGGTATACCAGTGAGGGTTGTTTTAAGACCAGTAGCGGGTGTTCTGTCGATTTACCTCACCATTTCCATAAAAAACAGCCTCGTCACTGAACAGAATGGTGGACGGGAAATTGGCATCCCGAGCATATGAATTATGGTTTGTAGAAATAGAAAAATATGAATTTCTCCTATGATGCCGGACTTATGGGACACCCTGTATAAAGGAGGAGATCGATCCGAGACCAAAAACTATAGGCCAGTGTCGCTTACATCTCATCTCACTAAAACATTTGAAAGAATAATTAGACAGAAAATCTATGACTTTTTTGGAAACTCAGAAAAAATTCAATGATAACCAACATGGGTTTCGGTCAAGCAGAACATGCCTATCACAACTAATGGAACACGACAACAACATTATTGATGTACTTGAAAGTAATGAAAACTATGATGTAATATACAAAGACTTTGCCAAAGCGTTCGACAAGTGTGGCCATGGAATCATAATACATAAACTGAAGTATATGGGAATAACAGGAAAAGTAGGGAAATGGATATATAATTTCCTTAGTGAGCGGCGGCAAGTCGTTACAGTACAAAGAGTATCTTCATCAGAATCAGAGGTCCTCAGCTCAGTACCACAAGGAACAGTATTAGCCCCACTACTCTTCATAATTATGCTAACTGACATAGATGAGGACGTTACCAGAGACAGCACAGTAACATCCTTTGCTGATGACACAAAGATCAGTAGAAAAATAAGAAACACGGAAGATATAGGATCTCTACAAACCGACATGAACAGAATCTACAAGTGGATGGAAGACAACAATATGAAGTTTAACACTGAGAAATTTCAGCTGTTGCGGTACGGAAAAAGAGAAGACCTAAAATACATGGAATATTATACCCGAAATGGACAGGAAATTCAGAGAAATTCTAGAGCAAAAGATTTAGGGGTTGTAATGACTGATGATGCGAAATTTGAAATACAAAATAAGATAGCAGTAAACAGAGCAAAGAGAATAACGGAGCAGATACTGAGAACCTTAAAAGAAGGGATAGGAATGTAATGATTCCTCTACTGAAAGCACTGATCATACCCAAATTGGAATACTGCTCGGTCCTAACATCACCATATAAAAAAGAAGACATTAGACAGCTAGAAGGGATTCAGAAAAGCTTCACAGCCAAGATCAAAGGGTGCAAAGAACTAAATTACTAGGAAAGGTTACGCGAACTAAACCTACATTCACTGGAAAGGAGAAGAGACACACACACACACACACCATTATTTACGCTTGGAAAATAATGTAGAAACTATTTCTTAATCTTACTCTGAACCCTGTAACTCCCCAAACAATGGTGGAAAGTAGAAAAGGAAGACTGTGTCGTGTTCTCAAATTAAAGGCGAGACAGAGAACATTGTTAACCCTGAAAGAAAATAGTTTTGTTGTGAGAGGACCAAAACTGTTTAATCAGTTGCCCAAAGACCTAAGGAACACGAATGGTGTTGCAGTAGACATCTTCAAAAGAAGATTAGACGCTTGGCTCAGAACAATCCCCGATGAGCCGGGCGTACCTGGTTATGTGAGGTGGAGAGTACAAGAAACCAACTCACTACTACACCAGGCCAACTCGAGAGGAGGTGCGACAAGCATGACCTTCGTGAAATGAAGAATCATCGCGCGGAACCTTTGAAAGGTTGAAAGGTATATATTATATATATATATATATATATATTTATTCAATGTATGCAATATCGCGAATTTGAGTATCGTGATTCGGAGTATCGCGGACATAGTAAATTCTGCTAAAACCCACAAAAAAATGTAAAAAAATCTGAGTATTGCGGAGTAAGGATTGCGAAAATGGAAAAAAACGAGAGGAAATAAAAAAAAGAAATAGAAATTCGTCTGTATTTATGAGCAGATACATACAATACCGTATTAACTGCTGATGGCATGTTGGTATCCATCGGAATCAGTTTCCCACGCGCATATTTTTTGAGTGTGTGAGCTTTTATCACTTGCTTATGATTTATTAATGTTTTAATATGCTTTTTACGAATGTTTATGTGCGTGTATAATTTAAGTAAATAATTTTGAATAATAATCGCGTAGAAATCATTCATAAATGTCTTGTATAAAGAAGAACAAACGAATTCTTATGAAATAAATAGCGTGCTAATGAAAATGGGTGCGTGCCTAGTGCTTACGACAGTGTCGGTTCATCTTCCACCCTCAGTCTCCTTATTGCTTTCCGTCATAGTGGTAGGGGGTGGTAATAAATGATAGAAAAATTAAATTTTTAGAAATTGAAAACGAAACTATTGCCATCGTGTTATGGTTCAAAATACCTTTCTAAAAAGGTATTAAACTAGGTGATACCTCTATTTTTTATCCCTCCTAAGCTCAGCCAAAGATTCATACCCTCAAATGGTCATTCGCGTGTAGCGATAAAGCCAAATTTTCTTCCATGAAATGCTTTCCAATGGTCTACAAAATAAATAAGTTACCAAAATTGATATCTCAATTAGCGACACCTAAATAACTGATGTTCGAGATTCTGGGAGCAGCATCAAACAAACCAGCCTCTGAGATGTACAAACTTGTGAATACGCATATGACTGATTCCACAGAACATAACAAAGGCTTCACAGAAATTATAGCTGATATGTATAACCTTGACACAATAGCTGGACAGTTGTTTTGTGGAACTCGCACTACATTACGATTTAATTCCGAGATGAACAAACAAATGGTATTCATAGAAAGAGATATGACGATGGAGGTAATCTTCAAGAACTTCATGGTCGATCTCGACTTAGCCAAGCATAGGACAGTGATTGGACAAGCACTCGACTGTATGCTGTGATTCGTTGCACCATAATTCCAGCATAAATCCTGGAATTACTATGCCCAGTTTGTCCATCATCTACAGAACAATCGTGTTCATCAAGTGTTCTTCGACTACAAGGATCACAGATTTGGGTGTCTGTCACGTGCTGCTGGAGTTGGGTGTTCCTCTTGCCCTGGATGGAAAGCTTCTTGGACAGTAACCCAGGTATCACAAATCGTTTGACTTGCATAGTCAGAGGTTTTCTCAGTGTTGAACACTTCAGGCCAGCTTTCGCTGTGTTTGCAGCTCTGGGCATCCACCTCATTGAGCCCTTCTACAGTGTCACGATTGCCAAAGGAGCAGTGTACTCGGAACTGAAGATATTCTATCAGACTCTCCATGATCAGTTATCCAGGGATGTCACTACTGACTTCTTCAAGTTTGAAGAGCTATGGTTTGACTGTGTAGTGCAGACTTGTTCTCTGGTATGAAACAAAGCTACAATCTACAGGTTTAGACTGCGATTACTGACATGGCAGCTCAGTTTGCTGAGGACTGCATCAAGCTGTGCAATTTTATCTTGCCAGAGCTGAAAGTCATCTTGGGCAGGCAGCGACGTGACTATTGCATATCAGATCAGTTTGATCCACAGTATCTAGTTCAAGAACAGGCTCCAAACATTGATAACACTCCAGTGACTAACATGCCTATGGAAAGGATGTGTGGAAAGGTAGACTATCGCCTGCACAAGCTGGAACAGCTAGAGCATGGGTCGGGGAACTTTTTTGGGTTTTCTTTCTCTAACAAACTGAAAAGCTGAGAGATAAGTCTGAATCATCATTTAGAAACTTCTCAGAAGAAGCCATTCAAGTGAAAGACATAAAACTAGCATCAAGCCAAAGTATGAAGGAAAAATTCGCACTTGGAGTAAGTGAGAAGGAGGCTGTGGCTCTCATCAATGAACAGAAACGATTGGACATTATGTCCAAGCCGAAAGAAGAAGGGCTATTCACGAGTGATATGGATGTTGACGAATACATGAACAGAGAGACCAATGAAGTTAAACAAAAGAAAAGGATAAAGTTGGAGGTTCAGTTTGACAGAGAATCTTCAACCTGCCTTCCTAAGTCCGATCCACTGTTCAGAATTCAAGTTACCCTGCCAAACACGAAGCAACGTGACAAGACAGCAAAGGAGTACAGTGTTGCTCTGAAGGCTTTACTTGGAAAGCGAACTGACATTGAGTTCACAGTCACACTTGATCAATTTAGATTATCTCTGAGGAAGGCATCTGCAGAGTGACTTCGACACATATCAATGAACAGTTTGATGCTTAAACCATTCAGAATAACTTTACAAAGCGATATTAATATCTTCGAGTTACCAAAAGTGGTTTAAATAGTGAGTACAATGGTGTGTTAAGGCTTGAGAATATGCTTACTGTGTAATAATATTGTTCTCAGTCTCATGTGCATTAAAATTCTCTACAACACAAGGCCTACATCCCCAATGAGAATTTTGGTATTTTGTTCTCATTAATTCTAGATATTTCGGATAATTAATAGCATAATATTATGGAATTATTATTGTTTCAAATGTGTTTAGTATTAGTGGGCTTAATATATATATATATATATATATATATATATACACACACACACACACACACACACACACACACACACACACACACATATATATATATATATATATATATATATATATATATATATATATGCTGCAAACCCACAAGGAAAAAGAAAAACGATTCCAAGGCTTTTCGTGTATTCAAAGCTACACCTCGTCAGGGAATCAAGATAAAGGCGAGATGCCCATAAATAAATATATACAACGTACAGGAAAAACAAAACAATTAGCACATACTTAACAAGGGTTAATGAGAGGCAAAATTAATTTTAACATGATATCGTCAATTTTATACGTCCCCGCACTATTATTGAAAGTGTTTTTAAAATGAATAAATGCACATTCTAGAATATTTCTTTCTATTATATCTGTTTTTAACAAGCGCTTTAGAACTATCCCACTTGATGCTATGGTTACATCTATACATATGGTTAAATAAAGCATTGGAAGTATTAGCTGTTCTACACGCATATTTATGCTGTTTTACCCTAATATCTAACGTTTTACCGGTTTGGCCTATATATACTGAGTTACATTGTGTACATCCAATCGAATACACACAACCAACAACATTATCAGGGCTATTCTTTATTAGGCGTGATTTAACAGTATTATTATACTTAAAGATTACATTAATGCCAATTGCTTTAAGTACAGTTGGAAGGTATTGAAAATTAACATGGTAAGGTAGGCTAAGGATATTTTTACGCTGAAATTCCTTTACAGGTACTTTATTATAATACCTATTCTTGGCTTTCTTAAGACAGTTATCTAAAAATGAAATAGGATAACATAATTTAGTACCAATATTCATGATATTGCATAACTCGGAATCTAAAAATTCAGGACTGACAACTCTCAATGCTCGAAGAAACATAGCAGAGCATTGAGAGTTGTCAGTCCTGAATTTTTAGATTCCGAGTTATGCAATATCATGAATATTGGTACTAAATTATGTTATCCTATTTCATTTTTAGATAACTCTCTTAAGAAAGCCAAGAATAGGTATTATAATAATGTAACTGTAAAGGAACATGGCCCGCATTAAAACAATCACAAAGCTCAACTGCGAACGGAAGCTAGAGGCATTGTGGAAAGAGTGGCACTTACTCCAAAAGAGCAGAAAACGAGAAACTGACGCCGGAGGAAAACGGCAGAAGTTTTCGGACAGTGTGGACAAGCTGTGGGATATCGGAGCATCTGACGCTGTCGAAGATATAAAGAAGAATCGACTGCTGTCCGACAAGGACAAGAAAGAAGACATTGACTTCTACCTCGATCAACGTGGTCCTCGGGTGGCAACGATGAGCGGGAACGATAAAGTTTTCGCTGTAAAAAGAAAGCTACAGGAAGGAAGAAAACGTCCTCGCCAGGAGCCGCAAACCTCAAAGTGTGCATACGAAACCGGAGATGAGGCCATGGAGAATGATGATACTGGCATGTCAGGAGAGTCGGAGACAGAACTAGTGTTCCCCCTGCCGAAAGAGCCAAGTGTGTCTGTCAATCTTCCTCGCCGCATCCTTAATGCACCTGCTGTCATGGAAGTGGCTGATCGTTTCCGCATGTCCAATAATCAGGTGCGTATTGCGTATAGTATTCATCGATAGCGTCAGTTTTAAAGTGTCCCGTAACCCACATGTATTCTTGACAGTTTCCTTTCCACTTTCTCTACGTAGGTAGTAAGCATTGTGGCTGCTATCACACGTTCGGCGGATCCACCAGCAGACCTCAATCAGTTCAGCATCTCGAAAGAAACGGCTCGCCGGGGAAGAGTGTCACATCGCCGTGACTTTTGTCGTCTGAAGGATGTGATCTCTAATCTCCAGGTCACCAATGACGTCGCTGAAAGAGGAGTCCAACTGATACAAGACTATGCGAACACGGTCACAAAGGACGAGGCACAGCTTCAGGATCTTCTGCAAGTGGTGGAAAAGAACCGGAAAGAGCTCGGCGACTTCAAGAAGTCATCACTCGCCACGATGACATAGCACAGAAGGACAACGTTGCAGCCAGTGACGTGTGATAGTGGTCAATACAATGCAAAAGTGATTGTTTAAGTTATTGTTTCTTTCTTCCTTATTTGGCTGCTATTTGCTGATATTTTTGAAAAGTATAGGTGATCGTGGTTTTTCCCATTATTTGGCACTATACTAGCACATTGGTATTACCTGTATACAGGCACAACTTTTAAACCGTTAGTCGTATGACATTGGAAGGCACACCAAACGACTTCTCTCATTAAGAGGATTCAGAAAACATCCCTACTTAATGATTTATCTTGATTAAGTAAAAAGTTAAAAAGTACGCATTTTTAAAAAAAAACTAGTAATTTCAAGGTCGATGCGAGACCCCTAAATATTGATCAATTTTTGTAAAAATGGTACCAATGTGCTAGTATAGTGCCAAATAATGGGAAAAACTACGATAACCTATACTTTAAAAAAAAATTGAAAAGTGGGCCACCCTAGCGTACAGTTGACCTAACCGGGCATTCAATTGACCTAACCTGGCATTCAATTCAATTGACCTAACAGGGCATTCAAGGTTAGGTCAATTGAATGCCCGGTGAGGTCAACTGTACGCCCTTGACAATTGGTTAGGTTAAGTCATGATATTTTCAATTATGCATAATTACCAATTTATCACATTTACCCCAACATATACACTACGTTATTGAATACACTTCCTCCTCCCAAGGGCAAAGTGATCCTGAGGATCTATATCGTAAAAATTAAGCTTCTTTGGAGTAAGAGAATTTCAGGCCTTTACAAAGGGCAGATTTTTTAATATCACTGAGAACTTTAGAAGAATAATTAAAGATGAGATCATTAGCTGCTAGATTATTAGTTGTATTATATCCTAATTTTTGGATTTTCTTGTTTTGAACAAAATTCACCCTTGCAATACGTTATTGAATACACATTTTATGTAGCACTGTATCACATTAATTTCAAAGAACAGATATTGTATGGCAAAATATTTGAATATTTACTACCTTTTTCTGCACCTGTACAGTAATTTGTAGCTGAAATTGAGATTGAGCTTGGAAGGGGTAAAAAATAAAGCTACCCCCATGTGTAATACCTCTTTGGAAAGGTATTTAGGCATATAACATGATAGGACTGGTTTTATGTTGAATTTCCAAAATAGTATATTATCACCCCTCCTAATACTGGATTACTCCGCGCCAGTATGTGATCATTTGCAGTGCGTTTACAACGCACTTTACGTTTGCTTTATCGTGTCTATCGTGTCTGTGGATGATGTCTGGAAAGAAGGTATCTGCAACTACTGGCTCTGAAGAAAAAGCAGAGGGAAAGAGAAACCTTACGAGACTGGAATTCAAAGTCAATGTGCTTGACCGCATTGCTGCCGGTGAGTATTGGAAGCTGTATGTAATGCTGCTGTATTGGAAGTGGCTGCCCTACCGGACTTACATCAGCCAAGAAGAGAAGGTCGCGTCTGGCTTGAAGGCAGCGACTTGCACCTGACGATCAAGCTGATGCTCCTCTTTCCTAATACCACCTCCATCATTCAACCCATGGACCAGGGCATCATAAGCCAGTTCAAGCGTGCCTACACCAAGGCTGACCTGCACAGACTTGTGGCGACTTTGGATGATGAATAGATGCTGAAGTAGTTTTGGAAACCCTTCACTATCAAGGATGTCATGCTACTTATTCAAGAAAGATGGGAGGTGATTAAGGAGGAAACCTTGAATACTGTGTGGCAGAACCTGTGGCCGGATTTGATGAAGGACTTTGAGGGGTTACCTAATGTGAGTGAAGAGGTGACCGATATCGTCCAGCTTGCCCGGAACTTGTCCAGTGAGGAGATTAAAGATATGACTGAGGAGGCCACTGAGCACCTGTGGTCCCACAAGCAGTTATCAGTCGAGGAGTTGCTGCAGATGACGACGGAGGAGGCCAAAAGGAGGCTAAAGCCGCTGTTAAAGTGGAAACTACCCTGTCAGCCAATGACCAAGCTGAATTCTTGAAGGGTGTGAAGCAAATGAAGGTAATGTTCGTGGAAAAGAACCCGGATATGGAGCGGAGTGCCTCTGTGGCCGCTAACATAATGAAGGCGCTCGCGCCTTATAACAGATGTGCCAGGAGCTGCTACCAATGCAAGTTCAACCCTCTATTACTAAGCTTTTCCAATCAACTTAGAATCACCCGTTATCACTACTGCCACTTCCTCCTCCCAAGGGCAAAGTGATCCTGAGGATCTATATCGTAAAAATTAAGCTTCTTTGGAGTAAGAGAATTTCAGGCCTTTACAAAGGGCAGATTTTTTAATATCACTGAGAACTTTAGAAGAATAATTAAAGATGAGATCATTAGCTGCTAGATTATTAGTTGTATTATATCCTAATTTTTGGATTTTCTTGTTTTGAACAAAATTCACCCTTGCAATACATTTCAAATTACCCGTTTGAATGAGGTTCAAAAGATGTGTTGAATCTATACCAGACACTAGAGACTTAACATTACAAGTAGACTGACTAAGATCCCTATTACATTCATTACTGAGTAGGGTGGATCGATTTTACATTTTTTTCGATTTCCATATTCTAATAGAGACAAAACCTTGCGCATGCATGAGAAAATAGCCTCTGCTAAATCTTAGCTTAATAGGTAATCATCTTCTGCCCCCGGCAGAGCGATGAAAATCATATTTTAGTAGTCAAAAACGTATTTTTAAACCCTAGCCTAGAGTCATAAAATTTTGCGTGTGTGTGTTATTTCATGCCTAAGCAACGATATGAATGCTATGGGAAATATATAAATGCATTATTTAAGACAAAGAGCCGATCTGAAAATATGTATATTATACATATTTTCAGATCGGCTCTTTGTCTTAAATAATGCATTTATATATTTCCCATAGCATTTATATCGTTGCTTAGGCATGAAATAACACACACGCAAAATTTTATGACTCTAGGCTAGGGTTTAAAAATACGTTTTTGACTACTAAAATATGATTTTCGTCGCTCTGCCGGGGCAGAAGATGATTACCTATTAAGCTAAGATTTTGCACAGGCTATTTTCTCATGCATGCGCAAGTTTTTGTCTCTATTAGAATATGGAAATCGAAAAAAATGTAAAATCGATCCACCCTATATACTGAGCCTTTTCTTAAATTTAATTTCGGCATCTAGTATTTGTTTTAGACAGTTCCTGTAGGTTTCACTTTTTTGTAAATGAAAGTTACTAAGTTTGAACCTCAAAAAGCCAGGAATATATAGGTAAAACTAAAAGACACTTAAAATTCCGTATTTACGAACATCTCGGTAAATCGGTCTGTACAAATTTTCTTCTTGGCAAACCACCTAATTCTCTCATACGTAACCATTCACACAACAATAACCACCCAATTTCACAGTCTAATTTCGCCATACTTACTGCCGGAAGCTCTAACCTTAAGCTTAAAATTATGGAATCTTTCTTCATTTATAAATTAAAACCAGACCTAAATTCTGATGAATCATCGGTAGATCTGCTATATCTTGGATAAGGTACTTCTTTATTTTATTTTTTTACCTTTTAGTTTTAATGCTTTTATATTTTTCCTGGCTACTTTTTTATAATTGTAACTTTTTAATTTCATCGATTTACCTTTTAGTTTTAATGTTTTACATTTTCTTAGCTACTTTTTATAATTTTAACTTTGTTATTTTAAATTGTTATTAAGCGACTTACAATTGCAATTTGTATTTTGTATGTGATTTGGCTTTTTATTGTTTTAGCCCTGAAGATGAAATTAGTGCATTCCGAAACGTTGGTACTGATTAAACCTTGAAGGATGTTTATTTTTTCTCTGATATTCCTGTTTATTATTAAACTGCGTTTTCCACGCCATCAATCAATAGTCGAGATATATATATATATATATATATATATATATATATATTAGTGATGTAGCGGATGTCATTTTTTTCACATCTGCGGATGCGGATGAGGATGTTTGATTTCAACATCCGCGGATGCGGATGCGGATGTCTACATTTTCGTTATTTTTTAGGATATATTCGAGATTTGTTGTGTTTAACGTATATAATAAGTTATTATATAGAGCGAGCTGTAGCTATAATGTAGTATAATTGATTAATTGTACAATAATTGCTGTACTTTTCCCTGAACATATAAAATAATAGCAAGCATCTAACTAATATAGAAATCAATTAGTGAATTCGTCTGCAAATAAATTCGTTATATTTTGTTGAGTTTCAGCCACAATTAGAAACCATAATTGTGTTACCCGACCTCTTTCCCCAACCTCCACCCTTATAGAAAGAGATCTTTAATTAGCTTGATAACTATTTATATTAAGTTTAAAGTTTTATTAGGCATATTTATAAATGAGTAATTAAAATAAAGTAAACTAAGATGTTCATCGTTTAATATTCAAACTTAATTATAGGAAGGTTATGCTTAAGGAACATTAATTTTTCTGCCTTTTCTGCTGCCAGTCTGTTTCTCTTTTCATCATATATTAATCCAGCACTGCTAAATAATCTCTCGCTTGGTACGCTTGTTGGAGGACGTGCTAAATGTTTCCTTGCAAGTTTACTCAAGTATGGATAGATATTCTGCGTATTTTTACACCAACTAATAGGATTGTCACATGCAGCCAGGCGTTTCTCTTGGTGATAGCTCTCGATCATTTTTACTACATCTTTTGACATCGCGTAGGTCTCGTCATTGCTGCTTGACTCAAGAAACTGAGAGAGAGATTCTGTGATAGATTTGCTTGTTGAATGTTGGTTCTGTCACTGAAACTTTTATTCTTTTGGTGGGTGGCGAAGCGACAGATTCAAGAGATTGAAGCTCTTCAACTGCTTTGCCAAGTGATGATTTAACTCGTTCTAATGTACTACTGTAGGTGAAAATAACTTAGCTTTGTAACGTGGATCTAAGTAGGTTGCAAGAGAGTAACTTCATACAAGAACAGCATCTCGTCTTGTTGCTTGCATCACTTTTGCGCACAATGAACTAGTTCTATTATAGTAGAATTTGATAATTTCCGCTTATTAATGACGTTTTATCTCAACGGTCCACATCCGCACGACATCCGCAGTCCAAAGTGCGGATGCAGATGCGGATGCGGATGCGAGAAAATGTGCGGATGTTCGCGGATGCGGATGCGGATGCGGATGTGACCTACATCACTAATATATATATATATATATTAGGGTGGACCTTAAAAATGAACTTTTGAATTGTCACGCTCCCAACCCGAGAAAAGATTGTACTCCTACTAAAGACACTTACGAAGAATTTTTGTGAACCTACTTCTATTATAAGGAGTCGCGCAAAGCCGTTGCACTTCCCAACAAAAGAGCCCCAGTCTGTCCTGGTGCGTTGGTGTGTTCGGTTCTGTCGGAAACTGAATTCTTGTTTTTTCATGTAGTGGTTAATGAACGTGTTCACGTTAAAACATTACATGTTATTTATTTCATCAATGTCATTATTTATAGTTATTTTTATTACAATTAGTTCAATGAACATACTGTAACCAAGAAATATATAAACATTTAAAAAATTAAAATACATTCTTCCACTTATTAATAGTGATGAACATTTCGTAAACCTAAGTCATCATTTATTAATTTCATAATTATACAATGGCACCATAGTCTGCGTCTGCATGTATGATATTTACTTAATCGAAAGTACATCACTAACAAGTCACGTGTAAATTCAGTAAGCATTCCATTCTCGTGGTAAAGTGAATATTTACGGATTATCATGGGAGTTTTGTTTATGTTGTGGATGTGTTAATATCAACAATTATGAGTCGGAGATCATTATTTGGTTATTGACTTTTATTGTGTGAGTTATCTAATCGGAATTTTTATTAATTTCAGCGTTAAGTAGTTTTCACAATGTCAAAGATTAAACCTAACACTAGAGCGCCCCCATTTCTAATAGAGCATTGGCAGGACAAAGTTATAGGGGCAAAATTGCCTTCGAATGGTGAAATGTTATCAGTATTCCTTCATCTTCACCAAAATGAAAAAAGAACTGTAAAAGATAGTTTGAAAGAGGTTCTTCTGGACGTAGAAATGTTTTGGAATCGAGCGCGAATTCCATCAAACGCACAGACCACTCGATGGAAAAGTTAAATAAATTACACTAATCAACAGCCAAAATGTATCTTCGATGAAACCATCATTTCTTTAGTAATTCGACGTCGCTGAATCCGAAAATGACCTTCATTTTGCATGATTGGTTCGCGTTTAGAAGATACACGGGTGCCCTGTTTTCATTATTTCCCAATTGAAATGAATATATCATTGAAGCATAACATATGGCAACACTGTAGAATGTGCTCGTTTGGCAACCTCGTTGTCTGGCGCCATCTTGAGTACATCGTAAATCCCTTTAGCTCAGTTCTAGAGTGACGCTTGTTGTGGTGACACGTTATTTCACATTTTGACATAGTGCTTTTGTAGTGTTTCCTCGTAATTTGACCTGTGGTTAGTTCATGACATATAGAGTGTAGTGCGTGTTAAAGCGTAATCTTGCGATCAGTTTCTCATTGACGTTATAAGCAAAATGCCACGTAATGCGTTAATGACTCAAATAACTTTTGCTATATTTGCGGCAAAGTAACATTAAAATCGCAAAAGAAGACGTTAACACCTGCCATCAAGAAAGCGTACCACCTTTATTTTAAGTGCAAATTAGGAGATCAGGACAAAACGTGGGCGCCGCATATATGCTGCATTACATGTGCAACTACATTACTTGAGTGGTACAATGGGAAACCGAGGTCAATGGGCTTCGGCATCCCCGTCGTGTGGAGGGAACAAAGTAACCACGTGGATGACTGTTTATTCTGCATGGTTCCGCCATTACGTGGAATTAGTAAGAAGAAAAAAATGGACCCTCAAGTATCCTAATGTTCCATCCGCCATTCGACCTGTGCCCCATAACGAAGACATACCTGTGCCCAATCCTCCTACCTCCTCAGACACCCTCGATTTCGATGACGAAGAGCATCCTGTAACGAGTACAGATGAAGACATTGCACATCCCACAACATCACAAGATACCGACTTTGTGCCCAGTGAACTGTCTACAGAACCGCATAAAATCACCCAACACGAACTGAATGACCTCATCAGAGATTTGGACTTACCGAAGTCTAAGGCAGAATTGCTCGCCTCACGCCTTCAACGGTGGCATCTTCTTCATGATGATGTCCAAATATCCATGTACCGCACTAGGCAATCCACGTTGGAGACTTTCTTCATCAAATATGGTGACTTCGTGGTGTGTACAGATGTTGTTGGTTTAATGAATGCTCTAAATATAACATACAGAGATGACGAATGGAGGTTGTTCATTGATGCCTCTAAGCTAAGCCTTAAGGCTGTACTACTTCATAACAAAAACGAAAAAGCTGCCATTGCAATTGGATATTCTGTCCACATGAAGGAGACATGAAAATATGCAATATCTGCTTCACCACATAAACTACAACGCTCACAAATGGAGCATATGTGGTGATTTGAAAGTGGTCGGCATGTTACTTGGTATCCAGCAGGGTTACACGAAGTACTGCTGCTTCCTTTGCGAGTGGGACAGCCGTGCTAGGTCACAGCATTATGAAAGGAAGGAATGGTCTCTAAGAGAACGTTTAGTGCCAGGTGTGAAAAACGTTTCGTGCGAGCCATTAGTAGAGCCAAGCAAAATACTTCTACCACCGTTACATATTAAGTTAGGGCTTGTGAACAATTTTGTGAAGGCACTCAATAAGGATGGAAAGGCATTTAAGTATCTTTTCCAGAAGTTTCCTCGACTCAGTGAGGCAAAAATCAAGGAAGGCATATTTGTTGGTCCTCATATACGAAATCTGATGAAAGATGAACATTTCGAGACACTTTTGGAGGGCGCAGAAAAAGAAGCTTGGGTCTCGTTCAAGTCAGTGTTGCAAAATTTCCTTGGAAACAACAGAGCTCCAAATGCAGATGAATTGGTGGATAATATGTTGAAGGCGTACCAAAGAATGGGATGTAACATTTCTCTAAAAATTCATTTCCTCTATTCCCATTTCGACTTTTTCCCGGCAAACCTTGGTGAAGTAAGTGACGAACATGGGGAACGTTTTCATCAGCAGATTTCAGCTCTTGAGAAACGTTACCAGGGCAAGTGGAATTCATCTATGCTGGCTGATTTCTGCTGGTCAGTAATAAGAGACACTACACAGTCAGAGTACAAGAGACAGGCCAAGAGGAAACGACATTGAAGTGAGTGTGCTCCTTAAAATACATACATGTTGTGGGATAAATTTTTACCAGTACTTACACAATAATTACCATGATATCTTAAAAACGCGAACTAATTAAACAATTTCACTATCATTTTCAAATTCAGCATGCAAAAATACATAAGAATCGGCTACTTTCATTAAAGATACAAAAAATTCCTTAAAATTTGTTGACCAGTGTTATTTGTTAAGTGGCAGAGACTAAAGAAAAGCATGAAGAAAGCATGATCAGAAACGCAGATCAAGAACGAAGAGGAATTCACGAGAGAATAAAAAATCCTTTTTGATATCGCTCATGAAAACGCACTTGCCATGATAAAACTTCCTGAAGATCAAGCTTTCTTGTTGGCTCAAAGAGAACCTAATCGCAAAGGATCTATGGCTGGGATTGATATGGTCCTTGTTCGAAAGGAGGAAGCGGCTATCAAGCGGAGGCTCAAATATGCGGAATATCAGGTTGCTGTGGCTTCCCGGGACAAAGCGAAAACCTCAACTGCACATTTGGAAAGCTCTTCCAGTTAAAATAACAGTAGTGTTTCCAGTGATGCCGAGGAATCGGGTACAGAGAAGGAAGAATTCGGTGCAGTAGCAGATTGTTCTTCACATTCAAAGCGTCGACGTGCAACGAACGCTATCATGACTCCTAATCTAGCATCAACCCTTGATCGCACGAATGTTACTGATCGCTCAGCAGCCTTCGTGTTGGCAGCTACTGCACAGGGACTTGGTCATGACATATCGGAGCTAGTTATTAACCGTTCTAGTGTGAGGCAGTATAGACAGCAGCATCGCTCTTTAACGGCTCAACACATAATGGAAGAGTTCAACACTGACTGTCCTATCATTGTTCATTGGGATGGAAAAATTCTCCCGGACCTCACTGGTCAAGCCAACGTCCATCGTCTCCAAGTCTTGGTCTCCAACAAAGACACGTGTCAGCTCCTTGGTGTTCCAAAACTCTCTTCGGAACAGGAGAAGAGCAATCTCAAGCTATTTTGAACCAGCTCCAAAAGTGGGAGCTTCAGCAGTCCGTTGTTGGGGTGAGTTTTGACACTACAGCTTCAAATACTGGCCATCGCGCAGGAACTTGCGTTCTCCTCGAGCAAAAACTAGGGAAAAACCTCCTTCATTTTCCATGCCGTCATCATATTATGGAATTGTGTTTGGAGCTGTTTTCGGGTCTTATTTTGGAGCACCTTCTGGCCCTCAAGTACCTTTATTCATGCGCTTCAAGAAGTTTTAGCCTCAAATTCATCAGCCCAGATATAAGACGGCTGCAGATGACATCGACAACGAAGAGAAGAGGTCATTAACTTCTTTTGCTTGCAAGATGCTACAGGAAGGAACAGTTCGAGATGATTACAAAGAATTCCTGGAGCTGGCACTTCTTTTCTTGGGCCATAACTCTTGGGATGGAAAAGAAATTCGTTTTAAAACTCCAGGAGCTATGCATCACGCCCGATGGATGGCTAAGGTTCTCTATTCCATCAAGGTATGATTGTTTCAGAGTCAATTTCAACTAACTACCAAAGAAGAAAGGGCACTAAACGAAATTTCTTTCTTTGCTGTCCGAATTTACATGAGAGCATGGTTTCGTGCTTCTGTTTCTGTATCTGCTCCGCATGAAGACCTTATTCTCCTTAAGAAACTTCAAAGATACCCAAATAAGATCATCGCAGAAGCTGCCATTAGAAAATTCAGCTCACATCTCTGGTGTCTGTCAGAGGAAATGCTGCCCCTTGCATTATTCGACGAAGACGTTCCTGTAAGCGTGAGATGGTTCAGGCCATGAGGACCAAAGAAGGAAGTGATGATTGTCCAAAGCGAATCGAGCTTCCACATAATGCTCAGGTCAGCCTTGTTGACTTAACATCGAAAAACTCGGTTAAGCTTTTCAGAAATTTGGACATTTCAGACGAATTCCTTAATGAAGATCCTGTATTGTGGACTGTTCATGATAGTTACAAATATATGTAGCATTGTGAAAGGTATAAAAGTTGTTAATGATAGTGCTGAACGAGCAGTGGCCCTCATTGAACAGTTTAATTGCCGATTAACTCACGACGAGGAGCAACTGCAGTATCTGATGCAGGTTGTCGCTAATCATCGTCGAAAATATCCTGACAGCAGAAAATGCACACTTGAGTCCAATATTCAATAACACTTTTTTTGTAATATGAAAAATATGTTGCTTTGGTTTCTTGCAACATTAAAAATATTTTGTTTTTATTTCTTGTAATATGAAGAATATATTGTTTCTGCTTATGTTTTGGGATGTTATGTTTTTTTGGAAAGAACACTTAGTTTTATGATCCTACTTTACATGGAGATTTATTTAAATTTTGGTAGCATATTTGAGATACCGCGAAGATTATTTATGTTTATTTTCTTAAAGTATTCATCAGTTATATTGTTTTATTAATCATCCTTTATTTTAGTTTCCGTTTGATAAAATTTTAAAAAATTACCCATGAAATACAAAAATTTATTAAGCCTGCGCAACCCCTAAATATTCTCTGAAATAGAAGAAACTCTATGAGATAAGTTCATTCATTCAAGAGTACCTAATTATGGGTTGGGAGTATGGAAAATTTAATATCTAAATTTTTTAATATGTGTAAGAACCACCCTAATATATATATATATATATATATATATATATATATATATATATATATATATATACAGATTATACACAAAGGACGTGTAAATCAATAGTGATTAAAATTCCCAAAGCTAAAACAACTGAAATAAATAAACTAAAACCACAAAGCTTTTCGAAAGACACTACCTTCTTCTTTCGGGTGGTAAGAGAAATTAAAAGTAAAAGTGAAGATAAAGATTTTTCTAAAAGAAAAAGTTATGCGACAGGCATCTCAAAACGTCATAGAATATTTCGAAAAACGGGCGAGCTTGACAAACAAAAATTGGTGGTGAAGTCCAGCTGAAATGTTCCATTTTTTACATGGAAATTATAAGTATTTTTCATAATGAAGGATTCGCTAAGTTTTCTTTTATCATTATTAGTAATATTTAAAAGTAACTGAGCATTGTTAATGTCTATATTAATGTATGGTCCGCCGTGTTCAGACTGTATTTATGTTGATAGAGACGTCTTTCTAAATCACCAATTTCACTGATGTAACTCTTAGAAAAGTTGTTACATGTAACTCGATATACTGTATTCTAGAGTTGGAAGAAGCGAATTTTTCAGCAAGAGGCTGCGAGTGGAATAGGGATGTATTTTAGTTCTTTAACTTTGGGTATTTTAATAATTTTATTATTTGATATAGGTATATACATATACTGTATGCACAGTATATATATTCACCAAAAATTAAGAGAAAAATCGGGAAGCTTTTCAACAGAAACTACCCCCATCATTCAGGCGACAATCTAAAACTAAAAGTAAAAGTCCAAACTTAACAGGTATATATACTAAAAACGCCATGCTTCAGGCATCTCGAACCGGTGTAAATTATTCGAAAGACAGGGGACTTTAAAAGCCAAAATTTAGACACAAAACCAAGTTGGAAAGTTTCGTGTTCTAAAAAAGCTGTGTTCAATACAAATACTGTATGTACAGCAGAAAAGAATGCCTACTCTACCAACGAAAAAAGCATTGACTGTAAAGAAAAATCATCGACGGTCTCTGAACAAGTTTTGTTTATTTTAAGTTATCCTCAATTGTAACGAATGCAAACAATTAAAGAAATTATTACTTATGCAACAACAAATAACTCATTTGTGATCTTATTTAGAATTCAAAGAAGAGAGATATCAATTTTCTCTTCATTAAACGTTCTAAATTAAAGGCTAATATATATCAAATTAATTCCAGTCACATAATGCCACGACTTTTCTAACTTCATAGCCATTAAAAGCTGACTTCCATCATCCCTACAAACCTGCTTCAGTTATAAGGTCTTTTGGAGCAGAAGTATAATCAAATTGTCGAATACTTTGTTCCAGCTCTTTAGTTCTTGATTTCTCCTTTTCAAAAGAGCTCTGCAGACCTTCAACTTCTGAACGAAGCTCAGAAACCAAAGCAATTATATTTCCTGAAAAAAAAATTGCATTAATTATACAAAACAATATAAAGCCAATATACGTTATATATATGAAAATGAAAAGGTTTATTGGCAGACAATAGTCCATATGACAAATATTATTAATACAATGAGAGTTCACACACTGAGGATAGAAATATATACAGTACAGGTGATTAGAAATAATACAGCAATGTCATAGTTAAGTGGAGCTACAGACAGACGTTTTCGTATCAAGAATTCCATAGCTTAGAGCTTAGAGGATAAACGGCAGGACTCGTGGATAGCTTGGATAATCGGGTTGGTTGATTTTTTAATTCTTTGCATTAGACTGGATTGAGCACGTCTTGTTACCTCCGGGAAGCTCGGGACATTGCGGGTAGCAAACATTTGCAAAGCTGAGCATCTCGGGGGTAATTTATGTAATAGTCTAAAAGACCTGTTGTACAGCAAATTTAGGGTTCTGCAAGAACCTTTTTTATAATTCACCCAGCGTTGCTGTCCGTATATGTTACTGCAGAAAGTACGAAAGAGAGTGTCTTTAGTTTCACCTGTACAGGACCGAAACTTCCTTATGGTCATATTCACTTTACCACAAAGGCTTCGAGATTTTCTTATATCCGAGTCATCACCCAAGGAGCTGGTGATAGTTTGACCCAAATACTTACTTCACCTTTCATTTTAAACCTAATATCAGCTGGCTGATTACAGTTTTTATGATGAACTTGCATAACCTTAGTTTTTGTAACATTAAAAAGAATGTCATGTTTGTGCGAAAACACTTCGCAGACATTTAGTAGCCGATCTAGACCTTTAACAGAGGGACTTATTAACACCATATCATCGGCATAAAGTAAGTTATTTATCCTTGTGTTATCTATACAACATCCTACTGTTGCCTCATTAAGTGAGGCAATTAATCCGTCAATATACACATTAAACAGCAGACGAGAGAGCAAGGAGCCTTGTCTCACCCCCAAGAGGAGCCAAAACATTCGAATAATACACTAGGTAACGGTAAAAGATTGGTGGGAATCCTAAAATTTCAATAAATTAAATATGTACATGGGAACCTTCCTGTCTTCTAGTTTTTAAATAAAATATTGTGGTTGACTTTATCATATGCCTTACTCATATTTAGGAAACAGCTATAAATAGTTGAATTACTGCCAATGTATTTAGATATTGTTTCTTTAAGTACATAGATACACAGGTCAGTTAAATGGGACCTTTTAAAAACCAAACTGATTAGATGTCCAAGGTAATCATTTAATCGGAGTAACAAGAATTTTTCTCGTAGTTTCGAGAAGCAGGAAGTAATAGGTAGCAATAGGCCTGTAATTATTGCTGGACACAATGTCTGCATACTTATTTTTGACCAGGGGCAAGATATATACTCTCATGACCTCTGCAGAGATATAGCTATGAGCAAGCATGGCTGATAAGAGCAATGATATATGCAGTCATACCACGTCATTCGCATATTTTAAGTGCTCATTCGATAGGTCATCTACCCCTGACGCAGAGCCAGTCTTTAACTATTTAATTAACCTCTTTACTTCAGGAAATGATATCAAAGTATTTTCCCTTGTCCCTCCCAAAGGCGTTTCGCTGCAATCTATCTTAAGATTATCCCTACTCACACCATTAAGAATGTTAGAGTAGTGGTTTTCCACAGCTTTGCAATTTCATCCTCCCCCGACACCCCATCGATTGTCAAGGGGAGGACACTTTTGACACCCGTTTGTTTCTTAACAAATTTCCATAATTTGTTATTATCGTTATTTATGTGAGCTTCACAGGCTTTTGATGCTCGAATAGACTTCTTCCTGTTTACATCGCCTTATGGCCGTCTTATACTGACTCCTACTTCTACACATATTCATGTATACTGGTTCTAATCTGGGTCTACCATGAAAGCACCACAAATCGTAGGCGTCTTTCGATTCCCTCTCCAGGGGGGGGCAATAAAATCATTCCATCCAGGAATAATCTTAGTATGATAGTTGTCAGATTTAATCGGGGGGCTTCCTGCGTCTCTTAACAGGGATACTATCTTACTATAATACCTATTTATAAGTTTACAGTGAGAATCATTTGAGCAAGCATTACTACAGGCAAGATGCAAAATTTCTAAATTATTAAAGAGGTGACCTGTTCTGTCTTTGTATTCTATTCTCTGTTGCATATTAACATTAGACCAATCGACGCTATTATTATTATCTGTTGAGTTCTTGTTATGTCGTGTTGTGCATAAATTGGTAAAATTAATTAATAGTTATAATGGTCTATGATCAGAAAGAAGGAAATCATGCAGAATATGAACTCTGACAATTCGATCCTTTAGATATTACTAGCGAGACAATGATCAATCCACCTGGTGGTACCACTCATATCAATAATGTACTGTATGTAAAATAATTACCGCTGGTTACCCCTAATACATCTACATCACTTATACTTAATTTGGCCGACTCGCACATGTTAACCCAATTCTACAAAGAATTCCGAGTTCACATGCGCGTTAAAGTCCCCAATTATTATACAGTGAGAGTATTTGGGGTTATCTGATAATAACTTAATTTTGTACAGCAAATCAACGTATTCATCTAGATTACTGCCGTTGTTGTATGGTAAATAGAAGTTTACAATTAATATGCAATCATTGTTCACTTGTAATTCAATGCCTAACAACCTTACATTATCACTTGTTAAAAATGTTATATGTGTTGACAAATTTCTCCTTGTTAAGAAAGCAACACCACCAAAAGACCTACCGTACATTAATTCATTTGACAAGTCTACTGCTGATGACGCATGGTACATAAAGTCATCATGGATGGTAGAGAGGAATTTTATCTCTCGCTTAAGTAGCCAGTGCTCTTGCAGGAGTATCAAATCTGCACTGTCACAGATTTTAGGAACATCTACAATTGAATTTCTCACTGACCTTACGTTATATGAGACTATTTTCAATAAGTCATCCGCCATGAATGATAGAAAATTTATTATTACTATGATTATTATTATACATAGTACAAATTTCAGGCATCACTGTTCGGGCGCCTATTATTATTATTATTATTATTATTTTGCCTCTTATCAAATCTCCTTGAAAAATGAATAAACTCCTAAAATAATACCGTCTGGCCACTGACTCATATTGTACCGGTTGAAATTAATTATTACTGTAAATGAGTTATAATATGGGGATTTTGTGCTTAGTTTTTTAACTAATACTATATTGTGTTCACCACAGACTTCTTCCATCATGCATTGAATATCCCTTCCTCCTTCGAGAGCTGAATTCGCGACACAAAGAGGGTGAGATTCCTCACCGGTGCCCTTGCCGCAAAGACAGGTTGAGGAACCCTCCGTGAAGAGCGCCTGTTAACTGTGTCCCACCCGTCCTCTTCCCTCAATCTTCCTGAGGCAGGGTTCGCCTGCCTGGGGGATGGGTGGCACGACCTTGGGTGGATAGGAGGCCACTCCCCTACTCTGTGGCTTGGTGAGGGTTTGTTAGCGGTGTTTATATCCTGACGGACGCGCGTGCCCCTCCTTCTTCAGTGGGAGGGGAGGGACTGCACGTCGAGCGAAGCGTTTGAGTAATCGAACGCCTCTACCCTGCATCGGAAGGTAAGGAAGAGGGCAGTGATGCTTCGTTTCTTCGCATCGGACAGTCCCTATTCCTCATTGTGAAATCGGGAGCAGGAGTCCTTTCCTGAGCGGAAGGGAGGTTGACCGCTTCCCTGCATGCTGCGTTTCCACCCCACATTCATGGGGGGAGTTGATGGATGGGATTTCGTTTTCCTCGCTGCCCGACGCGCTTCTTAGGGTTCTGGCTTGCTGAACAACTTCCGAGTAATTGGGCTTTGGGAGGAGCGTCTCTTTCAACGCATCCAACTCTGACCGAAATTGTTCGAGCGAAATCACATTTTTCTGATTTGACACCACGTGTTGGTGTTTCAGTTCAACTAACGACTTTTGTACCTCATTGTACTGTTTGAGGAGCACCGAAACGTCTACAATTACTTCTATGAGTTGGGAGGGTAGCACTGAACAGGGTGTTTAACTGTACCCTCGCATGTTCTATTTCTTCCGAATCATAGAAATCATGACAAACAGATACGAGAAGGCCTGACCTAATATGATCTGTCTTTGTCAAATATAAAACATAACAAAGGATTTTCTACAACAAGAACACGATTTTCAGCAGACGATCCCATTGTACCTGTATCGATGGAGGAGCAGGCTTGCGGGGTAGCGTAGATGGTGGGGGTGGTTGGGGTGGAGGTGGAGGGAACGCCGATAGGGGTCCCAGTTCTCGCCCCTTTAAATAATGCTCCAGATACCACCGGTTCGATGCTCAGGCATCTTTTCACATTAATTATGTAACTATTACTAACTATGACACATAAAAGTATATTCGCGGAGTCACTCTACGATTATAACATAATGAAACACATTTCCCGCGGTCACCGTCAAAAACCTTTACTATTAAACGGAAGATTCGTAGTGTAGCCGTGATGAGGACTACAACCAAGCGTCTAGACCTTAAGATCTCTCAGCAGTAACATAGTATTACACAACCACCACCACCACAACCACGGCTTTACTTATCAGCTCCTGGTAGAACCGACAAGGTCTCTAAATACGACCCAATTCATTGAAAAAGCTATTAAGCATAAACAAATACGTTTATGGGGTCAGGTGACAGACTAACAAGGTCTCAAAAAAAAGGACAACGATACTATTAGAGCTGCTCATATGATAAACTAAGTTTAATACAAAAACAAAATTTCACCTTAATATACAAATTTATCCTTAAACTATAACATAAAAAGCATTAATATGATTTTTGAAACAAAATAGAAATTAAATTATGGGTAACTTTTTCAGTTTTCCTCTTTACCCAAATATTTTCGCAGTTTAGCCCATCATGCTTTAAGATTAGATACCAGAATACAAATTCATCTTTAAGACACCAAAATATTTTTAAACCTTATTAAAAAAAATTAATATAACTATTTTAAAACTAGATTTTAAGTTTTAGTAGGGCATGCCAATAAATATCGTTTTCTATGCGTATTTATAAAAAACGGAATTTATGGTATAACACATTTAATTGCACCTTCTACAATTCAATAAATGGATTTAATATGATTTACTCTAAATAATTTCTCTCTTCAACATTACAGCATTATTTTTAATGTAATTTTAAACCAGCTTTTGGATCATATTAAATCTTACTATTCACGGATTAAAGTAAATTCTCTTCAGTGTAATTCTCGAATTAAACACTGCCTTGAGGATTTGATTTCTAATACAGTGTACTGTCACAAACACGTTTAAAAACGTAGAAGATTGGGGCCGTCTATCCAGCAATAAAGAATTATGAAATGCTTCGATATATATATATATATATATATATATATATATATATATATATATGTGTATATATATATATACGTATATATATATATATATTAGTGGTGGACCGGATATCCGCATCCGCACTTCTGACTGCGGATATTATGCGGATATTACCTCTAATAAATTATGCAATTTACAATTAAATTAGCTTATAAAGTAGCTTATAAGGCCCAGTCATGCACATTTCATGTAAAGTATTAATTATTAATGCACAAACAAATATATAAACCTCAAAATATAAATACCTGGTAACAGAAAATTGAATGAAACTTGTTTCATTGAATTTTCTGTGGCTGAAACTCGAGAAAGTTATTATTTTTATCATAATGAAAACATTAATATTAATTTTAATTCTTATGCATTGCCTGCCATAATAGTAATATCACAAATTTGAAAAATTATGTCATATATTCATAATTCTATATTATTGATAGATTAACTAAATATCCGCATCCGCGGATATTGAAATTAAAGATCCGCATCCGCAGATGTTGAAAAACTGACATCCGGTCCACCACTAATATATATATATATATATGTTAACCCCCCTTTTATGGCCCTGAGTCGGTTCGGATTCGACGGGGGGTTCTGGTTAGGAGGCTGCAACGGATATTTCTTCTATAACATTCTAATTCTTTTCGGTCGCCACTCTGTTAAACTCTTGGCTACAGACTCGCCAGACTGTTATGCCAATATCTTCTATGGTGCTTGGGTTGTCTCTTTCTCTCGCTTATTGGTCGAGAATTATTAATTCTTCTCTTTTTATAATACTCTGATACTTTTTCTGATAATAAAAATTATCGACTTTTCTTTTATAACTTGTCGACTTACTGAGTTCCTGAAGAGAGCACAGCTCGAAGGAAAAGATAAAAACTTTCTCTTACATTTAGTTTACTTCTAAAAATGTACAGTTAGTTCTCTGAATTTACAAGGGTAGAGGTTCGACCTCTTTCGACCATGGCTCAGGCCGGAATCTAAAAATATTAAGGCAAGGGGCCTCTGCCCCCTCCTAATGAGGTGCTAATCTGAAGTCTAATGAAGAAGTGCAATGAAGAAGAGCCTTAAGTAGAGTAGTGCCTAATTTTACAAGTACATGTATAATATAGCCTAAATGTTTTGGGGAGACAGTCGAAGGTTAAGTTTCCCCCCTTTTTTTAAACACATCAGATGTTTTTGAATGATTGCAAATAAGAATTTAAAAAATAAAAATAAAAACTAATTTGTATTTTTCGCCGAGTCTATATTTATGAAGGCGATATCATTTCGTAATAGTACACAAGTACAAATTAAGTACATGACTGAGTACGTATTAATTTTGGTTCATTACAATTACGATTACAATTACCAATTAATTCATATTCACTTGTTGTTTAATTACACTTCCATTTTGAAGTACATTCTTACATGATAAATTAAATCATTACATTTAATTACAGTTTCAATGAAGTACATTACAAGTTATTGTTAATTACAGTTTCATTAAAGTACATTACGTTATATTAAATTAAAGTATTACAGTTAATTACAATTAAACAGTTACTATAACTTTGTTTTGTTTTTACAGTGTTTCTTATTAATAGACAATTAAGATGTTAAATATAATACAACGTACATGGCACTTACGAGATAATTTATTTACGAAATAATATGCTATAATATGTTATGAATTTGAAATCAGAGCGAACGGAGGTATTTTATCTTGGAGGCGCTCGATTCTGTCGTAGTGAGTGGAATTCGATCTTACTAAGCATTTTCGAATATCTCGAGGGGTGAACGCACTTGAAAAAAATAATAATAAAACAAATAATACGAGAACGTATTTTTGCGTTCTCGAACGAAGGCATAAAGTTTCGCGCCTCACAAATTGACACGAGTAAACATAGACTGATAAGTTGATGAGCATAAGTAGACAATAGGTAGATGAATGAATAAGTAATAAAATTAATAAAGGATAGCGGTCAAGAAAGAACATGAATGTAAGAATGAGTATGGTTGAATAATAATGTTTATACTACATAACATATAAATAATGACTTTTATAGAGTGTTTCGTCCTTAGCATGATGTTAAAGAATTTTCATACATTGGATACTAGATATATGATGAAGGGAAAATGTGACGTCATAGTGTATAAGCCATTATTAGAAAGATGAATTAGAAAAATAAAGGAATGAATAAAGACGTACAAATCGAAATTCTATCCAAAACTCGCTTATGCGATTTTGGTTTCTTATGTAAAAATGGACATTCGAACATAAAACTATACGAACATAAGTTCTGCATCAAGACGATGAATCCATATAATGATGGTGTAGGAATTGTTCATTGTTCACTTTTAACATATATATATATATATATATATATATATAGTGCTCAACTAAGATGAACACATGAGTATACTAACATAAAGGTCTATTAAGTCCTTTTTCATCTATAGTTAAACGAATACATTCATTTCACCTGTTCAGTCTCTATTGTTTAAGTGTATAAGGTTTAAAATTGAGTGTCAAATTCGGATATTTTTAACCTTAAATGTATTCCTATATATCTATCCATCTATCTATCTATCTATCTGTCTGTCTATCCATCTATCTATCTATCTATCTATCTGTCTGTCTATCCATCTATCTATCTATCTATCTATATATATACCGGGTCTGTCAAGAAAAAATAAGCCAATTTGAAATCTCTATAAAATGCAAAATTTGATAGAGATTTCAAATATTTTTTTACACTAAATAAATAAAAGGCTCATAAATAACACTGGGGAACAAATTTTAACTTTTTGTTTCTTGGACGTGAACAAGTCGGTCTTATGGGATTTTTTCTGCTGATTCCGAATATAGCCGTAGAATTTCTCTATCACCCAAGGTTACTGAGAAATTTGTATTTTAATATTTATTCAAAAAGTGTATACAAGTTAGTAAAAATACTTCATAAAAATTATATTAGTGGCAGATTGGCATTTAAAATATTCTTAAAACTTCTTTGTCACTGATTTTCTCTTGTAGTTTTCATTAGGAGCTTCTCGCATCAATGTCCAGCAGTAATCAGCTAACATTGCCGGATCCCACCTCCCTTGGTAGCGTTTCTCCATAGTAGCTATATCTTGGTGGAACCTTTCTCCATGCTCATCGCTTACGTCGCCGAGGTTTTCAGGGAAGAAATCTAAATGGGAGTGCAAGAAATGGATTTTTAGTGACATATTACATCCCAATAACCTATATGCTTCAATCATGTCCTGCACTATTTTTTCATAGTTAGAGGCTTTGATGTTCCCTAGAAAATTTGTGACAACATTCTTCATGGCCTCCTATGCCACTTTTTCTTTTCCTCTTAAGGCATCATCAAACTTTTGATCTTTCATGAGCTCTCTGATTTGGGGATCAACAAAGATCCCTTCTTTTATCTTTGCATCGCTAAGTCGTGAAAACTTTTTCTTCAAATATTTGAATGCCTCATCTTCCTTGTTCATTGCTTTGACAAAATTTTTCATGATGCCAAGTTTGATGTGAAGTGGCGGTAAGTATATTTTCTTGAGGTCAACTAAGGGTTCATGAGACACATTCTTCAGTCCTGGGATACATTTTTGACGAAGTGGCCAATCCTTTACAAAATAATGCGAATCTCTGGCTCTGCTGTCCCATTCACAAAGGAAGCAGCAGAACTTCGTATAACCGAGCTGCATTCCCAGAAGAAGCGCGACGACTTTTAAATCCCGACATATATACCAACGAAACTGATCATAATTAATCTGCTGAAGGATGAGTTTCATATTTTCGTAAGATTCCTTCATGTGGACAGCGTGCCCTACAGGAATGGAAGGGTATTTATTTCCATTGTGAAGTAGTACAACCTTGAGGCTTAGCTTCGAAGAGTCAATAAATAAACGCCAATCTTCAGATTTGTGCTCATGACCGAGAGCTAACAGCAGTCCATTTACATTATTACAGTAGCATAAACCACCTGACGAGGAGAAATACTGCATCAGATCTTTTGGTGAGTGCGGAACGCCGATATGCTTGTATCTTTTGCCAGCAAATTCCATTCACGTAACCTGGAGCCCAATAATTCCGCTTTCTTTTTCGGAAGGTCCAAATCTCTCACGAGATCATTCAGCATAACCTGCGTTATCATACGTGGTTTATTTGATTCAGGTTGCTGAAAGTCTGTATCTTTAGTGTCATCAATTTCCATTGGTTCAACTTCAGACTCTTCATCCAGTGTCCATGACTTCGGGGGAGTTGGAATTGGGTTATCATCGTCATGTAGTACTGGTCTCATGGCAGATGCAAGATTTGGGTATTGAATTTTATGTTTATTTTTGGCAAAGAATCCTGAAACGTTAGTCATACAAAAATAGCAATCCGTTAGGTGATCCTTGGGCTCTCTCCAAATCATTGGTATGGCAAATGGCATAGATTTGCGGGTACCTTTAATCCAACCCCTAAGAGTGACGGCACAGGAAATGCATGAGATATGAGGTGCCCAGGATTTGTCTTGGTCGCCTACCTTACATCCAAAATAAAGTTCGTAAGCCTTCTTCACGAGTGGGGTCATCGTCTTCCTCTGTGCCATTATGGTCAGTTCTCCACATACGTAGCAAAATGTATCTCTGGGATTAATACAGTTTCGATTCATGCTGGCGGAAAATTATTGAAATCACCGAAAACTTTTTGGAATGAAAAAACAATTTTTTCTACTATGAAAATTTTAAACTTTGAGCAAAACTTGAAAAAAATTTCTTTCTTTTTATTAAAAATCTGTTTGTTTAAATAGCTACATTTTTTTAATGCAAAAAACTATTAAATATAGTTAACCTGGAAAAAAAAGAAAGTAAAATTAAATTAGTACACTTAATTTTAACTAATATTTTGGGAAACTCTGAGTAAATGGAAATATTATTTTCTCGAAAACTATGGGTGATAGAAAAATTCTGAAACCATATTTGGAATCAGCATCAAAAGTTCTATAAGAAAGACCAAATAGTTTTCAAGAAACAAAAATGTTGTTTCCTAGTGTAATCTGTGATAATTTTATAACTATATTTTAAATATTTTAGGAGTTATGCGGTTATTTCTACAGATTGCGAAAATTTCAGTTTTTCTCATTATATAATATCTTCTTTTTTCTCTTTTTCAGAATTTGTTTAGATTTAAAAATTTTCGTGAATACCTGTAAATATGCCATTCTCACATGAAGATAAAATAATTATAAAGCATTATAGAGTTGAAAAAGGTTATAGTGCAAGGAAATTACTTTCTGAATTCGATTATAAAGAATGGACTAGATCAGGTTTAGATTACTTATTGAGAACTATCGATGAAACAGGAAGCATTGAAAGGAAGGTAGGTAGTGGGCGACAAAATCAGTTAGAGTAGATGAAAATATTCAGAAAGTGGAGGAACGTATCCTTAGTCAAGAGGATCGACCTGGTAGCCACATGACACCTGCTCAAATATCAAAAGAACTAGAAATATCAGAATCAAGCGTAAGAAGGATTATTAAATCTGATCTGCAATTTAAACCACTTAAAAGAGTGCATGGACAAAGATTGTCAGAAGTAAACTGTCAGAAAAGAGTTGAGAAATCCAAACGTATTTTACGTATAATAACTGAAGATAAACTTTCCAAGACATTTTTTACAGATGAAAAACGTTTTACGGTAGAGCCACCAAGAAACTCACAGAATGACCGGGTTTATTCTGATGTTGCGAAGAAAAATGAAATCCAAGATGAAAGACTGTACGCAACAAGGAGTCACTTTTCTTCTAGCATCATGGTTTCTGTTGGAGTGTCCAAGTTGGGGAAAACTTCAATATTTTTTATTGAGCCAGGAGTGAAAATTAATGCTCAATATTATTCAAATACCCTGCTTGAGAAAATGCTTCCAGAAATGAGAAACTTGGCTTGTCAAGGTTACTTTATTTTTCAACAAGATGGCGCAACATCACATACTGCCAAAACAACCATCGAATATTTGAAAAAGAATGTGCTTGAATTTCTGGAACAGAATAATTGGCCACCTAACAGCCCTGACCTAAACCCTGTAGACTACAGAATATGGGAAAACTTGGCAGAGAGAGTGTATAGGAACAGAATAAGGGATGTCAATCATTTGCGTGAGTTGATTATCGCAAAATGGGCAGAGCTCCCCCAAGAGCAAATAAATCGAGCAATAGACGAATTCAGACCAAGATTAAAAAAAGTGATAGAAATGCAAGGGAATCATATTGAACAGTTCTTTTAATTTTATTAAACTAAAAATTATTTACAGTATATCGTAAAAAAAAAATTTTCATGTTAAGTAGGAGAATCTCACTTTTTAGTTAATTATTAATAAAATTAACAATTCTGAAGATATCGTCATATAAATTCAAAGGATAATAGGTGATTACCTATACTTTATTGTGTAAAAAATTCAACTTAATTAGATAAATGGTTTTGTTTTAATAAAGGTTTGAATTTGGCTTAGTTTTTTTTGACAGACCCTGTATATATATATATATATATATATGGGAATGAACTCCGAATGGTCCCCTGAGTTTTTTATGATACACACAGACCGTGCATGGAACAAGGAACTCTTCTGGGATAATTAAATCCACTGTAGTCCTAATAAGTAATGGTAAATGACAAATACCATAGTTTTTCTTTTTCATGATGCTATCTCGACGTGGGCAACGGATCACTCGCAAAGAGATCCGACAAATATAGCTTCCCTCACCAGCTATCTGCAAAGCAGACAGGATCCAGCTTTGGGACATGGATCTAGGGTTTAAAGCTGCCTAGCCCTGCTACATTTAGAACCTCAATATAAGCAAAAGACTCGCTGTCTTCACGTCAGATTGAATACATCAACGAAAAAGGGGTAACTATTATATTTTAGCCAAAAAAAACAAAATTTATACCTCAACTGGCAGAATTGAGCGTCCACTTTTCAAGGCACATAACATGTCCGTTTAAAGATGGGAATGAACTCAGAATGGTCCCCTGAGTTTTTTATGATACACACAGACCGTGCATGGAACAAGGAACTCCTCTGGGATAATTAAATCCACTGTAGTCCGAATGAGTAATGGTAAATGACAAATACCATAGTTTTTCTTTTTCGGACTATAGTGGATTTAATTATCCCACAGGAGTTCCTTGTTCCATGCACGATCTGTGTGTATCATATACAGTGGTGGGCACCATTAACCAAAAAGTTAACTTCGATAACGATAATCCGTTAACCCCAATTTTTAACTCAGATAACGATAATCCGATAATTTTACTACAAAGTTAACGGAAGTTAACGATAATCCGTTAACGATATCTATTTCTTTACTAACATTTAAAAAAATTAAGGAAAAAAGCTTCAAAACCCATAGAAAATGTTTATTTATGAAAAATCCAACAATAAATAGGTATTTAACTATATTTTTATCAAGTTTTGCAACTTTTTTGCTTAATAACTTTATTTTTTTATTTTTAATAAAAAATGTACTGATTACATGTTTTGAAACCCTTGTAACCACTAACCATTAACTAAATTTTAATTTACCAGAGAATTATTATGGCGGGAACAGAAAGGTAAAATTAAATTTTAGGCACATTTATTAAAGACTATGACACAATGTGCTGGTTTCCCTTCAGAAAGACCAACTTCTCAAAGTTAGGCCCAACTGCCAGTCTTGACCTCTTGGGCCTCCCCAACCTCCCTTTGCGAGATCTGGAAGCAGATTGAAGTTATGGCGGTTTGAATTCATTCGCGGAGCGGTGATCTTCCGTGAATGACTGACTCCTCGCAGTTAACGTGTTAACGGACTTTAACAGACTAAATATCGAGTTATCGGAAGTTAACTGGTCCGACAACGATAAATGGAAATTAACTTCCGTTAATAGTCCGTTAAAAAAAGTTAACTTCGTTAATTAACTGTTATCGGATTAACGCTTTAGTGCCCAACACTGATCATATATATATATATATATATATATATATATATATATATATGCTTTGTGCGGTGGAGAGCGCGAGAGAGCAACTCGCTCCTCCACCAAACCAGACCTAGAGGCGGGGCCACCAGCTTGACCTTCGTGTGAAGAGAGACTGACGCAGAGGGAAACTAACAAAATATACAAATGGTCAGAAGACAACAATATGGCATTTAACACCGAGAAATTTCATCTCTTGAAATATGGTAGAAATGAGGAAGTTAAACAGACTGCATATTATGCCAGATGAGCCAGGTGTACCTGGCTATGTGTGGTGAACAGCGCAAGAGAGCAACTGGCTCCACCAAGCGGCTATGTGCGGTGGACAGTCCAAGAGAGCAACTCGCCCCTCCACCAAGCCAGGCCTAGAGGCGGGGCCACCAGCTTGACCTTCGTGTGAAGAGAGACCGACGCACGGAAGAGCAACGAGGTTAACGAAGCACGCACACACATTTTATTAATGCGGTTATCCGTGATTCACTACCGTCAATTGAATTAACCATGACTTACTGTTATGATTGCGCACTTATCCGTGATCGTGACATGGAGTTAACCGTGATTTGGCGGTGTTTACAGTCGCGGTTCGGCTCCCACCAGCCCACGACCATGCGCCTCAGTCAGTGTCTGTCACCGCTACCAAAGACAATATTAGCAAAAATGTTAGCAGAGGGAGGGGTTACAACAGTGTTTTCTCCAGGAATTAAGATTAGAGGGGGTGTTCGAATTTTTAATGGGGTGAGGGTCCAGGGGTGAGAATTTGAGGGCGAAGGTGGGCTTTATGGCACCATATTAAAAACTGAAAAATATTTCACGCCCATTTATTAGATTTAACTCATCTTTTAAAATCATCACACAAATTAAAGTTGGCTACTCACGCCTTCCATGAAGCAATACATCGACATTCTTCTTGGCTTCTCTTAATTTTGCGCAACTTTTAATGAACTTTTCAAACTACTTCATTTTTGGTAGTTTCGCATATGTCTGCTACTTTTAGTTTACGAGTGGCATTTATAGATTTACAAGTTAATAGTTATTAAGTAAATAAATTATTTTTTATTTATTTAGCGTTTCTATAATTAATATTACATGTCCCAAAATGAAGTGGTCTCGCGGACAGCAAATTACATCAGTTATTACGTCAGTAACCATTGTGTTACTTCACACTAAAATTTGTGAATGTGCCAAGCTTACACAGTTACAATCTCATCGGATAAACTAAAATGGAGCTATTGAAGAATAGGGACCCCAGCCTTCTTTAGTTAGGCTTATAAGGCTAACTAACGAAAATATCACGACCTAACCTAACCAATCGTTAGGTTAACTGTACGCCCTTGACGATTGGTTAGGTTAGGTCATGATATTTTCGTTAGTTAGCCTTATAAAGTTAACTAAAGAAGGCTGGGGTCCCTATTCTTCAATAGCTCCACTAAAATACTTAACTAATAATATTACATAAAATATATCGTCTTCATTTTCTAGCGACATCCGGCACTACCTTTATAGTCCTACAAGGTGGCAAGCAGTGACCTTGAAGTAATGGGTACACAAACAACCAAACGAGTGAGACCTTTAAACGTACGAACGAACGAGCGAACGAGTGAATTTTAACCCTATAAATTGCTCAAAATGGTTTCCAAATAAGTTAAAATTAAGGTTTTCGACCTGTTCTAAATGTTTTTCTGCATTAGGTGGTTTTAACTAGTTAATGGTCTATATAAACAAATTGCGTAGTTAGGTGAATTGTTAAATTATATTAACAAAACCAGATTATTCTGATACACGTAGAATTAAGATGTGTCGTAATATTAAGTCGAATTTTTGTTGTTTCGATGCCGGAAATAACGTGTGTGTAAGTTTATGTTGTACGGTATTTCTTCGTACATTTGGTTTCGTATAATTAGAGACAACTCATTAGCTTTGTAGGATTACAAACAGATTATAGGCTATAGTTCAAATTTTTAAAACCGTATCAATTCTTTTTCACACGCTTTAAATCAGTTACAAACGGGTTATATTGTTAATTTTTATGATAGTATACCATTTTAGTTCCGTTTTCATTTTAGTTATAGAATCAACCTTCCAACTTTTCAAAAGTTCCGTGCGATGATTCCTCATTTCACGAAGGTCAAACTTGTCGCCCCTCTTCTCTAGATGGCCTGGTGAAGTAGTAAGTTGGTTTCTTGTACTCTCCACCTCACATAGCTACCAGGTACGCCCGGCTCATCGGGGATTGTTCTCTGAGCCAGGCGTTTAATCTTCTTTTGAAGATGTCCACTGCAACACCACTCGTGTTCCTTAGCTGTTTGGGCAGTTGATTAAACAGTTTTGGTCCTCTCACAACAAAACTATTTTTTTTCAGGGTTAAGAATGTTCCCTGTCTCGCCTTTAATTTAGGAATACGACACAGTCTTCCTTTTCTACTTTCCACTGTTGTTTGGGGAGTTACAGGGTTCAGAGTAAGATTAGGGACTAGTTTCCCCATTATTTTCCAAGTGTAAATAATGGTGTATCTCTCTCTTCTCCTTTCCAGTGAATATAGGTTTAATTCACGTAACCTTTCCTAGTAATTTAGTTCTTTGCTCCCATTGATCTTCGCTGTGCAGCTTCTCTGATTCCCTTCTAGTTGTCTAATGTTTTTTTATATGGGCATGTTTGGACCGAGCAGTATTCCAATTTGGGTATGATCAGCTTTTTCAGTAGAGGAATCATTATATTCCTATCCCTTCGTTTAAAGGTTCTCAATATCTGCCCAGTAACTTTCTTTGCATGAATTGCTTGGTGAACAGGATCAGCGGTAATGAATGAAGATGAAGAGTAGATGTCAGTAGTATACCCGCAAAAGGTTAGAGTGCAGGAATGTTGCAATGTTGCAAGAGATAATGATCAAATGTTGCAAAGGGTGGTAGGGGTTACAAAGGGAGTGGGGGTATGCAACAACTCAATGTTGCAAAGGGGGTGGGTGGATGCTGCAGGTGCAACAAGGGGTCATGAAACTTCGAGGCGGCGTTATCCCCCAAGAGAAAGACAGGAGAAGGAGAGAAAGGAAGAGACGTGTTCACCTGGCAGGAGCCAAGTGCATAATAAGACTTCAGCCGAGTGGCCGTTGTCTTATAGACTCCTAATCAGCCAGTTGGCTTAGAAGGCGTAAATGGCTTGTACAGGTTGAGTTGCCAGATAACACATTTTATTTTAATTGTTCAGGTATACATTATTAAGTTGCCACATTGTAACATTTATTTAATTAATTCTTAAAAGTTGGCTTAGAATTCCGCTAGTAGGTTTAGAAGGCGTAACCAGCCATTTGATATAATTGTTTACAACCAAAAGAATTAAATAAAACAACATTACATCATTCTGTTTATTATGAATATATAGAAAATAAATATACATTTGAATGATCAATTAAAAATAATGATAGTTTAAGAAATATGAACGAGGAATATGCATATAATAAAAAAATATATCCGTCAATATAACAGTATAGGAGAAATATATATATATATACACACACACACAATTATATTATGGAGATATATAGAAAATAAATATATATTGGAATGATCAAAAATAAAAAATAAGAAATAATATAACCATCAACATAGCAGAAATATATACACACAACTAAATAAATAAATACATACACTTTATCTTCTACCGCGCAACATAAAAAATCGTATAATCATCAATATAGCAGAAATATATATATATATATACACACAAATATGTTAAATATATAAATACATTTCACTTTTTTTCAAAATACTAAACTCGCACTTAATCGAGTCTACAATTACATCATTATTGCTCTGCATTACGCAGTATACGCGGTTTAATAATATTTCACCGCTTAAAGTATAGGGAAACCTGTACTCAATAAGAAGGGCCTTCATATCGTTCAGTACTATTTTTGTTCCCACTTTACAACCGGTTGGTAAGTTATCTTTAAATACGTCTAGAATACAATCAAAAGCACGCACAAAGAGTTCATCGTTAGCTACATTATTAAACCAAGTTTATAAACACGCCTTTCCAATCGAGGGTTTATTTCTACCGACGCGAGCTTTTCAATTGTGAACTCATCTTCACTCAACATAGCGGCAATTGAAATAATCTTCTAAGTCGTTACGACAACTGCTCGTTATATAAAGAAATAGTTCTTCAGGGTAAACGGTGTAGGTGAGCTCAGCCTTGTACCGATGAATTGCTTTGTACCAAAGTTCTTGATATTTCAAAGTCTAAACTTTTTAAATAAACGTCCAGCTCTAGACCATCTAGACCATTCTCACCTTGTTCAGCCCTACACTCGGTAAACCCATCGAGCACAGCGGTGTATGCGTATTCAAGTACTGTATCAAAATAAAGCATATCCGTAACACGCGCGTCTAATATAGGTTTCAGCTTGCGGAATCCGACGATTTCAAACATTCTGTCGAGGATGAAACGGTTTCGCGTAGGAACAAGAGCGTTATTATCAGAAGCATTCTTCCACATCAGCCGTATATCAATGCATGGCCGATCGTTATTTATACACAACGTACATACAACGGCGTATGAGGGTGCGTCACTAATCTGCTCTCTTCTTGTACCTACGTTAGCAGGTATTTTATAACGATCTTCACTCCACTTCTCAACTATCACGAAGATTCTATTCATCTCCTCGACACTTAAATAAACAACATTCCGTTTGTTTGTTTGTCTACATTCCGTTTCCAGTACATAGCTAACGGCACCGGATTTACGCCTGAACACGCGCAACGATTTCGTCACGGACACATCGTACGAGGCGTTGAGAATGCTGCTCAAAGGAAGTTCCATCGTATTCGAGGAGCGCACGTCCACTCGGTTCAAGCTCTGAGATAACTATGAGCCGCGTGAGGCACGCAGGTAGGCAGGAACGGTTCGATGGGCGGTTGACTCACCCTGATGATACGTGAATGGGTTTGTTCGAACTCGTATGATCCGTGAGGTGCGAGTCGCGCCATAATCTAATGAAACGTGTGCGGCGCTGATCGAATTGTTGTACCCCATTATATTGGGTAGGTGTTTTTTTTCCGGTACAAGAATTAATTTCGGTTTTAACGTTTTATCACTACCAGAATACACACCAGACAGTTTCCCTCAGGATAATTTTCACGAACTAGGCACATTTTATAATGTTTTATCTCTCCTAAACATCTTCACACTCCGGCGCACTATTTGAGAGGAACATATGCTCATATTTTTCCTTTTTGCCTAGCAAACGATACTCGTCTCTAAAGTCTGCTAAAAACTCACGCAGGGCACTAGCCACAACCTCACTACGAACCTCATCATGATATACATTAAATAGTGATAAAAATACTTAAGATTCTCCATGATGACGAGATTCACATTTTCAGTCGTAGGGTATGAGTAATCGACATGGTGTAACATGACATAATACCGCTTGTCACACCACCCATCCACAAGACTCACTATCCATATCTGCTGCTTCTCTTCTGCACGCGTTTGTTTCTTTTACCTTCACGGTATATGTGAGACTTTATAAAGTTTAGCTCTACAGCATACTTCATCACATCGTCTGTGCAACGAAAGCCTACAACGGTCCTCACCAAAATATCCGGATAAGTATTGTACATCTTGCTCCTTCGCACGATCCAATGTGGTTTTAAAAGATTCAAAGGAGGGGGGAATAGGAAGTTTTCGTATCCACCACATCTTGACACTTTGCTGAATACCATTTCATAAACGTTGAACAAACAATATTAAAGATAGCCATTTTCTTCTACGCGGGCGAATACACGTCTGAGCTCAAGGGCTTACTGCAGTCAACTGACCACGCAGGGAATCCCAGATAGTAGCATGACTCACGTGCTGGTCTTACAGCTTAGAACTTTCACCTGTGCACACACACACACACAACACACATGAGAAATGAAACCCTAATTGAAACATGATTTTATTTAATAAACGAGATATTCAAGTTATATATATTTACAAATACGTGTAATAAATAAGTTAACAATAGATACATCAAAGATTATATACAAGACATACATATTTACAAATACGTGTGATAAGTAAGTTAACAAGAGACGCATCAAAGGTTATGGTATCCAAAGGGTACGGTATCATAAGTACCAAGTAACTGGTAACGTTTCCTATAGGTGTTACGGCACACCTTCGTTCCCCTAAGTTCTTTGACGCCCCCCAGCTTCCGCGCCCGAAAATTGTGGGTGCCTACAGTTAGTTGGGGAGGCCGTTCGCCCTCATCATCGTCCAAACACACTAGATCCTTCAACGATTCAAAGTTAACAACCCGCCGATTCGCATGGTTGAGCGTAATACCCTTTGCCTTCACGATATATTTCATATCCTCCCCCACCCTCACCCGTACCCCATAAGTTTTAGGTCCTGTTGAGACAAAAGAGTCGGCGTATGCGTTGTCCCCATACTCATCCTTGACCTCATCAGTGAGCTCGCCGAGGAACTCCCCAATAGCAGGCATGTATTCACCCTCCCTCTCTGTGAATATCACGCTATCTGTATCGGCATACAATACTCTCCGCCCAAGAGAATGCAATAGACCCCAAAGTTTTATGCGGGCGTAGGCTGTTGTGAAGCTGGTCACAGGTATGTTTGTAACCCTTGAGGTATCTGTGGCCAATTCAGTGTTGTTGTACTTTATTATATGTAAGTATTACCTACATTCACGATCTCCATGACCTCTTTATCGGAGCATTGGCATAATCCCAGACATCACTATAACTTTGTGCCAAATGAATGTTCCCTTTGCCGGTATTCTGTGCAAATTTTCCCCATAGACTGTTTAGACACAACTTTTCACTAAAGCGCTTGCCAGGATTCTTTGCAATTTGGGCACGATCAAGTTGTATACCTTCGCGGTCGCGGTAACGTTGAATATATGCAGACTTTTCATCTTCGGTATCAACTCCTCGCGGATAACCTGATGCCTCAACCTTATCCTTCAAAAATGCGTTTATATATGGTGTGAAAAGGTTGGGTAGCTTCTGAAACCTCCACACCTCATGTATCTTCAGTATTCTATACCCATGGCGTACGGCTAGGGCCAGCTCACGACTTGTACATACGCCTCTGATCTTACGCTGGTGGGGTATATGGTTACAATCGCCGTTATTCTCTTCCGCGCACTTCACGCACAGCGGGAACATGTGCTTGTGGTCGATAACGACAGGTAAGATTGGCATCCATAAATTGCGTGGGGGAGTACGTCTACGAAAGAGAGCCCAAAGTAACGATCATTCAAATTTCTTGAAAATTCATTGATGGAGGGCAGGTTAGGTCCCACCAGTTTCTCAGGAGCGCCCACGGGGTACGGATTATTCTTCATCACGTATGGGTATAAAGAACAGAAATCGTAGTAATGGAGCTTCACACCCTCCGTAGGTGGAAAGTATAGTCTGAATGGATTTGTACGTCCTCCAAACAAGTTATCACCACATTTGAGAGGATCCAGCACCATTGAACGTTTGATCGTGTTTATTTCCTCACGGTACACCTCGTCTGTCTCCATCCGTGCATCATATTCATGCTCCCACAAGACTTTGTGAGTGAACTGGGATCCTATAAGTTGATCGCGGGTGCGGGTCCACGCAAGACAGTCGACAGGAGATCTACCGTGGATATCTCCGGAGATTCCGCACTCAGGACGGGGACATCGATGCCACCAGCATCCGTTAAAGGAGTACACAGGCTTCACACCAGTGACACGGTTTTCACTTAACCCATCAACCCAAAAAACACGACCATTAATCTTAATGGGTACTTCACCCGTGTTGCGGGCGTGCTTTATGTATACACCTGTCTGTTGCTGTAGGTGTATGAGCCAGTAAATAGCCTTGTGTCCGTAACTGCGGGGGTTGTTTCGGTGAATAATGGCTAAGGTGGCTTTAGGCATGAAGTTATTTTTGAACACCGTAAAACATCATGACGCGATGGTGGTTGCGACTTGCAGCGGATCGCATTTGAAACGGCATATGTACATCCTTCTAAAGGCCTGGAAAAACATCTCTAAGCACGCGCACATCATTCACGTAATAACGCTCACATTCATCAGCTATATTATAAGGATTACGTTCATTAAAACTGTTGTAGTATCGATCAGTCTTCACGTTCAGCTACACTCATAAAATCATAGTTAAAATAATGTTTGGGTGGTGGTGGGCCTACGTAGTTTAAAGTCTCGCTGGTGAGGAAAGTGTAAGGGAAGTATCCTTTGGAAACTTCAGCTGCTACCCCCATCACCTTGGGTAGCTTTGCTAATTTACAAGGTGTGAATAATAAAGTGTCTTTAAATTGTACACTGCCTCTTATTTGCATCTGTTTTAATTTGTTGCCTCTTTTCAATGGATCACCTGTAAATATCTCAGAGAATTTGTGCTCAAGCAACTCCTTATAAAGGAACTGCGTGTCAAACTTTGCCGCGTTATGGGCGAGAATATACACAGTCATTTTTTTGAACTTGTCGGCTAACTTGACAATATAGGACACAAATAGTTTCACAGACCTATCGTGGACATTCGTTTTAAAAACGTTTGTCCGTTTACCGCATTTGGGGCACTCGTCACATTCGATCCCCATACACTCATCGCAGATAGTCTGGCTCACAAGGTAAATGTGGAATTACCTCTTTGATTTCAGCGTTCGTATATGTTTCTATATCGTAGTATACAGTTATACAAGGGTTATTTTTAGGCTTAGCATCTTTCATATAACATACATGCTTTACTCCATCCGCCTTATACTCCTCCTGGCATGTAGGGCAGTGAATTTCGTCACACTTGTGCTTAAATTTCCCCCAATTATCCATTGTGTGAAACATACCTCATTCACAGATTCTCATTTTCCTGCACGTGCCAGTTGATTTATGGAGCTCAAAGCAGTTATTATTGAAGAATGTGCGTCTACACACATCGCAGTCTCTCTTCTCAGCTTCACCTACATGGCTTTCACATTTGGTGCTTTTACACTGTTCACATATCATGTGACATTCTTTACAATGTCTCACTATATCATCCGCAAACTCGAGGCACCCCTTACACAAATCATGATGTCTCCCATATTATCGACTTTTGTCATAACTCGCGTAAAGCCACCTTATATTACGGATGGGGAGATACGTTGTCCCTGACAATCCTAAAATAAGTAGGGTCTTGTACGATCTCTCACACAGCTTTTAAAAACATACTACACAGTTCTACGACGATCATCCAACCCAAATACAACTACATGGACATTCATTTCCTGTTCTACCCTTCTCAGCTCTTCAGGACCCATATTGCAGTCAAATTCAAGTTCACAGTCTACAGCTAGTTTACGGGCTCGCTCCACGACCGTAGGCAACCAAATTTTTGTGGCCTGTGTATTTTGTACAGTAAACATACGCGCTAAGACTACTGCTATAAAGCCGCAACCGCGATCGACGTTTATATGCTTTCGGTATATAAACTGTGTCCCGCAACACGGAATGCACGGTCAATATTTATCGTGAAGGTGTCCATATTAAAGGCTATACTACTTTGGGCGGCTTGCATTATACGTTCTAATATATATTCTACATCTTCAGCCGCCAAACGTCTAAATGGCACTACTACCCAATAATCATCTACATCACCGTCATCTGACCCGAATCCGAAGGACAGACTCGTCCTGATTTCACGCTCGTCGCGGTTCTGAAGAGCAAACTCTACAATACGCTGTACAACCCAGCGTAGCCCGCGCTCAATTCCATTGCTATACATGGCTCTAGGATCGACCCTGACTCCATACCGATTTCTAGTCAAGGCTGGGGTGGGGGCTGCGGAGCGCACCAACTCAAAGGTTATATCATCCTCAACAGAACAGGGGGTAACTGTGGCGGATGAATAAGGGGATATATTAGCGGAAGGTGCTGCTGTGGGGCTTGTTGCTTAAGACGTTGAGGGCCTGGAGTCTATTATTGTAGACTCAACAGAACGAGGGGCAACTGTGGCGGATGAATAAGGGGATATATTAGCGGGAGGTGCTGCTGGGGGGCTTGTTGTGTAAGAGGTTGAGGGTTGGGGATCTATTACTGGTGGTGGTACAACAGGCACGTATTTCGGTCGCTTTATACCTGACGTGGGGTTCTCTTCATCATATCTCCGCTTTGAACGTGCTACTGGTATCGCTGGTGAGGGTTCGTCGGCAGGGGAGGATTCTGTGATCACAACTACACTGTCGTCGGGGTCATCCGTAATGTCGATGATGGGGTGCTGTACCTCATAGTCATTCACGGTTCTGTGGGAGAAGAAAACAAAATATAAGGAACAGCACTCAAAATTTGTAATATTTTGTAAATGATCCACTTAGGAGTGTGACGTGTTAGAAATGGACTCTGTAGAAAAATCAGATTCACGGGCCCATCCACATGTATTATATCTGGACCTACAGGATGTGGTAAAACTGCGTTTATGTTTAAAAATATTAAAAATAACGGGGAGATGTTCTCAAAATTTGTGCATAAAGTAATATGCTGCTATTCGACGTATCAATCAGTATTCAACAAGTACCAAGATGATATATTGTTCCACAAAGGTGTATATGACGTTAATTCTTTAAAGGGAAATGAGAATACAGTCATTGTAATTGACGATCTCAGTTGGAAATGGATAAAACGTTTGCCGAGACATTTATAGTGTTCTCCCACCAGTTAACATAAGCGTATTCTTCATGAATCAGAATCTATTTTTGAAAAATAGATACATGCGCGATGTGTCGTTAAATGCACAATATCTAGTCTTATTCGCCGAACTTAGAGATGTATCACAAATTGGGGTATTAGCCAATCAAATGTTCCCGAATCAGCGTAAGGAGTTTTTGGAAGTTTATAAAGAAGCTACAAGCACGCGTTACGGATATTTGCTTTGCGACCTTCATCCGCGAAACACGTTTAGGGTGCTTCTAAGAACGAATGTATTTCCGAACGAGCCAGAAACGGTGTATATTCCAGAAAGACAAAGAGACTAAAGAGATACCGTGAATTAATAAAAATCTATCATCGACTGACCCGGGCAATGCAACAGATGTTTATTAAAAATATCGACTCCGACTTTTTAAAATGCATCTGTGAAATCTGTCTTAACGTTATAAATTGCAATGTATCAATGAAACCATCTCAGAAGGCTCGCCTACGCCGTTACAAGAACATAATACGTGCACTCGCTCGTAAAAGTCAAACTGTAGCGAAGAAAAAACGAATTATTGTACAAATAGGAGGGTCATTTCTCCCCATCTTATTTTCAGTTTTGGGCCCTTTACTGACTAGATTAATATAATGAAGAAAGTGGTAGTGATTCCACACGAGGTGTACGCTTCACTGCAAAGGAATCCAGACACGGATCTAGATCCCCGTAAAAGCAGACTTAAAAGAATGGAAAGCGAATTGCTAGCCCATTAAACAGTGAAAAAACACCTGATGAGAAAAGAATCTTATACCAAGAAGCTCTGCAGAAATTTCTTCACGAGTACGAAAATTATAAGAACCCGACAGAGATTCCTGTGGTTATTAGGCACAGCACGGGGGACGATGGACATGGCGACATAGGATCTGTACCCGCCGATACAGCTGACCAACCAAAAATTAAGGGATCAGCCACACAACATATCGAGCATGTATTAAAAAGCACCCTCCCACATACATTGAGGAGTAAAGGTTTAAGTCTTTATAATCTATTGAATGAGCACCCAGCCATACAATGGACCGATACAGGCGAGATCATTGTGGAAGGATCAAAGGTACAGGGGTCGAATATCGTAACCATTGTCCATGATCTGGTGAGAAAGTGGGATAGGCCATCACCATCAGGATGGAAGCATATTGAAGCAAGACTACAACAAATAAACGTCCCTAAAACGTTGATAGGAAATCTGAACAGGTTAAAAGACTTGGAACATGCAACGCACGTGGCACAATTGAAGACGCCTTCACCCCCGGCGGTAACACCTTTGAAGAGGAGAAAGAAGAGGTTAAACAACGGTCAACCCTACCCATGTGCCTCTAAAATACGCAAATGGTTAACGTTTTAAGTAAACGCTATTATGACATTTCTAACCCAGCCTCCTACGGCGGCGTAGATAGACTGTACAAATGTGTTTACGGAGTAGGAAAAAAAGATGTTGAAAGATTTTTGCGGGTACAGGACGCTTATACGCTTCATAAGCCTGTGAGAAGGAGGTTTAAAACAGCCAAGACAACGGCTTCCTCGATTGATTCTATTTGGCAAGCAGATTTAACAGACATGCAAAGATATTGTGTGTATAACGATGGTTACCGTTACATTCTATTCATAATAGGTGTATTCTCTAGATATCTGTGGCTAGTTCCTCTGAAAAATAAATCACCTGAAACAGTTGCTAAAGCCACCAAAACGCTAATGTTAAAAGTAAACAGGGTTCCTGGCTATTTTTGTACGGATATGGGGAATGAATTTATAGGCCGTGCTTTTCAGAACATGTTGACAGTGTTTAATATCAGCTATCACAACCAATTCTATACATAAGGCTTCTTTAGCTGAAAGAGTTCAACGTACCATAAAGGAACGCATGCACCGCTATTTTACACATAAAAACACATACAGATTTCTAGACATTCTGGAATCATTGGCATCATCCTACAACCGCTCACACCATCGCACGATTGGGACAACACCTAACGAAGTTTTAGAAAGAGGTACGCTCCCGAGAAAAGATGGATCACCAACACCACCACCACACTCTGCGCGCTTCAAAATCAATGATTAATTATGTAAGGCTGTCGCGTTGGGGAATAAATTCGCAAAGAGTTTTGAGCAAGGATGGGCACGTGAGATTTTTAAAGTTAGGGCTATGAGACCTAAAGATGAGATAATGATGTATTACATTGAAGATTTGAATGGGGAAGAAATCACAGGAGGCTTTTACCGCGAGGAATTGCAGAAAGTTGCATTTAATTTAGGAAAAAATTTGTTTAAAATTGAGAAAATTTTAGGAAGCAAAGGTTCAGGAAAGAGAAAAATGTACCTGGTGAAATGGCTAGGGTACCCAGAAAGCTTCAACACCTATATAAAAGCTGATGCAATAATGAAGCTTAAATAGTATGCAACATGGCTCCTAACCATTTCTACGTCACATTCCCGTCCTCCTCGTCCCTGTCTGTACACCCTAACAACACACTAGCCAACTTTGTAACAGAACTCCACGGGCCCATTGAATTGGGTCGTGATTCGTATGAGGTGGGGATATGCGAGATTCAGCTGGACACCCTCTTTTTAAATATTGAATATAAAGAATCCGTTTTTACGATTCTTAGAGACATTGATGAGTGTGAAAAAGCTGGGGTAGCTATGGATGAAACTATATGTATCGCTCGGAATAAAGTTGCACGGTATTACAGTACAGAAGTAAGACTAGGACCGGGTCATTATGGTTGTGTCGAGGATGTTGTGAGAGACTTAAACGTAAGTTTAAGAAACACAAACCTTACGAATGATTTAGTATACGAAATCGTAAACAAAGGAAACCCTGCAAATACACTAATCCTAAAATCAAAGACTAACAGACGTATTAAAGATCGAAGAGTGTTCAAAATTATAACCAATGGACGATATAGCGCAGCCATCCAAAGAGACACATTTCACGAGGCACAGCATGACTTGTCCAGATTAATGTATCAATTCAAGATGGAGAAATTGGCTGAAAGTTCTCAGTCCCCAGACATGTGCTATATTTACAGTAATACAGTGGCGCACCAGTTTGTTGGGGATACCCAGGCACGCCTGCTGCATTGCCCACATCCCCAACCATAGAGGAAGGAGTTTGAGTATTACATATGACAGACCCCATTATGTGAATGTCGCAACTAATTTAATAACCAATATCTCAATATATATAAGAACGATTGCGGGTGAAAACTTCCCATTCGGTAACGGGAGCTTAACAGTGAAGCTACACTTTCAACGTACTGAGTTATAATGGATAGAAAGCCTTTCACCGTCTATCGAGGGGTGAGATACCAGCGCGGTAGTGGACTTGGGTCCATTTTTTCATCCATATTACGTACGGCTGTTCCTTTGCTGAAGAGGGGTGCCAGATACCTCGGAAGGAAAGCGCTACAATCAGGTTTTAACACTGCAGAAGACATATTGGCTGGGGCTAAACCTAAAGAAGCTCTAAAAAAACACTTAAAGCATACACGAGACGAAATCATCAAAGATGCAAAGAGAAAAATGCGTGGTGGCGGGAAGAAGAAGAGGGCTGTCCGGAAGAAGGGGCCACTTGGTATTAAACGTAAAAGGATATCAAAAAAGAAGTGCTGTAAGCGAATGAAACCTATGGTTGACCACTTTTTTGACTGATATAAGCTAAGGACATTGATCTCATAAATCATAATTTGTTTACTACTTGTCGAGAGAGGAGGCACTATTTCTAACTCGTCATGGCACGCTTCATCCACCCATGTAGTTCACAATGCTGTAAATCGGAGCTGTCCCTTTTTGAGATGCCTCCAACTCAAGTTTCTATTGAGCACAGTGATTTTATTACAATTAACCCTTTAAACACAATTAGTTCCCCGAGTGCACCTATAGAATTCGTGATACCCAGCTCAGGCCCTTACGTTTTTGATCCAAGCTGTGTGCACATGTACGCTAAGCTACGTATAGCCCATTCTGATGGAACGGTCTGCGATGACAAATATGCTGTATACCCTGAAACAAACTTTCTGCACTCCATATTCAACCAGTGTGACGTATATTTAAATCATACCAACATTTCGTCAGGCACGGGGTACTATCATCTACGATCCTATCTGGAAAATGTCCTCAACTTTTCCAAAGAAGCGAAGGCTACCTTTTTAAGTGCCGAGGGATATTATCAAACTAAAGACGAAAGTTTTATAAAGGACAAATTTAAAAATTCTAAAAAGAAGATATACGAGTGTTTTGGACGTCTGCACACAGATTTCACTTTCCAGGAGAAGTTGCTTGTCAACGGGGTGGATATGAAAATAAAGCTCACCCGCACGAGTCCTGAGATCTGCTTAAATCTGGATGCTGATCAAGAAGAGGGTGCAAAGCCCGTTGTGGTTCACATTATGGACACATACCTCCGCGTACGGCGAGTGAAATTAAGTTCACCAAAACAACTAGAAATTGAGAAAAATTTACTAAACGCTACAGTGAAATATCCTACTAACAGAGTACAAATCAAACTATATACGGTGCCTGCAGGGTTGGCGTCGAAGCAGATAGAAAGCTTTGCCCTGGGAAATCTTCCTAAAAGGATATTAATCGGAATGCAGGACCATGCTTCGGTGAATGGAAAATATAAAAAGAGTGCCTTTAAATTCGAGAATTTCGGACTTAAAAATATAACTCTATACGTTAATGGCATTGCTTTGGGCGGAACAATGGATACGGACTATTCATCAGACGCTGTGTTACCTCTTTGCGCGAGAGCCTATAGTAATCTGACCCATATTGCAGGTGATTGTGATGATCTTGGTAATGGGGTAACGCAGAAAGAATTCATTGATCAATTTAACCTTTATCAGTTGGACATTACACCTGACTTATCTGCTAGCGTAAATACGCATTTAAGCCCACAACAGAGTGGAAACATCTCACTGAGGTTGGAATTCACCAAGCATATAGACGCTCCTATTAGTGTACTAGTATATCTCGAATCGCAAGCCCTAATAGAAGTAGATAAATTTAGGAGCGTTATCACTGACTTTTAAAATGGATGCTAATACACTTCAGAGAGTAATGAATAGTGAACGAGTCACACATTCCAAATTTATTGGCGTGTTTGCGAAGAATGAAACATTGAGTTTGCCAAGTACGCGAGAACGCGGTAGTCTTATTGTGAACACAGATGTCATCGGTAATGAAGGGATTCATTGGATTGCTGTCTATTTTAAAAATAGACACCGCCTTTACTATTTTGATTCACTCGGTACTCAACCCTGGAGTGACCCTGTTATTGTAAAATTTCTCGCTGTTACATATTCCCGAAGTTGTATGGAACCCGTTTCGTATACAAGGATATTTTAGTAATACTTGTGGAATGTACTGCATCTCATTTCTCATGCATATGTCACGTGATAAAGAATTTATAAATTTTTTAAATTTATTCGACCCGTGTCACACTCGACGAAACGATGAAATGGTATGCAGACAGATAAAAATCCTTTTTACAGTTGTGCGTACTCGTTGTATAGTATAATGTTTTTGTTCGTGTGTATATTTGTAACGTTAGTTTGTATATTCTGTAGTTTAAGATGGTTATTGTACTGATTTCTTTCATTTAATAAATTTATGAAAATATATTGTCTTCTTCCCCCCAAAAGATCGAAAAACACTTACATTATTTCGGTGTGACATTCATTATTCTGACTGTTCAGTATATCCTCCGTATTCATGACACGAGATTCTTCAAAAGATTGTATAACACGTGTCAAATCCTCATCGGACCTTAAAGGAGAAAGAATAATGTTCATATTGATTCTTTTTTAATAAAAACATATACAGAGTATAAATATTGTAAGACAGACCCCATTATGCGAAGATATCTTTGGTTCGCTCAGAGAAGCTCATTTAAGAGGTAAATCCTAATAACATTTATAAAAAACATGCAAAAGATTGCCATAAAAATTTCGGTTTTAGCATAATGGTGAGTATATAAATGAAGTATTTGACGAGATACTACATCCCTCCATATATATAAAATGATGTTTCTGACAGTTTGTGAATAAAAAATAAAAATAAAATTATAGACACTTACATTTCTATGGTAGTCCCTTGCGTCGGATTGTAAGGAGCGTCATTGCAAATATCATCAACGGTTTGCGTTGGAAATAATCCATCACGGTCAATCGCGTTAAAAAGATTAATTGCAGTCAATGCTGTAGTGTCACCTTCTTGATACAAATCCGGAAAAATGTAAAGTTCGTGGTCCATGGTGGAGGGAATGTTTATGCACTGGCAGAGGGAATGTATATTCACTGGCGCGAAAATAGCTACTGTTACTCCCGACTGAAAAATATTTCCTTTTATATGCATAATCACCAAGCTCCGCCCCAAAAGATCAAGAGCAGATGTTCGTAATGATTGGTTGGCAGTGTAGCTGGGTGGAGCTATGATAAGTTTATGTACCAATCGTAACACCGCTATAACGGGTCCTTGCTTTGGACGACTAATGGCATCTTTATATTTTCTCCAATAGATTTAATGCTCGTATTACCCCTTGCTGTCTTTACCATGTCAATATTTGCGACAATACTTGGTTTTCCCCCCATTATTCCCGGATCAATAAGCACTAATGCAATCGAGAGGATTTTATAATAAAGAAATTATAAATATATCCATTCCTTTAATTGTTTTTTAAAAAAGAAAAGAGTATTCGGTTTCCACGTTAAACTGTGGGTCTAAGGCGGAGTGAAAAGCTTAACCATTGTTACAATTCGGCGAGGAGTTAGTTATTATTATTATTACTAAAGAGAAAAATCTACATTGTTTTTGTACATATCACATTTTGCATCCATACTATTCCCGGATCAATAACACTAGGCAACAAATTTCAACTTTTTTTTTGTTACAGACACGTGAACTACTGATTCCTACTAAAGCGCTGATGCTGATTTCAGATCTGATATCAAAATTTCTCTATCACGTCCAGATTTTGTGTAACCGAAAACCCCTATTTTTCATTTTTTTTCTCACCCGCTTCTATTACGAAAGCCGTCTAAGCTACTTTTCCGTGCCACGTTTTATGTTAAGCATACTTAAATAATTAGTGAACAGGGATGTCTTTCCTCCTTTATTCTGGCTTAAGACAGACAGCGGAATTCCGCTGGCGGAGTTACCACCCCTGCGCCCAACCATCCACCCAAAGCGCGTTAGTATTTTGTTGTTACTACTGAAAGGCAAATTCCTGTTCTTAAGTGAAACTTTGGTGTGTCCTCTTCCTTTGTCGCTTGTAGGATGACGAGCTCTCCTTCTGCAGGAACCAACAATAATCTCCCATCATATTTGGGTTGAAATTACCTTGGTATCTGTTTTCCATAACTGAGATCTGTTGGTGGAAGCGCTCACCATGCTCGTCACTTACAGCCCCAAGGTTGGCCGGGAAGAAGTCAAGATGAGAATGTAAAAAATGAATTTTCAAAGACATTCTGCATCCCATTATTTCATAAGATTTAAGCATGTTTTCTACGAGTTTACGGTGGTTTTCAGCTTTGTGGTTTCCAAGAAAATTTTTGACAACTTCAACGAAAGATGTCCATGCTCCTAGTTCATTCTCATTTAGGTTAGATGGAAACGATGAGTCGTGGATGACACTGCGGATCTGTGGTCCAGTGAAAACTCCAGCTTCTAGCTTAGCATCTGTCAATATTCCTTTGAATTTATCCTTTAAATATTGGAAACCACTACCTTGATGATCCATACCCTTCACGAAATTTTTCATAAGGCCAAGTTTAATGTGAAGTGGTGGAAGATGTACTTTCTGAGGGTCAATAAGTGCTGGGTGTTTCACATTGTATTTACCAACAACATGTTCAGTTCTAGATGGCCAATCATGTTTTTTGTAGTGGTTCTTGTCATCTCTGCTGTTCCATAGACACAAAAAGCACATATGCTTTGTGTAGTCCAACTGTAACCCAAGAAGTAATGATACAACTTTAAGGTCGCCACAAATATTCCATGTGTGGTCCTTATATTTGATGAGTCCTAACAGCAGTTTCATCGATTCATAAGTCTCATTAAGGCCAGTGGCATGTGCTACAGGTATTGAAGGTTTTTCATTGCCGTTGTGCAGTAATACAGCTTTAAGGCTAGCTTTACTAGAGTCAATGAACAGTCTCCATTCTTTTGGATCATAGCGACAGCCAATCCCTTGCATCAGACCACTGATATCGTGGCAGAAACAAACGTTTTCTTCCTGTAAGTAAAATGATGAAAACTGCAAATGGCGATGGCGGAAATGGGAAACTTTGGTGTTTGGTTGGAGAAGATTAAATTCTTGAAGTCTTGAACCAAGCAACTCTGCCTTTTCTTTTGGTAATTCCAAATCGCGCACTAAGTCATTTAACTCCGCTTGACTTAACAAATGTGGGGAAATATTTGCATCTGGAACATATATGCCATCTTTCCCTGTTTCTATATCACTAGCAGAATCTTCAGATGAACTGCTGTCTGTTATCGTTGCTGGTGGAACTGGTGGTGGATTTGTTTCATCATGTGGTACTGGTTTCATTGCTGATTCGCAGTTTGGGTACGTGATCTTTGATTTGTTTTTCTTTGTGAAACCAGCAATCTTTGTCAAACAAAAATAACAATCATTGAAGTGATTTTTCGGCTCACGCCAAACCATGGGGACTGAGAACGGCATAGCTTTTCTTTTACCATTCATCCAAGCTATTAACATTGCATTGCACTGTGCACAGCAAATATGTGGTGCCCAGTCCCTCTGTTGGTCTCCTAACTTACAGTCAAAATAACACTTGTAGGCAAGTTTAATCTTTGTTGTTATGTTTCTACGTTGTGGCTTAGGTGTATATTGTCCACAGACAAAGCAGAAGTTGTCTGGGTGATTTACACAAGCACGTCTATTTGATGCCATTTTGAATTACCATACAATATCTGAAAAAACGTAGAAAGTAATTATTACGATGTGCAAAATAAAAAGAAATACACACCGTAGTACAAAACAAATGCTATAAAAACACACAAGTCACCACAACCTGTCACTTGCTCATCAGCAGAGAGCTTCAACAACCGTTCTGCTTGACTGTCACGTAGCGACTGACCGTTGGGCCGTTGCCCGTTACTATGCTCTTGACTCAGTGTTGCCAACTCGGGATAAATTTTATTTATCAAAATTGTTCGAATTTGTATATAGTTGGCAAAAAAAATTGCTTTAACCTTGAAAAGCAAGTTTCATATTACTGGCATTAAGCCGATTAAAACCAAAATCTGGACGTGGTAGAAAATTTTACTAAAAGTGATTTGCATTTTACACAAAATCGAGACGTGATAGAAAAAATCAAAAAATCTAATTATAGATTTGAAATCAGCATACCGAAATTAGCTAGGAGCACCTATTTGGACTTCTGTAACAAAATCTTTGTTGCCTAGTGTAATCAAATGATCCTGTTATTTTAAATCCGGATCAATAATCAAATGATCCTGTTATTTTAAATGTTGAAATTATGATGTGAAAGAGTGAGCAATGATTCCCTGACGAGATGTATTTCTGATTCGGTGTTACAATTCGGCGAGGAGTTAGTTATTAATATTATTACTAAAAAGAAAAATCTACATTTTTTTGTACATATCACATTTTGCATCCATACTATTCACGGATCAATAATCAAATGAGCCTGTTATTTTAAATGTTGAAATTATGATGTGAAAGAGTGAGCAATGATTCCCTGACGAGATGTATTTCTGATTCGGTTTCCACATTAAACTGTAGGTCTAATGCGGGGAGAAAAGCTTAATCTTTGCAATTTGGCGAAAAGGAGTTAATTATTATTATTACTACTGTAATTTGTACCACCCTATATATATATATATGTATAATGTGTGTGTGTGTGTGTGTGCGCGCGTGTGCGTGATCCTCACTTTCTCTGACAAAAATCTGTGTGTGTGTGTGTGTGTGTGTGTGTGTGTGTGTGTGTGCCCGTGTGCGTGATCCTGACTATCTCTGACAAAAATCTGTGTGTGTGTGTGTGTGTGTGTGTGTGTGTTAATTTTGAAAAAACTTTGTTGATTTCTGATAATTATGATTTTGACAGTGTTTTAAATCAATAACAGAGATGCATACTGTAACACCAGTAATCTAAGAATTGTCCTCTGCGAAAGAGGAGACGGAGTTGGGAGCCAGACCTTGCAACTTCTCGCAAGCTCTCTAAATAAACCCCTATTTGTACAAGTGCCAGTTATTTAAATGTTTAATATTGTAGGCTTATGTTTAAGTTTAGATTAAGCTTACGTTAAGTTTAGGTTAAGTTTGGGTTAAGTTTAGTTTAAGTTAGGGTAATGATAACTTGTGTAGGCAGCCTGATTTGCCTTGTATTTATTAATATATAGTTTTGTAATTTAATGTTTTACTGTTCCTGGCTGGGACAGCCTTGCGCTATAGAGGGGACACATATATATATTAGGGTTATAACTTTTAGACTTTTTTTCAAATAAAAGATCTCCGGTATCATAAATCGATGAACTTTTGCTTAAAAACAATGAAAAAGACCCTAATTCCTCTCAGTTTTTAAAAAAGGTCACCCCCAAACCAAACGTTTGAATCACCATAACCATATATTTACGTTACTACTCATAAGTATATAAATATATTATTATTAGAGGGCGGACTTTTAGGTTTTAACCTAAAAAATATTTTCGAATTTTTCAGTACGCTAATATATCGTGAGATCGCCCGAAAAATCACTTCCGGTGCTCAAATTCGATGACTAATATCAATCCACCCATACAAGAAAATTCTAGAACACACGACATTGTTCTTCATGCACTCGCAAATTGTATAAAAGCACGAAATGAAATCAACCGAATCACTTGTGTCCAGTATTGCGCAATAGTTACTCAACTGTTCAGTTCAACTCAACTTCAGGTAAGCTTTTATTATTTGTAATATGTTCGCTTAATTAAAAAACGTAGCGAAATGTGGAATTCGCTTCTGCACTCTTGAACATTCCAGAACATTTTTAAAATTTATTAACCATAATAATTTGTTGAATTTTTCTTCCATTTTAACACGTAAACAAAAGCGTATCCAGAATGTTTTGTAGAGGGAGTCAAACTCAAAAAATATATAGAGCCCAAAATATTTGGTGATAAATATTTTCGTGAGACGTTCTATGGATGTTCTAAAAATATTTTCCAAAATTTTATCACCTAAAAAATAAATATTTGGTCATATTTTTTCACCTAAAAATCCGCCCTCTAATTATTATATTATTTCTATATATTATATTAATATTATATAATATAATATATATATAAACAAACAAACAAATCAACTTAATACCTTTTTATATCTGTTTCAGAAGCAATATAATGTCACACAAGAAAAGTGATACTACCATACAGAAGAACAAGGATATCTGGACCAATAATCTGGTGAGATTCCAGCAGTCACATAGAAGAAGAGGAAGTGTGCCTTTAGAAGAATCTTCACTAGAAGAAAAATGCAGAATGCCACTCCAAATCCAAATCATTGGACGGTACCAGTTTCTTGGAACAGAAATCAAAGGAAGAAAGGAGCGAATAGTGGAAATTTCCAAAGAAGTTACAAAATTATGGAAGAATAAATTGAATTTTCCGCATGTGTCAAATCAAGTAATACGAGCAAAGCTTGAGAAGGTGATGAAGACTTATGATGAATGTGTCAGGAGGGGAAAATATGATGCCCTGAATGAACTTTTTGATATCACTAAAGTAAATGGCCAATGGTTATCCTCGGAAGACAAACGACTGTACCACCTTCAAGTGGAAAGCAAAGGAGACGTGGGGTACTCTACAGGTCAAGTTGCAAGTGAAGAAACGATTCACCCTTCAAAGAGACGAAAATTGCCTGCTGAATCAGCATCAACATCTTACAATCATGTATCTGGTGGTAGTGGTACTGAATCTGAAGAGAGCGAGCATGAAGATGAAGATGAGAGTATTACTCCACCAACCAGAAGACATAACAAAAGTAAAGTTGCAACCAACTTGGTGACATCCACAGGAGTATCAACAAGTAAAGCCGCTAAAATATGCAAACAGTTGTCACTTGGTATTGACATTCCAACACCAAGTCAAGCAGCAATTTACAAGTCAGCATACAAAGAGGCTGCTAAATTGAAGGAGGAAATGATTGAAAATTTACAGATGGAAGAGTGGCCTTTACATTTTGATGGAAAGCGCATTGAGGAAAATGAGTATCAAGTAGTGGGACTTAAAAATGAAAGAACCGAAGTAAATTGGATGCATTGCGTCTGAAAGATGGCAAGGCTGAAACTATTGCTGAAGGAATTGCAAAAGTTATTGATGAATACACCTTATGGAATGCAATAAAGATGATCGTTGCTGATACAACAAGTGTTAACAGTGGGAAAAAGAGTGGAGTTGTTGTCAAATTGCAACGAATGTTTTCAGAGAAGGGTATCTGCAAACCACAATTTATCAGTTGTCAGCATCACATTCTGGACAGGATTCTCCGTTTGGTAATGGACGAAGATCTTGGTGCTAACACCAGTTCTCCAAACATCGAATATCCATTTGTATCCCAACTGGTGAAGAATTATGAGGAACTAAAGGCACAGTTTGTTAATGGAACAGAAGAGGTCCTCGAGAAATCAGGATGGAGAGATGATATTAAGTTTTTGTACCATCTAACACGGGTGTTTAGATTCTTTGAAGAAAAAGGGAATTTTCCTTTGGTTAACTTTCAGAAAATTCCAAACATCAGCAATGCGAGGTGGCATTCAAGAGCCATTCTAGCTATCCTTGCATTTATTCTTATACCTACAACAAGGAAGACTTTGGAGAAGGTATGCAGATTCATTTCATACAACTGGGCCGAATATTGGTTTACTTATCAGATGTACAATGAAAATGACTTCAAGAACTTGTCAGAAATATTGAAACCTTACAAAAAAGCATTGAACTCATTGGAAAATCACTGGAAGCAGGAGCCATCCCCACTCAAGATACCAAGAAGTAATCAGTGTGCAGAACGTGCAATCAAAGTTATGCAGGAACTGTATGCTGCCTGCAGAAACAAAAACAAACTGCAACTTCGGTTTATTCTAAGCAATAAGCAATAATATACGTACAAGTATTATAACGATTATGTTGTGAGTTCTTTTATTATAATACATGGAATATGCAATAAAGTTACGTATGCAATAAAAGATATTAAAATGAAAGTTCATTTCTTTGTTTTTAGGCAAAAGTTCATCGAATTAAAGTACAGGAATATTAGGTTGTAAAAAAGTTATAACCCTAATATATATATTTGTTTGTGGAATTTATGTTAACGCAAGAAATAACAGAAAACACAAGAAAAAACAACTGCCTAGATTTGGTATTCACAAACAACAGTAATCTAATTGATAATGTAGAAATCTCCCCAACTATGATATCAGACCACAATATCATTGAAATAACAACTAATATAAAGGCAACAGGAAAGGAAAGAACACGCACAACACAACGAAGCAAATTCGAAATTTTTAATTTTCACTCCAAAGCTATAAACTGTGAAGATGTGACATCCAGCATGGAAGTAATAGATTGGAAAACCATTTTCGAGGCCAAGACAACGGAAGAGATGCTAATGACGTTAGAGGAGAAGACGTTAGAAATTGTGGAAAAACATGTCCCAAAGATACAACAAAGAGGAAAGAGAAGCAGGTTTGAAAGACAAAAGAGGGCATTGTTCCGAAAGAGAAAAAGAGTGACTGCAAAATTAAGTAATTGTAAAGATAACAACATCAGAAAAATATTAAATGATAAACTACAAAGTATCGATGTCGTCATACAGGAACAAATCGAGAAGCATACAGAAAAAGAAGAAGATGACGCTATAGAAGCGATAAAGGTTAACTCAAAGTACTTCTATAATTTCGCAAAAAGAAAGTCGAAAAACCAAGCGACTATCGGACCTTTAAAAAATGAGAACAGTGATTTATCTGATGATCTAACAGAAGTATCTGAAATATTAAAAGCTCAGTATGAATCATCTTTCAGTATCCCAAAAACTGACAAATTGATTTGCGATAGAAACGCGTTCTTTGAAGAAGAACCACAAGGGGAAAGTATAACGGATTTCGACTTTACGACGGATGATATTACACAAGCCATAGGGAAACTAAAAACACACTCAGCGGCAGGACCGGATAAATGGAATGCCACACTGATCAAAAACTGCAAGAATGCAATCGCTGAGCCCCTAAACTGGATATGGAGACGATCATTAGACACTGGGAAATACCGGGCATCCTGAAGAGCGCGAACATAGTCCCAATATATAAAGGAGGAGATCGATCCCAGGCCAAAAACTATAGGCCAGTGTCGCTTACATCTCATCTCACTAAAATATTTGAAAGAATAGTTAGACAGAAAATCTATGACTTTTTGGAAACTCAGAAAAAATTCAACGATAACCAACACGGGTTTCGATCGGGCAGATCATGCCTATCACAACTAATGGAACACTACAACAACATTATTGATTCACTTGAAAGTAATGAAAACTATGATGTACTATACACAGACTTTGCTAAAGCGTTCGACAAGTGTGACCACGGAATCATAATACATAAACTGAAATATATGGGAATAACAGGAAAAGTAGGGAAATGGATATATAATTTCCTTAGTGAGCGGAGGCAAGTCGTTACAGTACAAGGAGTATCTTCATCAGAATCAGAGGTCCTCAGCTCAGTACCACAAGGAACAGTATTAGCTCCACTACTCTTCATAATCATGCTAACTGACATAGATGAGGACGTTAACAGAGACAGCACAGTAACATCCTTTGCGGATGACACAAAGATCAGTAGAAAAATAAGAAACCCAGAAGACATAGGATCTCTACACATAAACAAAATCTACAAGTGGACTGAAGACAACAATATGAAGTTTAACACCGAGAAACTTCAGCTATTACGGTACGGAAAAAGAGAAGACCTAAAGTGCATGGAATATTATACCCCAAATGGACAGGAAATTCAGAGAAATTCCAGAGCAAAAGATTTAGGGGTTGTAATGACAGATGATGCGAAATTTGAAACACAAAATAAGATAGCAGTAAACAGAGCAAAGAGAATAACGGGTCAGATATTGAGAACTTTTAAACGAAGGGATAGGAATGTAATGATTCCTCTACTGAAAACCCTGATAATACCAAATTAGAATACTGCTCGGTCCTAACTTCCCCATATAAAAAAGAAGACATTAGACAGATGGAGGGGATCCAAAGAAGCTTCACAGCCAAGATCAATGGGTGCAAAGACTAAATTACTGGGAAAGGTTACGAGAACTAGACCTATATTCACTGGAAAGGAGAAGAGAGAGATACACCATTATTTACACTTGGAAAATAATGGAGAAACTAGTCCCTAATCTTACTCTGAATCCCATAACTCCCCAAACAACGATGGAAAGTAGAAGCGGTAGACTGTGTCGTATTCCCAAATTGAAGGCGAGACAGGGAACATCCTTAACCCTGAAAGAAAATAGTTTTGTAGTGAGAGGACCAAAACTGTTTAATCAGTTGCCCAAAGACCTAAGAAACACGAAGGGAGTTGCAGTGGAAATCTTCAAAAGAAGACTAGACGCCGGGCTCAGAACAATCCCCGATGAGCCGGGCGTACCTGGCTATGTGAGGTGGAGAGCGCAAGAATCCAACTCACTACTTCACCAGGCCAACTTGAGAGGAGGGGCGACAAGCTTGACCTTCACGAAATGAGAAATCATCACGCGGAACCTTTGTAAGGTTGTAAGGTAAGGTATATATATATACAGGGTGGGCCAAAGAAAACTATTACCCAACATTTGAAAAAATATTGTGGCTCACCCTGTATACTAATCTTAGTGCTGAGGCCGAATGTTGTACCCATACTTTTACTCTTCCAAACGCTGGCTTTGAATCTAGATTCAACGCCTCAGGAATAGAGGTACAGGCCCACAACTGGAGGGAGGTATCAGAATATGGTGCTCAATTGAAAGACGGTCAAAGTCAGCAACTGATACTTTCAGATGACAGTCAGTTTCTCCATAGATAATTAATTTTCCTAATTTTTACACAAAATAATTAATTTATTTCCTTTTTAATTTCAGACCAACATTCTGCTAGAGTTGGTGAACAAGTTATAACAATAAAATACTCTTTGGAAGATGAAGCATTGATATTGAACCTGCGTAAGGAGAAACACAGGTGCAAAACGAATGAAGAAAGAGTTTCCAAATAACGATGGACGATACCTGGACTTCAATATCTCATAAAAAAAATCGATATCACAGGGTCGACCAAACGAAAAGAAGGCAGTGGAAAGCCAAAAACAACACATACTGAGGGAAATATTGACACGGTTTCATCCATGATATGCAGTCAAGAAGAACGGCCCAACGCCCACAAGTCCGTTAGAGAAATTTCAAAAACTACAGGTCTTTCTCGCTCTAGTGTTCGTCGTATAGTAAAAGATGATCTGGGTCTTAAATATTTTAAAAGAGTCGAAGTTCATAAGCTCTCTCCATCAAATAAGCAAGCAAGAGTTGAAAAATGTCGTGCTCTGTTAGATCGATTCCCAGACAGAGAAGTGTCGAAAATATGGTTCAGCGACGAGAAGACTTTTACAGTTGCTTCAATAATAAACACACAAAATGACCAAGTTTATGGAAGACAGGACAAAAAAATTTATCAGCCTCGATCGACTTTGCAGGGAACGTCCGCATTTTAATCAAAAGGTCATGGTTTCCATCTTTATTTCAAAGTTAGGGAAGTCAGAGATTGCTTTTGTTGATCAAAATGCCAAAATCACTGCTGCTTATTACCAAGAAAAAATCCTTGGTGCGGTACTACCGTCGATAAGGGAGAAGTCAAGGTTGCAAGCGTGCATTGATAATGGAGGAGGGCACATTCTGCATAATCTTGGACTCAATTAGGTGACTGTATAGTTTTTCTACCCGTGTCTGTATAACAGCGAATTACAAAATAATGGTTACAGTTAGCAAAAATCCAACTTTCCCACGAAATAGACAATGAAATTCTATGCAGGACACATACAGTGTGTCCGTAAAGTCATGGTGGGATTTTAAATAGCTATATTACTGCAACGAAACATGATAATGAGATGAAACAATGCCAAATTTAAGAACAACTCTCAAAGTTGTATCTTGTAGTTAGTCTAGGCTAAGCTTAACCTTTATCTCGTAGTTAGTCTAGGCTGTCCACATGCCTATGTTGAACATGAGCGTAATAGCCCGAAAGTTAATGTGTGGTGTGCTCTAGCACGAGATCGAGTGACTGGCCCATTTTTCTTCGCGGAACCCACTGTGACGTCACACAACTACCTCGCTATGTTGGAACATTTTGCAGTACCCCAATTTATTGACAATAATGTCATCTTTCAGCAAGATGGTGCTCCTCCGCACTATGCCAACGTTGTTCGAGAATTCCTCAATGAAAAATTTCCACAGAGATGGATAGGAAGAGGAGGATGGAAGCCATGGCCTCCACGCTCTCCGGACCGGACACCTTTGGACTTTTATTTGTGGAGTTACGTCAAGCAAAGCGTGTACAGTGTACCCATTAGGGATATTCATCACTCGCACGAGCGAATCACGGAAGCTATCGCATCCGTCACTCCTGATGTTCTTGGGCGTGTGTGGCTGGAATTGAATCACCGCCTAGATGTCTGCAGGGCTACCAGAGGAGCCCATATCGAACTACGTTAAATAAAGTTATTCTTTTAGAGTTGTTCTTCAATTTGCCTTTTTTTCATCTCATTATCATGTTTCGTTGCAATAATATAGCTATTTAAAATCCCACCATGACTTTACGGACACACTGTATATTGATTGTACAAATAACATTTGATAAAGGTAAAATTATATTGTTCAAAATCACGGTAATAGTTTTTTGTCCAACCCGGTATATATTCGGGTGGTCCACAATTACAAAGGAATCTTTTTTTTCAATCTTTGGGGTCTATTCCCTGTTACTGTTTACCGTGCTGAAAAATACATCATACACCAAATTTTAACCCGATCACATAATTTTAAGATGTGTTACATGGAGCATGAAGATTTACCAGATCCCTCTC
>JAJOZX010008167.1:2500-132500 GCA_023014485.1 Bathynomus jamesi | reverse complement strand
TCATGTCGGTACTAATAACGTTTTAAATTCTAGATCGGAAGAACTGCTGGCTAGGTACAGGGACTTATTAGAGCGACTAAAGGAAAAAACTAATAAGATTGTTTTAACAGGTATACTTCCTCGAATTATCCAACGTAACGATTTCTACAGCAAGGCGAGATATATTAACAATAACCTAAAGTCTCTTTGCCAACAGGAAGTATTGCATTTTGCGAATTTTTGGAACAGTTTCTACGGCAGGAGGGACTTGTTCCCGAAGATAGACTTCATCTTAATGACGTTGGAGCTGCGCGTTTAGGAAGACTATTTCATAATACTGTCTCTTCTTTTCAGGCTGCCGTAACTCGAACGGTCCCAGCGTAAATTCTACAAATTTCCCATGCGCTCGCGAAGGTGTCGTAGTTACAAACAATTTGAAGGTTCTATCCCTAAATGCTCGTAGCCTACGAAATAAAATAAACAAATTTTTTTCTGTAATTGCTTGTAAAGACTACGATGTAATTGCGATAAGTGAATCGTGGCTTAGCACTGAAACACGTGACTTTGTAGGGGAGTATCAAATTAAAGGTTATAGACTTTTTGTTAAAAACAGAATAGGTAGGCGAGGAGGCGGTGTTATGTTGTATATCAAAGATAATATTGCGAACGTTATAGAAATAAAGCACACAATTCCAGAACCGATAGATTCGACTATAGCAGAACTTAAATTGAACGATTTCAAACTTCTTGTTGCGGTTATATATAGGCCCCCTAATCAAACAGCTGATACGGACGAAGCGTTATATCGTGAACTAAAGAGAATAATCGGTAGTGAGCAGCCTTTAGTTATGGGTGACTTTAATTGCGCCAACGTGAATTACGATACAATGCAGGGAGACGCGGAAGGTAATCGTTTAGTTAATTTTCTCGAGGATGCTATGGGGGGCACCGCTCGGCAGAGGAATCTCTTTAAATGGGGTGTGTAAGGACAGAGCGTATCCCCTAACCCAAGACGCTGCCTCCCTATATCGCACAACACTTGTGTTGAGCTGTGGGATCTATCCCCACAAAGCCATAATTTTACTATCTTAAACTATACCCAATCTTTCAAGATATGCGTCTAATCGATTTTTAAACATGTTTATAGACGTGCTACTAATTACTTCTACCGGCAAACTATTCAGCTATTAACTATTCTATGCGTAAAAAGGTTTTTCGCAACTGCTGTCTCGAACCTTCTACTTGTCAACTTACACCCGTTATTTCTAGTCCTATTATATTGAGATATTTCGAAAAAGCTATCTCTATCTACGTTATCGAACCCATTCATAATTTTGAAAACCTGATTAGATCACCCCTTAGCCTCCTAGTCTCGAGTGTTGTCAATTTTAACTCTTTAAGCCTATCCTCGTACGACTTTGACCTAAGCGACGGAATCATCTTAGTTGCTCGTCTTTGAACTCTTTCGATTTTGTCTATATCTTTGCGCATATGCGGATTCCAAAATTAGACCGCGTACTCCAAATGGGGTCTAACTAATGATTTATAAAGAGGAACTATAATATCGCGCGATTTGTACTCAAAATTTCGAGCTATAAAACCTAACACTTTGTTCGCCTTATTGACCGCTGCTGTACTTTGTTTCGCTACTTTTAAATCACTAGTGACTATAACTCCTAAATCTTTTTCCTGCTCTACGCTTGTTACATCTTTCCCTGACATACTATATGCAAAATTACCGTTACGCGAACCTATATGCAAAATTTTGCACTTATCCACGTTAAATCTCATTTGCCATGTGACTGACCAATCAACGATTTTATTCATATCTTCCTGAATTTTACCTCTATCTTCGTCATTAATCGCCCTACCACCCAGCTTCGTGTCATCCGCAAACTTTGAAACTGTACAGACTAGGCCGACATCTAAATCGTTAATATATATAAGAAAAAGCAAGGGGCCCAATACAGAACCCTGAGGAACGCCACTCGCTACACTAGCCCAACACGACTCTGCTCCATCAACGACCACCCTCTGTTTCCTACCTCGCAACCACTCTTCTAGCCAATTTATTACTACACCCCTAATTCCATGAGTCTTATATTTTTCAATGAGTCTTTTGTGCGGCACGGTGTCAAACGCTTTTTGAAAATCTAAATACACTACATCAACCGCCCGATGTCTATCGTAAACGTCAACCACGCTTTGGAAAAATTCTAAAAGATTAGTTAAGCAAGATTTATTTCGCCTAAAACCGTGCTGCGTATTTCTAAATAGTTTATGCATTTCTAAGTGTTCGACTATACGATCCCTAATTATTGACTCCAGTAGCTTACCTACAACAGACGTTAAACTGATTGCCCAATAATTTCCCGCCGCACCTTTATCGCCTTTCTTAAAGGTAGGTGTTACGTTTGGTAACTTGAAATTATGTGGTACGCACCCCTCAGAAATAGACGCATTAAAAATTTTTGTTAGCGGCAAAACAATGCTATCTTTTAATTCTTTTAGTTGTATGGGATATATGGAATCCTGCCCCAGTGATTTACGCGTTTTCATTTTATCAATATAGCGCATTACCTTCCCTTCACTAACGACAATATTATCCAAAATATTTCCATTATCAAAAGGTATTATGTCTATGACGGTAGGGATATTCGTTACATGTTCTATAGTAAAAACTGACGTAAAAAATTCTTTAGCAAGGTAGCCATTTCCTTGTTTTCAGAAACTAGATCTCCGTTTACATTTTTCAATGGACCCAAGACGCTTTTTACTGGATTTCTATTATTGACGTATTGAATTACTTACATTCCGAGAATCCTGGGGGTTGGCATCCCATGGTTGCGGTACGTCGACGATATTTTGTGTATCTGGCCCATGAATCGTGACGTGGATGACTTCCTCCTTCAGTTAAATGACCAAGTCCCTTCCATTAAGTTTACTTTAGAAGTGGAACAAGACAACTCAATCCCGTTCTTGGATGTGCGTGTACATAGGGATTGCCCAGGTTTTAAGTTTAGTATCCATCGGAAAAAAAAAAACAATTTGTCCTACGTACACTTTTACTCTGGACATGACACCCCTATTAAGAAGGCCATATTTTCCTCAATGTTTCTCCGCGCTCTTAGGATTGCCAGTCCGGAATGCATTGATGCCGAATTGGAAAATATCAACGGTATTGGAAGTGAGCTGTGTTACCCATCTGCGTTCATGGAATCTTGTCTTAATAAGGCTAAACGAACCTTCTATCGTGTGAATAATAACACTCGCACCTTGTCAAAGAATATTTTAGTACTTCCATTTTTCCCGGGCTTTTTAGGCATTGCTAATGTACTTAAACTTTTGGATATCAGTGTAGTTTTTTCATATAACAATATTGTGAAAAACATCATAGTAAAAAATAGCCCTACCAATAATTTAGGCATTATCTATAAAATTGGGTGTAAGCAATGTGATTCCTTTTGCATAGGTCAGACGGGAAAGGATTTACAAACGCGTGTAAAACAGCATCAATATTCTGTTAGAACGGGACAGTTGTCCAGTGCCCTTTTTGTCCATTTGTCTGAGTTATCCCATTGTATTGATTGGAATAATGCATCAGTTTTGTTTCACTCTAGCAACATTGTTAATAGAAATATTCTTGAGTCTGCTATAATTCAACTTACAAATAACTTTAACATGAATAAAGGTCTGTTTCAACTCGATCCCGTTGCTCTGAATTCCTTCAGAATGGATTTAAACAAAAAGGGCAGGTTGCTAAACCTTTGGTAAAAATTTGTTTTTGTCTCTTTTGCTTTATAAATCTGTATGTTTTTCTTACAATTTTATTTTTAAATTTATTGTTGTATGCGTATTTCTTATATATATGTATATGTATGTATGTATGTGTATGTATGTATATATATGTATAGGTATATATATGTATGTATGTATTTATATGTATGTATATGTATATATATTTGGTTATACGAATGTACATGTTTAGTTGTATTATTTGTAATTTTTCAATTTATATTTATTTTTATTTCTTTATTCTTTTGCTAAACCTTTGGTAAAAATTTGTTTTTGTCTCTTTTTTCCTTATAAATCATAAATCCATATGTTTCTCTTGCAATTTTATTTTTCAATTTATTGTGGTATGCGTATTTCTTATATATATATGTATATGTATGTATGTATGTGTATGTAGGTATATATATGTATAGGTATATATATGTATATGTATTTTTATATATGTATGTATATGTATCAGTGGCGACTCGTGGTATAAATGTATGGGGGTGCGATTTCATAAAATTGTACGACAACACGGACTCACAATAGGCTAGCGCGAATCCAACTGCCGCTCACAAGAGTACTTGTATTAACATATGCGGCTATGCCAGACGTACAATTCTAGTTAATTACAAATAAGTAATAATTTCAATAAAATACATATAAATGGTTTATATCATTATTACTGAAGTAACTATTAGTAAAAATAAAGTTGTTATTATAAAAAAAATTCGCGATTGTACTTATATTTTCATTACAACAGTAAAATATAATTTATATTTATTTGAGCGAAAAATCTATCGCTCCATTCGGCTACAATATTATTTTGTATTCAAACAGCAGTACGCTGTTTGAAGCTATGCTATAAGTTTAGAATATTATGTACTGTATGAAGGCTTACTCAAAATGCCTCATGAATCATGATATGCCACATGAATTTTTAAAATATATTTCAAGAATATTTAGTTTAATATCTTAAAATTAATATATTTTTTATCTGTTAAATTAATATTTATCGTTTCAAGCAAGGGGGAGCGACCGCTCCATCGCTCCTATACGCCAGTCGCCACTGATATGTATATATATTTGGTTATGCGAGTGTACATGTGTAGTTGTATTATTTGTAATTTTTCCAATTTATATTTATTTTTATTTCTTTATTCTTTTGTGACCAACGGATCTTTCAGACATTAATTATAAAAACCGTTGGTAATTTGTCCCTTATGCATATATGTATATATATTCCTTATGTATTGGGTTTATATTTCGTATATATACCTTATATGTCGTATATATTTTTATAGTTCTTTATATATCATCTAGGCATCATTTTTTTTCCAATTTATATTTACTTGTACTTTTTTATTCGTTTGTGACCATAGTATGCATGATTCAGACAATAACTAAAAAACCTTTGGTAATTTTTTTTTTTTTTTTATGTATAATTTCTGTGCCTCAATTTATTTTTCATTTATTTTTTTTGTTTTATTTCTTTATTTCTTTGTGACATATATATCAATTTTGGCATCATCTATTAAATTGATTGTAAAATTTTCCTTTTGAGCTTGAATTTGTAGACTCCACTTATAATTTTTATAATTTTTGGTTTTTTATCTGTTAGTTTATTTCTTTATGGTTATTTCGGCTGTGACGTATATATCACTAAGGCATTATTTTGTAATTTTTCCAATTTATATTTATATTTATTTTTATTTCTTTATTCTTTTGTGACCTGTTTACCATTTGAATTTATGTTGAATTTCGGGCAAAGTGCTATAAGTGTCATTTTTCCATACAAATGTGTTTGCTCTTCCCACAATTTTTTTTATACTTACTATATATATATATATATATATATATATATATATATATATATATATATATATATATGTTTATTTCTGTAACCTATATATTGTCTTGAACTCTTCTTTCACTCCAGTGTTCCTGAGGATGTTATTAGACGAAAGCGCTTGAGCACCACTTTGTGTTTCTTTCCCTTCGTGGTTTTATTCATCATAAATATTTTTCACGTGTTAATTTCGTGAAATAATTTTCATATATATATATATGTATATATATATATATATATATATATGTGTGTGTGTACATATACCCTAATATATACATATATATACCCCTAATATATATATATATATATTATATATATATATATATATAAAATATGTATATATATAATTAACTTTGGTGGAGTTTGTCGAACTTCGATCAGTGTTTGGGGTCGTGATTGTGTGAACATGATTTTTGGGGTCACACATGATAAAGGTTGTGAAGCCCTGTTTCTCGAATGTAAAAAGACATAAATAAGAAACCAATTTTTCAATTAAATCACAAAATATTTATTTATTTTACATTTGTGTGGTATGAAATATTGATGTTGTATTCCAGTTAATTCAAAATCGTTGCTAGAAATTGTGTTAACAAGATGACAGATGCGCATTCTAAACTAGATTTGTTTTTGACCGCATCTCAAAATAAAATCTCAAAAGAACAAAGATTCGAGCCAAAGACAGACAACCTTATTTGTTCTTTAAGTTCAAGAGTGATTGAAATTGGTAAGTATGCCTTTTAATATTTAAAGTCATCATAACCTACTGTATAATAATGAGAGTAATTGATTTTACGTGAAATGATTTAAAACGTGGTATATTTCAGTGATGTTAGTAGAAGGTGAAGCCTTTCAAATACAATCTTTAACATTAAGGTTTTTCGTGTCTCAACAGAAAACGAAATAGATGCTTTGAAATCATCAGCTTCATCAACAAATGTGCCATCAGGTAAAATAATTTTTCCTTCCCTGTATAAATACACAATGTCCACTTTTCCTACAAGAAATGTAGGGAAAGGTGATATAATAACATATCGTATCTAACAGTCATACAGTTGCAGAATCATCACCAGAAATATTACCATATCAGTTGTGTTCTAAAGTTATTTCATTAAATGATTTTTTATGCATGTAAATAATATAAAACCATGCTTTTGCATTACAATGACGCATCAAGTGAGACGAAGGGTCCCTATTTTTCAATATATTTTACAGTTTATTTTTATGTCTTTTATATTTTGTGCCAGTTCTCTTAAATTATTATGAACAAAATCACGTCACAGTTTTCTCCTTTGAAATGACTGTCCTTACATATCCCATCATTATAATGCCAAACCCCACTTCTATATTTTCCATGACTCAGTTTATAAACATATTATTTCAGATTTGATGTTTTCCTATTCAGAAATATTTTTAGTCCTACATCTACATTGTACAGTATACATAAACCTTTGTGTAGATAACTATTTTCTTTTTATGGTTCATGGAAAAAGTTCATATAGTCTTTATTGAGTAAACATGAAGCTTCCAGCAAGAATTAATAACATGAACAACAAAATAGAAATTTTGTTTCCTCCTTCGAATGACTTTATGTGATTCCAATGAATTCTTTTACGCTGATTACGAATTTCAAAGCAGAATGTTTCTATCACCCAGGAATTTTGAAGGAAATGCAAGTGAAAATTAACAGATTTTCTTACTTTTTTGGTATATTTAATCGTACAAAAAAGAAGAGTACTTTGCCTAAAATGTTTTTGCAGCTGATTTTTGTTTATAACTAGTACAAGGGCTTCTCTTATAAGTGCCGAAAAGTAGTCGGCCAACATACTGGAGCTATATCTTCCTTGGTACCGCTTTTTCATGGGTGATATATCTTAATGAAATCTTTCACCATGCTCACCGCTGACAGCGCACAGGTTTGATGAGAAGTAGTCCAGGTGTGAGTGCAGGAAATGTATTTTCAAAGACATGTTACACCCTATGGCTTGGTAAGCACAAGCATGTGCTCCACCAGGGAAACATAATTTTCTAATTTGACGCTGCCAAGAAAATTCGTAGTCACTTCTTTAAACGCTTTCCATGCTGTTCTTTCAACCTCATTCAAAGACGCGTCAAAAGCAGTGTCTTTCATCACTTCTCTGATCTGTGGGCCCACTAATATGTCGTCTTGATTTTCACTTCGCTTATTCTAGGCAACTTCTGATTTAGATATAGAAATCCAGGTCCGTCTTTATTCGTGGCTTTAACAAAATTTTTCATCAAACCAAGTTTGATATGGAGGGGTGGTAAGAAAACTTTTGCTGGATCTACTTGGGGTTGATGGTCAACATTTTTCTGTCCTGGAACCAAATTTTCGAGTGACCACTCTTTCTTTGTATAATGACTCCCCTTAGCTCAGCTGTCCCACTCGCAGACGAAACAAGAGAACTTTGTGTATCTTAACTGTAAGCCGAGGAGACGTGCAATAACTTTCAGATGCCAGGAGTGTTTATCATAGTCAATATGTTTAAAAAGTAACTGCATATTTTCATATCATTCCTTCATATGAACGTTATGTGCAACTTTAATGAATCGACAAAGAGCCTCCATTCCTTAGAATTTTGCTCTCGATCAAGTGAGAATGTTCACTTAAATACAATACACTAAATCACCTTCCATAGAGAAAAACGATGTGAAGTGTTTCTGACGCTTACGAAATGATGATATTTTTAGTCTTTTGTAAGAGATTCCAACCTTTTAATCTAGAGCCTAAGAACTCAGCCTGATTTTTAGATAGATTCAACTCTCTGACAAGATCATTTAATTCTGACCTGGAAATTAAATGAGGTTCATCCGATGAAAGTGGTTGAAATTGTGTATCCATGTCATGTTGTCTGCCCAAAGGTTCATTAAGAGATTCATCATCAGGTTCCTCATCATCCAAAGTCCATGTCTTTGGTGGTTTTGGTATGGGCAAATCGTCACAATGTGAAAGAGGTCTCATGGCTGAGAGTAAATTAGGATATTGAATCGCATGTTTAGATTTTGAGAAATGTCCACTATTCTTCGTTAAACAGAAGTAGCAATTATGCATATTATATATAAACATGTAAGTATAAATAATAATATGCATAATATAAAGAGTTTATACAAAATAAATGACTAACAATAAATCTCGTATTATGATACAAATTGAGGAATGCTATCTCGATCTAAAAGGATTTTAAATTGCAAATCCAGCAAAAACTGTGGGTGATAAGAAACATTTATTTTCATTTTAGTAATCAGCGTAAAAAAGAACTTAAGAATCACCCACACTTATCAAAGGGAGAAATCTTTGTTGAACAGTGTAATCAGTCTGAAGAACGGTATAGCATATATACACACACACACACACACACACATATATATATATATATATATATATATATATATATATATATATGGGATAAATGATGCAAACTCACAAGGAAAAATAAAAAATTATTCCAAGGCATTTCGTGTATATAACAGTACACCTCGTCAGGGAATGAGGGGAAAAGGGAAGCTGACCAAACTATACGCTATGTACATGAAAGCGAAAAAGTGAAAGGAAATTAGCACAAGGTTAACAAACACTGATAGAAGGGAAAAGATATTTTAAAAAGATATTGTCAATTTTATACATTCCCGAACTGTTACTGAAATTATTTTTAAAATGGAAGAATGCACAGTGTAGAATATTCCTCTCAATTGTATCTGTTTTTTTTAACGAAAACTTTAGAACTCTCCCACTTAATACTATGATTACATCTATACATATGGTTAAACAATGCATTGGATTTATTTTCTGCTCTACACGCAAATTTTTGCTGTTTTACGCTCGTATCTAATGTTTTTCCCGTTTGACCTATATAGAATAGCCCGGATAGTGATGGTTGTGTGCATTCGATCGGATATGCACAATGTAGCTTAGTTTATACAGGGTGATTCATAAATGTGTTTCATAAATCGCAGGGTGTATTCTTGAGACAAAAATAAAGAAAGAAGACCATATAAACATAGATCGAGAAACCCGTAGGTTTCGAGCTATAACACGCGACAAAAAATTAAACTCCGAAAGATTTTTTACATTTTATCCAAATACACAGTGTGATATATATTTGCTTCATTAAAGTAAATGTTCGAAATTCTTTCCTACTTCTTGAATGCATGCCTCAGCAAGTTGCATCAGTGATTGTCTGACACACTCAAAAATTCCTGGAGTATTGCAGATTGTTTCGCAATTGTCTCGAACTCGTTGCCACAATTCATCACGTGGTCGGACTTCTGTAACATAAACGAGGCCTTTTAAATGACCCCCTCACAAGTAAACAAGAGGATTTAAATCTGGTGACCGAGGTGGCCACATAATAGAACCACCGCACCCTATCCAACTGTCAGGAAACACAGCATCGAGATATTACCTCGTTAAACGGGCGAAATGAGCTGGTGCACCATCATGCATGAACCACATTAGTCGTCGAGTTCTGGTAGGCACATCTTCAAGTAGCACTGGCAAAGTCTGTTCAAGGAAACGCCTATACGAATCTCCAGTCAGTCGGTGCAGTAGCAGATACGGGCCGATAAAAAATCTTCAGGAGTTCCATTTTTCTGTCGCGTGCTATACCTCGAAACGTACGGGTTTCTCGATCTATGTTTATATGGTCTTTATGGTCTTTATTTTTGCCTCAAGAATACACCCTGCGATTTAGAAACACATTTATGAATCACCCTGTATAGGTCAAACGGGAAAATCTTTAGATATCAGGATAAAACAGCATAACAGTGACACAATTTACAATATTTTCAATATTTTTCTGTACAATTTAGATACTCATATTTTTTTCATTTGGGAAGGAGGGGTCAAGGGCGAGTGCCCGCAAAATACTGTGTAAGAAAGAGAGAAGCGAACTCACGTCTCTCATGCTCACGATGCCAATTTTTTTAAATTTTGAAAAGATTGTGTAGTATGAAAAATGCATGTATGTGAAGTGACGAACAAAGGGAGGAGTGTGTGTGTTTGTGAGCATACTGGAGTGTTCACAGGGTACATAAGACGCGGTAAAATATCAGCTAAGAGGAGAGTGACAAGAGAAACGGGAGTTCCAGCATTCCTTGTCTTCTGCCTAACGTCCCCCATGGAGTAGAGTACTTCCCTGCAGGGCCGGATCCAGACCGATGCAACCGATGCACTTGCATCAGTCAAAATAATTTGTGCATCATATGCATCGGTCAAATAACTGACCAGTCGGTAATCTGATCTCATGTAATTATCTTGCTATATACACTACGTTTAATGTTTTTCTGTGTGTCTTGGCGTTTCTTTTGTTGTTTGTTGCTTCCTACTTTCATCTTACTATCACATTCAATTTTATATATATATATATATATATATATATTATGAATTAAAATGTAAGCAAAAAGTTGAAGAGCAAAATGCCAGCAATAAAAAGTTAAATAAGTAAATATATTGTATAAATACTGTGTAAATAAAAAAAATATAAAGTTATATACAATATATTTGTATTATTTCATGAAAAATATGCATTTTATATTTCTCTAAAGATATGTACTGAAATGGTTAACCTGAAAAATTGCATCGGTTAAATTTGAGGTCTGGATCCGGCCCTATTCCTGGTCGATTCGTGTCTACAATTTCTTCCTATATATGACAATCGTACGTTCACAGTATTCTGAATATCCCGTTGGAATCATGGAAGCTTTTTAGGCAAAATTAATGTGATTTAGTTTATTTATTACATAAGAGAAGTGAAATTGTACTCAAGGTAGAATGAAGTATGAATCTATTCTTCCCATTATACTTTTCCTTACCTTCATATAAATCTTCTTTTACAATTTTCTGTTTGCAGTGTCTGGCGAAGTATGGGCAGTCTTGCCTCCTCTTTACTTTTCTGCTATTACTTTTCGTGTGTGAAAACTTTTCACTTTATAATTGTAAGCAAGTTTTCAGTATTCTTTATTTTATTTGTATTTTCTCTTTCACTTCCTACTTTTGTCTTCAGCTAACCTAGAGTGGAGGTTAGGATCTTGTTAGCTTGTAACAAAATTCCTTCCTCAAACAAAAATGTGAAAACCTATCCAATTGTAATACTTCTCGCTCTTCCTGACACCAAGGCAAAAACTCTCCAACAACTTTAGTTCTTCTTTCCCTCCTCTTTTACATTCTGACGGCTCAGTTGCCGATTCTTCTCCTGATAAAGCTGAGCTCTTCCCTCAAACTTTAGTCTCTAACTCACTCTTGAACGATTCCGTTGTTGTTCCTCCATCTTCTCCTCCCTGACTTAATCATGTCTGAAATTAGAATCTCTTCCAAAGATGTTTATTTTTCTGTCCTATCAGAGATCAACTCGAAGAAGGTGTACAGTCCTGATGGTGTCCATTCTGTTGTTCTCAAGAACAATGCCTTTATGCTGACACTTTGCCTAGGCAAAATCATTCGTCTTCCTGATAGAAGAAATTCACTCTCATTAGCTCTCATTCCAAGGAAAGGTTACCATTCTCAACCCTCCATCCATCATCCAACTGCCTTGATTTCTTGCTTTTCTAAAGTACTATATATGAATGTATACTTAATAGGAAGATTCTTAAGCATCTGTCTACACACAATCTTCTTTCTGATCGTCAGTATGGGTTCCGCAAGAGACATTCCAGTGACGATCCCCTTTATGGAAAAACTATACATTAGGGTGGAGCGAAAAATACTTTTTTTCTAGTATGAAGTTCTAATAGTGATTAAAAGTTGCATTTAGTGGACGATATATACCTGCCAAAATATGAGTTCATTTGTTTAATATTTTCAGCTGCCACCAGGGGGCTAAAGTTAACACAATTTTGGGTAAAAAGGAAAAAAATGCTTCTATTTTAGGTTTATCAAACTATTATAAACTTTTATCTTAGAATTATCTAATAGTTTGATTAAGATTCTTAAATGATAAGAATTCGTTTTGTAAAAATGCCTTTTCATATGCTTAATATCTTCAGCTGCCACAAGAGGGCTGAAATTAACTTAAAAATGACAATTAAGTATGATTCTGTATTTACTTGAAAAAGGGAACAATAATAAATTAGGATGTCTCTCCTTTATACTGGCTTGAGATAGTTAAGAAACGTTATTTCGTGCCTTAGCGGAGTTACCACCCTTTCCCCAACCAACCTCCCTCTAGAAAGGGTTCTTGCTGAAGACTATTTAGTAATTTGCTTTTGTGTCAAATTTTGGCTGTTTTTTCCTTGATTCTAATGTAGCACGAATCCAACCGTCTCTGTTTGTAGGTCCGCAGACTGATCCAGCAGCGTCTGTAACGAGCTTGACGCATCTCTCTACGGCTTGTGTATGACATGGAAACTGAAATAATTCTGAATGAAGAGTAGTACTATGTTTGATGCATGATTCAATATCATCAAGAGAAACTCCTTTGGTTATCGGTGGTTCTGCTATCTGAAAATCTTGCCGCATAATGAGATCTGTATAGTCTTTGGCATAAAAATTTATTTCTGGCACCTTAAAATACCTGAAACATCTGTTTCTTGAATGCATGCCCTTGCTTTTATGATACGCCTAAATCCCAACTGACGCATATGCTCCCTTTCATCAGCTATCATTGCAATGAGAATGTTTTCTTGATTTGCGTAATATGCATTTCGCTGAATGACTGAGTCATGTACTCTCCTAAGCTCTTCACGGAGATACCGGCTTCTTGCAATCATATGCCACATATGTTTAGCACCATATTGGCATAATGGTTTACGCTTTATCTGAAACCACATTGGTGCGTATACCCTAACAATGAAAGTAGCTAATTCTTGTAAATTGCCTGAAGGATTCTCTGTGCTTGCATATAACCGCAGAGTCCTGTTTGCTGTGGTGAGCCACCTTGAATGTGATATATTGCCTGGACTCTTATGACTAAGACTTTTGAGAATGTTCCACTTGATATAGCCTTGTGAATTTCAAGAAGGTATTTCTGGTCAGTACTTATGTCGTCTATATCAACTTCACACATGTCCTCTTGAATTTCAATGGGTTTGAAGTTAACTATGGGAAGCTTTTCACAGTCTGAAAGTGCTCGGCCAATTTCTCCTGAAAATGCTCTTGGTCCAGTAGTGGTACCATCCAAGTGATGAAACAGATGGCGCAATGGAAGTTCATTAAGGTGTAAAAGGCATATCAGCCACTGCAATGGCTTATTAAAGGCTTCTTCCAGTAATCTTATTGTGCCTCCAATACTACCAGTGTTAACCACTGTCGAATCACAGCCAACTGCAACGATGTTCCCTATATCAACATTCCTTTCTTTCAAGCAATTCACTAGCGCTGTGCAAATGTATTTAGCTTTGCCACTGGAAGGTGTCACATGTGCAAAGTACAGAGAGTGTGGTTCAGATATTATGCTGATATGCTCTTCGCGTTTGGTTCTTTGGTGGTTAGAGCCATCACTCTCCTGGACATGAATCATTGTTTTATCCTTTCTACCATCAAAGTATAATCCCCGCATGGTTTTTGGCTCTCCTATCTGTTGTAGTTCCTTTCTCTGTTTTTGTCTTTCACGTCTTAGCTTACTTCTGTCTATAATACAACGCATCTGTTGTTCTGATATTACATATTGAGTCGAGGTTGTATCTTCCTCATTATCTTCAGATATCTCTTCTAGTTGTTGAAGTTCACTTGTCTCTGTTTCGATTTGTAAGTTGGACGTATTGGTTATAGCAGCACTAGTAGTTTGTGAGGATTCCAGACGTGCTTTTTCCATTTCCTTTCGATGTTCTCTTGCTTGTAATCGTCTTGTGTGTGCTATGTCAATGCTTCCTATCACCATTATTCTGCGTGTTCGTTGGTCATTTAAAAAATCCTGCTCTTTTGAGTGACTTTCTTACTCTTTTCACATGAGCATCTCCTAAACTCCTTACATTTGCAGGTGCAGATGTCAAACAAAGTGCATTTTGAAGAGTTTTCAAATTCTTCAAGCTGATTTTTGTACTTAGGCTGATCCTTGCGTGACTTGTATGGCTTTAATAAGGACCTGTATTTATCATGGTACACTCGCATCATCTGTAAAACGCGTGTATGTGAAACTATTGGCAAAGAGGCCTTCTTCCAAATATTTTCTACCTTTTTGGAAACTGCCTCTGCTATTTCAGAAAATGAAGGCTCCTTGTTATTCATCTGCTCCTTCACTAAATGTTTTGTGAACAGGTAATCTTTCATAATGCAGTTATAAGTTGGTAGTTGCATATCACTCATCTCACAAGGTACTTCAAATATGGCACACTTCATATGTTCTCTAGTGAAATGTTTATATTTAGTATTTGATGCCATAATATTTTTAAGAAAAATTCACAATCACAAAATATCCTGTAACATCAAAAACATTATATATAATATATATAATATATTTTATAAGTATATATAATATATTATATAATATATAATATATTATATAAATAAACTAAAATTATCTAATACATTATAACAAGCATTTTATAATAAAATCAATATTATCTCTATATAAATCACTTTAAAATAAAGTTTTATAATATTCCGATCATATTAAAAAACTCTCCGATCAACTGAGCGACTAGGCCTACTACCTAAGAAGACAAGTGTTAACACACTGTTCTAATGACTCACAGAAAGAAATTCCTTCACACCAAAACCCTCCCCCACAACATTCAGTGTAGTCTCAACATGACTCAGTTACTCTAAATTGTGTTAACTTCAGCTTTCTTGTGGCAGCTGAAGATATTAAGCATATGAAAAGGCATTTTTACAAAACGGATTCCTATCATTTAATAATCTTAATCAAACTATTAGATAATTCTAGGATAACATTTTATAATAGTTTGACAAACCTAAAATAGAAGCATTTTTTTCCTTTTTACACAAAATTGTGTTAAAGTTAGCCCCCTGGTGGCAGCTGAAAATTTTAAACAAATGAACTCATATTTTGGCAGGCATATTTCGTCCACTAAATGCAACTTTTAATCACTATTAGAACTTCATACTAGAAAAAAAGTATTTTTCGCTCCACCCTACTATACATGTTTACAATATGCTATCGTATGTGGTACCTTTATTTCATAATTAAATATAAATTATTAATTAATTGAATTAAATATCTACAAAATTGCCTTTGGATTGGCGACATAGCCTATTGGGAATGAAAATAATTGCCATACATACATACATAGAACCCCAAATGTAGGCATTGAACCTGCTTGACAACAAGAAAACCAAATTTATTATTTCGTGTTCAACATTTTCCATTGCTGACTCGTGAAAATTACTTCGAGAGAAGAATCAACGAACTTTGAAAAATCAGCAAATAATAAAAGACGAAGATTATATTATACTATTATAGCGGCTCGCTCGGAGCTTGCTTATGTTACAGCGATGCTTTAAGCAAGGAAGATGTACTTTATCTTCCTATTAGTGCTGAGTGAAATCCTCATAATATAAAACCTAATAACTATAAAAAGGGTAGGCCTATTCCTTCAGGTATTTAAGTGTAATGACTGCTTATATTAATTACATCAAAGCAACTCGTTGTGTAACTCCATCGTACCGCGGCCCTACATCGAAATACATCGTCGCGTCCTACGAACAGAAGCGAGGCTCAACGAAATAATAAGGTAAGGCAATTCCTTTCTTTACCATTAGGCAGCGCAAATACCGAGGGCAATTAAACATAGAGGTCCTTTGAAGACCTACATATACATAACTCTCCAACGAAAAAACGTAGGGCTTTTGCCGTTAAATAAATCTCCACTGTAATCTGCTGGAAATTTCCAACGGATGAGGGTATCAGGCAATCAACCCATAGCCCTATATAGGTTTTTCATACCCTTGCATATCTCACCTGCTGTTGGTCGTCCTCCTTTCAGAATTTCAGTTAAACCATTGCTATTGCGCTAGACATATCAAAAGCTTTAAATAGAGTCTGGCACAAATCCTTAATTTCGAAATTATCCTCCTTCTGTTTCTGTCCTTCTACAGTATCTGTGGCTTCATCTCTGATTTCCTTTCTGGCTGATCTATAGCTGTGGTTGTAGAGGGCCACTGTTACTCTCTTGAAGCTGTTAATGGTGGTGTTCCTCAAGGCTCTGTCCTGTCACCCACTCTTTTCCTTTTATTTATTAATCATCTGTTAAGTCACACTTCATGTCCTATCCCAGGGGTCCCCAACCTTTTTGTGCCGAAGAGCACATTCAAGACTACCGGTAGTGCGGCGGGCACCATTTACTTTTTCAAGGCAAATTTATAGTTGGACTTAATAATGAACATAATACACAAAAAAACATTTAATTCCTATGTAAAATAATGAACATAATACACCAAAAAAAACAACGATGGGCTACTAAGAATCTTAGAAAACGTATCAAAACGATAACTTAATTTATTTATAAAGAAATAATTATTTTCAAATAAATGAGCATCTGTTTTTGTAATTAACTACTAAAATTTAATAAAATGTTAAGTATGTTACATATTTTAAATATTTAGTAACTAAATATTTAAAATATGTAACATACTTAACATTTTATTAAAAATTTAAATAAAAACTTATCAATCGTAGTCAGTCAGTGGCGGGCACACGCAAAAGGGTCGGCAGGCACCATGGTGTTCGCGGGCACAGGGTTGGGGACCCCTGTCCTATCCACTCCCATACTTAAGATTCCACACTTCACTTCTCCATCCGCTGCACAAAGCGTTCTTCTCAACAGTCACAACATGCTTCATAAGAGACGGGTATGGTACGCCTGACCTCTGATCTTTCTACTATCTCTGATTGAGACAGAGAAAACTTTATGGCTTTCAGTGCCTTAAAATCCCAGTTTCTTCATGTGTCTACTCGTCACAATCTTCCAAACGACCATCCCCTTGTCTTCAAAAATATGCAACTCAATCCTTCTTCTTCTCTAATATATTTGGTGCGTGGTCTTTCCTGGAAAGATCACATATAATCTCTTTCTAAAACAGCTTCTAAGAGGTTAGGTGTGCTGTACCGCTTCCGCAGTTTCTTCAACGCCATTCAGTTGCTGTCTCTGTACAGGGGTCTTGTTCGCCCCTATATGAAGTACGCTTTTCATGTGTGGGGTGGCTCAACCCTCACAGCTTTCTTTGACCGGGTGGAATTAAAGGCTTTTTGTCTCATCAATTTCCCTCCTCATACTGACTGTTTCAATCTCTCTCCTTTCGCCACAATGTTGCCTCACTCACTTTAATATCGCTATTATAACGGACACTGCTCTTCTGAATTCTCTAACTGCAACACGCAGTACCAGATTTTTTACATCTTCTCAAGCTTTTTCTGTGCAATTCTCTAATGCAAGGATTAATCGATATTTTTAATTTTGCATCTACTCAACCACAAAAGTCGGGAACAACCTTCCTCAATCCATCTTTTCCACCCCGTCTATTACCTCCAATCCCAATCTTTCAAACGCAGAATGTCCAGGCATCTTGAAAACTCTGGACCTTAATTAGGAAACGTTTTTGCTTTAAGTATGAAATGGTGAAAGAACGATTTTAATATGAAATATTTATTAGTTATTAAGTAATGAAAAATTAAAATGTATAGGTACGTGCATATACAGTAGGCATATGTGGAATAAAAAATCCAATCTATAACCATTCTGAAGAAGAAACCCCAATAATAAAATATCATCCAAAGGGGCAAATAAAATAGGGACCTTCTTCGGACAGCATATATATACAACTCCGCACCAAAAAAATAGAGTACTGTAATGTCTCAAATGAGCTCATGACCTTGATAGTACCTTTAAGTTATGCACCTTTATGAGCAATATCGAGTATCTGTGGCGTTATTACGATAAAAAGATAACTCTGTCACCTCCTGTCAATCATTTGAAGTTATCTTTGCGAAGGCTAAAGTAGAACCTTCTAGAAGTTATAACTACAAATAGCAATATACTAGTATATTGCCAAACATTTTATTGTTTTGCAACACCTGACAACATATTCTAATATTTTGGTATGTCGCTATGCATTAACTTTTCACTATTTAATAAAGTGTTTGTATATTTTAATTTTTTTTCAAAACTAGCACACAGAGGTGCTTTTAAATCACAATGACGTTACAGATACTTCCTATTGCTCATAAAGGTGTATAACTTAAAGGTATTATCAAAGTCATAAATTCATTTGAGAGAGTATTCTATTTTTCTGCTCCGGAGTTGTGTATATATATATATATATATATATATATAATATATATATATATATATATATATATTATATATATATAATATACATATATATACAGGGGTTAGACAAAATAATATGAACACCTTGATAAATGGCGGTTTTTATTCTTAATATGGAGTTGGTCCTCCTTTAGCGGCAATAACAGCTGCAATGCGTCGGGGAATTGATTCATACAGCTTTTGGACAGTGGCTAGAGGAATCCTGAACCATTCTTCGAGCAAACCCTGCTCCAGTTCCTCCAAAGACGCCGGCGGTGGGAATCGGCTTCTGACCTGCTGCTCCAACTGACACCACAGATGCTCGATAATGTTAAGATCCGGAGATTGTGGAGGCCAATCCAAGCGTTCTACTTCACTAACATGCTCTTCAAACCAGTTTTTAACGACCCCAGCGGTGTGGATTGGTGCATTATCATCCTGGAAGACGGCGCCGCCATTGGGAAACAGCGTTTGGACCATGGGATGGACCTGGTCAGCCAATATTGACAGATAGACCTGGGCGTTAACCCTATCATGCAGTACTACAGCTGGGCCAAGAGTATTCCACGATATTGCTGCCCAAACCATCACAGATCCGCCTCCATGCTTAACGGTTGGGGTCAGGCAGTCGGGGTCATAAGCATCTTTAGGCTGTCTCCAGACGTAAACTCGACCAGAACATGGAAATAGCGTAAAGGAGGATTCGTCGGAGTAGACTACATTCCACCGGTCCATTGACCAATTCTTATGGTCATTACACCATTTTCTGCGCCGCTCAATGTTGATGTGCGAAAGGAAGGGTTTGGCAATTGCAGCCCTCCCATGGTATCCAGCTCCATGGAGCTCACGACGCACAGTGCCACAAATGGGTTAAAAAACGGTCAAAAACCAAAAATAACAAATTTAAGTAAATTCTATTAAACCATTTCCACGTCAAAATAAAACACTTCTACTTACTGATTTAAGTATTTGAAATTTTACTCTCTTACATTAAGGCAAGAAAAATCTACGAAATAATATACATTGTCTTAAATATATTGGAGGGGACAAAATATGTTTGTTCTAACAACTTACTTGAAGTACTATATCACAAAAAATTGTCTGCAGTTTCATGTTCTGCTTAGTTCTATTGAAAGAATAAACAGTTTAGAACATTTTCGTGCATACTTTTTTATTGAAAACTAAAAAGATAGCATTAATTAAAAAAACTAAACAATTTAATCTGTAATCTATGATATTGCCAATCTAGAAAATGTGTAAAATTAGCAAAACCAAAAATGGGGGATTTTGGGGAATGTAATTTTTGTGTTAAACATTAATGCAACCTTTAAGTAAATCAAAGAAAGAAAACTTTTTTGCGACTATTTGCGACTTTGCGTGTTAGAAGAGTGATACGTGATATGTTCTAAATATGAAGTTTTTGTAATTTTGTTTACACTATTTACACTTTTTTTCATATCAGTTGTCACACTTATTTTGGGGGAATTAATTTCATAAACTTTAAGAGGTATTACGATGTTTTTTATTTACCCCTTCTGATATAGTGGCAGGTTATCAAATAATGTTTTAAACAATAGATGTGTATAGTGATTAAAATGAAACCATACTTATTTTAGTATGTCATTTGACAAAATCTGCAAAACATAGGCCTAATTAACAATTATCTGTTTCGTATATTCTTAGTAATTTGAGAAACTTAAGAAACTACAGTAGGTCATAACCTATTGATTTGGAATATTATTATTATTTATAGAAAAATCACTCAATATGTCACCATTACATATATACAAAAGGTACTAAACATAATTTTTTATTAAAATAAATCATAATTAAACATTTCAACTACATAAAACTAAGTACAATTGAAAAAAATAATTTTGGCCGTTTTTTAACCCATTTGTGGCACTGTGCGACGTACAGTTCTGGTCGATACCGGGCTTGCAAGATGCTGGTTAAGCTCTGCAGTCACTTTTGGAGCTGTGGACTTATGGTTCTTTGTCACAATGCGCTTTAGCACCCGGCGGTCTCGATCACACAGCTTCTTCTTGCGTCCACTATTGCATTTGTTGGTGCTTGTCTTTCCATGGTTTTGGTATGCAGACATGATCATAGAGACAGTTCCTCTGGATACATTGAACATCTGAGCGGTTTTCGTCACCAACGCACCAGCCATCCGCGCTCCGACAATTTGCCCTCTTTGGAAGTCTGACAGGTCTTTCATAACTGGTAATTCATAATTCACTCAGATCTGTAAAAACAACGTGAGGGTTATAACATGACGTATACACTCTCTGTTACGCATTTAAATAGGTTTGCCAGTCATTTGACCGTTTACTTTGTGTCTGAGCAGTCCGTAAAGATAACCGGTGAAATCGGCGGGTGTTCATATTATTTTGTCTAACCCCTGTGTGTGTGTATATATATATATATATATATATATATATATATATATATATATATATATACATGTTATACATGTTATAATTTAATTTATAATCTAAGTAAAGCCGCGCCCTGATGACACAATTATTTTTATGTAATTTCATTCATTTAATCATTCCCATGCTAGTATATGACTCATTTCTTTCCGAACTGAATTCACACGCCAGTGAGTGACGCAGACAGTTTCTTTGATTTCACTTGGGAAACACAATGGATTGTGAGACGCTCGGTTCTCCAACGTTCTCAGGTGACGTCAACCGCTTGCGTGGTGGCTATATAAGAAGTGGATCAGCGCCCTTAAAGCAGATTTGGAGGAACCCGGTCTCCGGGGTGGAGAGGTGTATTCCACCTCGTTTGGGAATTGCTTTTGGAATTGGAAGATTAATGGGTTTCCAATTGGAGTCTGACTGTAGGGAAAAAGGTAGTAGCTTAGCAATTGACTCATGCAAGCTTGGAGACTCTGAATGGACAAGGGTGTCTTAGAGGGGTCTCTGGCTTATTTAATATCTTACAATGAAGAAGTAACTAATATTATATTGATGAAACTTTTATTATTATTATTAGTAACTCTCTGTTCTGTGTAAAAGAAATATTTAATTCACTATAAATGATTAAACTTTATCTCGCCGAAATTCAAATTAAAAATCGTATAAGCCATTGTGTTTATTTTCTACTCTTTGGACTTTAATAACTGGAAAAAAGAAAATAACGAGCTCACACAGCTATTTCCGCATCCAGGAGTCCTTAAGTAATACCCTCTTTCGAGTAATCTGTGACATCCTGACTTTGTCCAAACACAGGGAGAGGCGTATTACATATATACGAGGGCCACAAAATATATTTTGCCCCACCTTTTTTTTTCTTTCCACGTTTCCTTGTAAGTTCCAGAAATTTTGTACACAAGTAATTACATATCATTTTTACAAGTTTTTATTTTTCCACATAGTCTCCATCCTTTTCTACGGCTTTCCTCCACCTCGAAACAAGGGCCTTTATTCCTTGCTGGTAAAATTCCGCTGGGTTCCGCTGGAGCTACCTCTTCACTTCCTCAACAACCTCATCGTCACTCTGAAACTTTCTTCCACCATTTCATTGGCCCAAACAAATGGAAGTCTGAAGGTGCCAGATCCGGGCTGTATGGAGGGTGGGGTAACACAGTCAAGCGCATTTTTGTGAAGGCCTTTCTTGTTTTCAAACTGTTATGTGGTCTTGCGTTATCGTGAAAAAGAAGGACGTCTTTCAGTTTTCTCTCCGGTCGAACTCACTTTATACGTCTCTGGAGTTTCTGTAGGGTGGCAATATATGCCTCTGAGTAGATTGTTTGTCCTTTCTTCATAATGTCGACCAGAATCACCCCTTTCATGTCCCAGAAGATGTTGGCCATAACCTTTCCTGCAGAGGCAGCCATTTTGAACTTTTTCTTGCATGGGGAGTCTGCGTGATGCCACTCCATGGATTGGCGTTTTGTTTCAGGTTCAAAGTGGTGTACCCAAGTCTTATCCCCAGTCACAATTCGTGAAAGGAAGTCATCCCCTTCTGTCTCGTATCGAACCAACAACTCAGAAGCAATTTCTTTTCTTTGAACTTTGTGATCTTCAGTCAGTTGGCGAGGGACAAACCGTGAACACACTTTTGAGTATCCCAGTTGCTGTATTATCGTATTCACACTTCCTTCACTGATTCCTAGCTCCAGTAATAGCTCCTTGTATGTGACGCGCCGATTTGATCGAATAATGCTGTTAACACATTGCACAGTGTGAGATGTAACAGTCGATGCCGGGCGACCGCTGTGTGGTTCATCATCGAGGCTGGCTCTCCCTCTCTCCGATGATCTCACACGTTTAGACCAGCGTCCAACTGTGCTTCGATCAACAACAGCATCTCCGTAATTTTGTGGACGTTTGTGAATATTTCCAACTGTTTCCTTCTCTGTGGTTAAGAACTCGATAACAGCTCTCTGTTTACGACGCACATCACTGTCAGACGCCATTTTCGAAACTGCGTTAATCATCGGTTTTATACAAGGGCGTTTAAAAGCGGTTTTATAGAATAGAATAGAATAGAATAGAATAGAATAACCTTTATTAATAATAAAATAAATACAGTAGTCTTTTTACAATTTACAATTTTTACAATGACAAATAATTGTGAAGCTCGACTATTTATTTATTTTTTTTTAATTTGGCCCTTAAGCTTTAGGCTTTACTGGGCTCTTATTAAAAATAAACAGCTAGCCGTTATAAATTAATAATAATAAAATAAATAAATAAGTAAATATGTATTATTAATAGTTAAAGCCTGTATTTCAATATTAAACAATATTAATGGACAATATTAAACATTATTAGTGGACATTAATCCAAGATTTTTCTTAGTATCCCATTATTAATCGGGATTTTAACTTGGTTTTAAACAAATTTACATTCGCAATATTTTTTATATCGGCATGCAAGTCATTCCATAGTTTCAATCCAATGAAAATAGGTAGTTTTTGAGATGAAGACAATCTAAATTGAGGTATAACAATCTTTGATCTATTTCTGGTCTGATACGGGTGGATTTCTTGATGAGTTACAAAATATCTATTTACCCATTGCAAATTAATGATTTTGCTCTTACACTTGTAAATAAAAATAAAATGTGCCAGTTTGGTTATATCATTGAGCTTTAGTAGGTTTAGCTCTTTAAATAATGCACTAGAGTGATCAAGGAAATCAGCATCAGATAATAACCTTATTGCTCGTTTTTGGATGACAAAGATACCATTTAATGCGTTGTTAGCGGAGTTTCCCCAAAACAAGGGTGCAGTATGTTATATAAGGAAGAACAAGAGTATGATAAAGAGTCAATAAAACTTGTTTAGGGACTACATTTCTAAGTTTAAACATTATAGCAACGCTCCTTGAAATCTTTTTCGCGATATAATTTACATGATCACTCCATTGCAAATTCTTATCTAGCATTACACCAAGAAATTTTGTTACAGTACACTCCTTTATGGTGATTTCATTAACATTGAGTTCATCAAGATATACATTTCTTTTATTAGTAAAAATCATGAAATTTGTTTTACTGGTATTTAGGAAGAGTTTATTGGTGGTCAACCATTTCATTACACTGATGAATTCTGAATGAAATATATTCTTAGCTGTATTAACATCTTTGCAAGAAAAGGAGAGAGTTGTATCATCTGCAAACATTATGAAGTTCAGTATATCAGATGAACGTGGAAGGTCATTTATATATAATAAAAATAACAGTGGACCCAGCACTGAGCCCTGTGGCACACCATGTTTGACAAGCGCTTTAGTGGAGCAAACCTTATTTACTGATACAAAATTATATCTATCGGACAAATAACTTTTAAACCAATCACTGATTGCCCCTCTAAAGCCGTAACAATACAATTTATTAAGTAGAATATTATGGTCTATTACATCAAACGCCTTACTCAAATCCATAAATATTGACATCATTATTTCTTTGTTCTCCTTAGCTATATTTACATTTTCCATAAGATTTAAAATAGCCATTTCCGTTGTTCTATTATTACGGAAGCCATATTGATTTGGAGATAATAAATTGTAAGATTCTAAATATCGCTGCATTCTACTTTTTACAATTTTTTCGAAAACTTTGCTGAACACAGATAATGAACACACCGGCCTGTAATTTGTTGCTAGTGTAGGATCACCCCCTTTAAAAAGGGGTGTTATACAACCAGTTTTTAGCATTGATGGGAATATTCCTTTGGAAATACTTTGATTGAGAATTTTAGCCAAAGTTACAGATATCTTATCTTTAACAAGTTTCAATATAGGTACAGGAATGTTATGAATGTTATTTTTTGTATTTTTTAATTTACCAATAATATTCTGGACCTCAGTAGAGGTAGCAGGAACAAAAGAAAATGAATTTAGTGGGCTGGGTGGCATATATTCTAGAGGTGAGTGATCATTATTTATTAATTGTGAGCGAAGCTTATCCGCTATTGAAGTAAAATGTGCATTTAAAGAGTCTGCAATAGCAGTATTGTCAGTGATTTCTTTATTATCAACATTTAATTTCTCTATTGGATTTTTCTTAATTTGTTTTCCGAGAAGATTGTTTATGGTTGTCCAAGTGTTTTTCATATCTCCTTTATGTTTGGAAAATTGATTGTTATAATAGTTATATTTTGCAATTTTGATTATTTTAGTTAATTTGTTTCTGTATTGAGTATATTGTATTTTAGGAATTTTGCTCTGCAATTGCAATTTGAATAATTTATCTCTATTCTTTATTGAAGTGATAATTCCTGGAGTGATCCATGGATTTGCGACCCTTTTAGGCGAAACTGTTTTTCTCCTTAAAGGAAAACAAATATTAAAAATATGGAATAAGGTGTCATAGAAGAACTGAAACATATGATCTGGGTCATTTAAAGGTTCGTCACAGTCAAGTCGAGTATTTTCTACTGCCCCAATAAATTTTCTTTTGTTAACCGCTGAGAATATTCTGTAATCAATAGTTGTTTTGTCCGCAACTTGAACAATGTTATTGAAAATAGCGTAAGTAGGAAAATGATCACTGATGTTAGTGGTTATAATTCCAGAGTGTACAAGGGCATTGCTATTTACAAATATATTATCAATCGTAGATTCTGTTATTCGATTGCCATAACTGCAGACTCGAGTGGGTTTGGTAATAGAATGACTAAGATAGAAAGAATTCATTAAGTTTAAAAATTTATGAGAGATTGTTTCAGATTGCAAATTGATGTTGAAGTCTCCCGCAACTACGGCATTCGATTTATGAAAGTTGCATAACATGTTATCTAAATGAATTAAAAAGCTATTGATATTAGTATTAGGTGGTCTATATATTGCATGGACAGAATATACATTACTTTTGTCTTTTATATTCAGAATCAGGTTTTCATTGTCACTATTACATAGAGAAAATACTTCGTTAGAGTCGTAAGTTTGATGCACATACACAGAGATACCCCCCCACCCCAATCTGACCATCTCTTACAGTATGATAAGCAACGTAATTATCTATATTATACAGGTTTTTAATACTACTATTTAACCAAGTTTCCGTGAGAATTATAACACTAAATTTGACCGTAGAAGTTTTCAAAAGGGCCAATAAGTAGTTATAGTTCCTAGGTAAGCTTCGAATGTTTAGATTTAGTACTGAAAGATTTTTATAAATATCTTTTTGTAATACAAAGGCATTAAACTCGTCTATCGATGAGACCATGCAATTGCCTATACCAGACTCCTGATCTAGATTCTCTAAACTGGATACAGAATTATACAAGGAAGGGAGGTTCAAACTGAAAAAATTCGGTTATGTGAAGCGCAGAAAATTTCAAACTTACGGCCCAAAATACATTTCAGCCCCATGGCCTATTATTTAGGTAAGAAAAAATGGTGGGGCAAAATATATTGAGTGCCCCTAGTATATATATATATATATATATATATATATATATATATATATATAATATATATATATATACAGGGCGTCCCAAAAAAATGCATACACACTTTAACAGCTGATAGCTCAATTGATGTTTCTTTCTTTCCAAGTTAAACCCATTAGAATTAATAATGGCAGTCAGACTAAGCTTTGAACAAAGGAAATTCATTCTAAAATGCTACTGGAAGTGTAAAAACGCAGTTGAAGTGCAAAGACAGTTTAGGAGGGAGTTTCAAACAGATCCACCAACGCGACTTACCATCACTCGAATTAGAGATGGAATTAGCCGATGGAACTGTTCAGAATGTCCACAAGAAGCGTTCCGGAAGACCACGGACATCGACAAGCCCCACAAAGCAAGAAAGAGTACTGGAAACGTATCACCAAAGTCCAAGAAAATCTGTGCGGCAAGCGAGTCGTGAGGTAGGAATCTCAGAATCGTCTGTCCAACGCATTTTGAAGCCCTGTCAATGGAAAAATTACATTCCAAGATTAGTCCATGCTATTAATGAAGATGATCCGGACCGAAGAGTGGAGTATTGCGAGTGGTACTTGGCACGATGTGGATGTGGATTGGACGAAGGGGTTTCGTAGAATACCCTCCGCGTTCACCAGACCTCATACCACTAGACTTTTTTTATGGGGATACTTAAAAGACAAAGTCTACGCTATAAAACCTGCAACAGTCGCTGAATTGAGAGCAACCATTGAACGAGAATGCACACAAATACCAAACGAAATGTTTCGTGATGTTTGCGATTCCATTGCTTCGCGTTATCAGCAGTGCCTGGACCAGAACGGACGTCAGTTTGAAAACAAGCGTTGACAAAACAATTAAATAATGTCTGTAGATTCTATTACATTTTGAAAATGAAATGTATTTTAATAAACACTGCCTTTATAAGTATTTAAAGTGTGTATACATTTTTTTGGGACGCCCTGTATATATATATATATGGGAATGAACTCAGAATGGTCCCCTGAGTTTTTTATGATACACACAGACCGTGCATGGAACAAGGAACTCTTCTGGGATAATTAAATCCACTATAGTCCGAATAAGTAATGGTAAATGACAAATACCATAGTTTTTTTTTTTCATGATGCTAGCCCGACGTGAGCAACGGGTCACTCGCAAAGAGGTCCCATAAATATAGCTTCCCTCACCAGCTATCTGCAAAGCAGACAGGATCCAGCTTTGGGACATGGATCTAGGGTTTAAAGTAGCCTAGCCCTGCTACATTTAGAACCTCAATATAAGCAAAAGACTCGCTGTCTTCACGTCAGATTGAATACATCAAAGAAAAAGGGGTAACTATTATATTTTACCAAAAACCAAAACTTAAACCTCAACTGGCAGAATTGAGCGTCCACTTTTCAAGGCACATTACCATTACTTATTCGGACTATAGTGGATTTAATTATCCCAGAAGAGTTCCTTGTTCCATGCACGGTCTGTGTGTATCATAAAAAACTCAGGGGACCATTCTGAGTTCATTCCCATTTTGAAACGGACATGTTATGTGCCTTGAAAAGTGGACTCTCAATTCTGCCAGTTGAGGTTTAAGTTTTGGTTTTTTGCTAAAATATAATAGTTACCCCTTTTTCTTTGATGTATTCAATCTGACGTGAAGACAGCGAGTCTTTTGCTTATATTGAGGTTCTAAATGTAGCAGGGCTAGGCTGCTTTAAACCCTAGATCCATGTCCCAAAGCTGGATCCTGTCTGCTTTGCAGATAGCTGGTGAGGGAAGCTATATTTATAGGACCTCTTTGCGAGTGACCTGTTGCCCACGTCGGGCTAGCATCATGAAAAAGAAAAACTATGGTATTTGTCACTTACCCTTACTTATTTGGACTATAGTGGATTTAATTATCCCAGAAGAGTTCCTTGTTCCATGCACGGTCTGTGTGTATCATATATATATATATATATATATATATATATATATATATATATATATATTATAATTATGCTTGAGTTAGGCGTACTTAATGCTCGGTTAGGTGTATTTTACTTTTAGTTTTATCTTAAAAAATGTGATGGTTCGAATCGAAAAATATTCTCGTGTTGCATTTTATGTTCCGATGTGTTCGTCAATGCAATTCCAAACACCGTACTTTGGTTGTGAAATTTTTCATTCGAAAACATTTTGGATCTTTTCCAAAATCCGGACAGTTCTTTATAACTAGAAAGTTACATTATTATTATTATTAAGTGGTTTTCCGTGCTGAGTTCAAAAAAGTTATTGTTTGTTTGGAGAAATTAAAAATAAAAAGTTACAGCAATTTTTATTACCATTATTTACATATATCAACCTAATATTTTAAATAAAAATTGCTGTAAATTTTTAATTTTATTTCTCCAAAAAAAGAATACCTTTTTTGAACTGAGCATGCAAAACCACATAATAATAATGCAACTTTCTAGATATAAAGGACGGTCCAGATTTTGGAAAAGTGTCAACATTTTCTCAAAGATTTGAAAATTTAGTTTGGTGGTTAAAAGTTGTCTTTTTGAAGGTCCCACCACCAATAATTCCAAAATTTTATTTTATTCTTCGATGTTTTTAGGTAAAATGCAGTTTTACTGAAAATGGGAAGAAGTTTCTTTCTTAAAAGTTTTAAAAAATAACGGTACTTTCCTCTTATCCCGGACCCCAGACTTTTTACCAGTTGCCAGACTTCAATTTTGACAGAATATTTTCGTTAAAACTAACGAAAATAGAACGACTTAACCTAACCAATTTTCAAGGGCGTACAGTTTACCTAACCGGCATTCAATTAACCTAGTTAGTTGGTAGGGTCGTGATATTTTCTTTAGTTTTAACGAAAATATTCTGTGTTAAAATTGAAGTCTGGCAACTGGCAAAAAGTCTGGTCTCCGGAATAACAGGAAAGTACCAAAATAACTCTGAACGACCAGTGTAAATAAATGAAATATTTATGAAAGTAATTTGATATTTTCTCTATTTTAGTAACTGTCAGCATCAGTTAACCCGTTGTCTTTACTTTCTGTGACTTGATACGTTTGGTCCTGAAGACGTCGGGTCCTAGACGATGTTGTCCGAGTTATGGTTAAGCAATTATTAAGCAATAAAATTACCAAAGAGGAAACTTAGAAACATTCATAATTGTTAGGTGAGTGTTCTTTCACTCTTAGATTTAATTATGAAGGTAATAGAAAATACAGATGAGACTCGAAGTAACAATTGCGATAAATCTTAATAGAATTCAAAAGTGACGCAAAAGTTCAAATAAAAATTAAGGCAGGATAAAAAACACATTCGCGAATGGTGGCAATCGCACGAATGATTTCAGTTTTAACAATGAAATGGATGAACGCTATATTACAAAGGGATAAATGAAATGATGAGCATTTTTGGGAGTTAGGAACATGCTTAAGGTAAAATAATTAAACTTTTAATTTTACAATTTTTTAATAACGCCACAATGTCTATTATTTTTGTTGTCGTCGTTTGTTAATGTTATTTACAATGAATTCATTATACAGTTATTTGAATACAATATTATTAATAAAAATTGAATAAAATATTTACAAGAATTTATGCATTTTAATCACTTTGCAGTATGATGATTGGTATAGGCCCTATAGGGAGTTACGACATTGTAAATAGTAGTGAGATAAATACTGTACAATGATAGAAACTGAACGAATTTAAGTTCTGTAACTTTTACAGGAATAATTATTAATTCATAATTAACGATAAGTAATTATAGTCATTGAAGTAGATTGACATTACCACAATATAATACAATAAGGATGAATATAAAAAAGTAAGACAATTCTTAATAAAATTATAACACAATTGTAAGTTATAATAAAAGAATTTGGAAGTGAAGCGAAAGCAGATGTTAGAGAAATAAATGCTGAAGAATGAAAATTTGAATGTCTGAGTTTGCGTCCACTACATCGAGATGGCTGACAAAGCATATCGTTGCCAAATATTATTATTTAATTATAGTTTTATTGAAAAGGAAACTAAACATTTAACAACACACACATTTGCGAAATAAATTTAGTGATGAAAATTGTCTGATATTTATGGGAATTGTATTCCATATATCTGCTCCTTTGAAAGAAAATGCATTTCCTGCAGTTTCCATTGTATAGTTTGAGTTGTGTATAAAATCTCTAAGGAGTCTAGTTTTAAAAAGATGTTGAATTTGGTAGTTAGTGATAACTCTTTGAATGGGTGATGTATGTTGATTTTTATTGATAACTTTGAACATATTGTCAGCAACACTAAATTTGTATAAGTAATTTTGTTTTAAGATATTTATCTCTTTAAGCATTGGGGAAGAGTGACTTTGTTTGTTATTATTATTTGAGAGAGTTCGCAGACATTTTTTATGAATGATTTCTGAAGGATGTTTTATACGTTTATTTGAGTTGCTCCAATTGGATTGGAAATAGTAATGGCAGAAGAATAGATCCTTGTGGGATTTGAAATATGGGAAATGAAATATGTCAGATTAAATATAAGTATGAATTAATTTCAAATACTAAATAGAGGACAATTTATATGCTAACTTTATACTAACATATAAAAATTTATTTATATACTAAATATGGGAAGATTTACAACCCTTTTATGATCATTATGAAATATGAGAAGAACTAAAAATGATTTGTCAACGAATTATAAATTTTTGATGGCAGATTCCTTGTATTTTTTAAGAACTTTAATAATATCTACTAACTGAGAAATAAATAGGTTAAACAATTTGAATGAATGGAAAAATTAACAAAATTTACACAGCAGATGAGCAATGCACAAAACTTAAATAAAAGAGTGAAAAAGGGAAGTGAAATCAATATTCGGTAATAAGAATATGACAACAACAACAACCACGATTTTATGTGAGTTCGAACGACGGTTCAGGATCAACCTGCGGTTGACCCCTCTACAGCATCCCGCCTCATTTGCGGGATTTGGTGATGTTGTTGTTTAGTCGATCAGCCCACCCTGATCGAGCAAGCCGGCGGCACGCAGGTAACCGATCACCCTCTCCGGAGTGGACCAGAGGTTCAGCGCACTAGTGATGTTGTGTTGTGTTCTATGTTGTGCTAGAGCGGTACAGTCTGTCATAATGTGTTCAATTGTTTGTGGTGTGTCCTGGCACAGGTGGCAGGTGTCGTCTGTGGAGTTGTCTAGTCTGTGTTTATATGTCTGTAAGTTGGGGTGATGTCTACATCGGAATCGTGCTAAGTTAACTCGATCCAATCTGCTCAGGCTGATCTATGACCCGTTAATGGGTGGCGGCTTCGCACCTAGGACCGCATTCGGACCGAGTCGTGTCAGTGCTTTGTGGGTTAGGTGTGTGTGTGTGTGTTTTCTCTACTGTGTGATGTCTGTGGGGCGTGGTATGGAATGGAGTATTTGGTTATAATGTCTCTCTGGTGTTACCTTAATGGTGCGAGGTGTCGGTGCATGATTGTACATGTAGTGGCAAGGGAGTTGTGGGTTAGTTGTCGCTGCTGCCATGAATTGTGTTCCCCTCATGTCTAAATGTTCCTAACTTTCAGTATTTTTTTTTATGTGCGCAGGTGTTCTATTGGTGTTGTTTGAGTGCATCCTGTAATAATACGAAGTGCGTTGTTTTGTATTGTCTGTAAGGTGTTTATGTGTGTGTTTGAGATAATGGGTGCCCAGCATGGGCTAGCATAGTCCATAACTGAGCGAATATATTGTTTGTATATGAGTGATGTTGTTTCCTGCTGGTGTCCAAAGTTTGTGCCTGTTAGTACCCTAAGCGTGTTAAGTTTTGACGCACATTTGTTTTTAATGTCCTGAATGTGGCTTGCAAAAGATAATGATGTGTTGTATGTGACCCCAAGTATTTTAGTCTTGTGAGTGTGTGGAATGTTGGTGTTGTTTAGTGTAAGCTGTGGAGTTATCTGGTGTTCTTTTGTGTTGCTTGTAAGCAAGGTGATTGTTGATTTTGTGGGCGCTACTTTGAGTCTTTTGTGTGTGAGCCAGTCTCGTATACTGTTTATGAATGTTTGTAGGTTATTTGTAGCGGTGTCGATGTTGTTTTGGGTGGATGTTAGAGTGATGTCATCTGCATATGATGATAAGGTAAGCTTGTTATCTATGGGTATTGGAATGTCATGCACGTATAAGTTGAACAGTGTTGGTGAGAGAACAGAGCCTTGAGGGACCCCGTTTGGAAACAGCTTGTTTTTTATTGACTTGCCATTAAATGTGACATGTGAGTATCTTCCTGAGAGATAGTTGCTCAGCCACCTTTTGGTGTTATTGTGCATGTTTGTGTTGAGTATTTTGTTTATGAGAGGGAAGCGTGGGATAGCATCAAATGCTTTACTAATGTCTATTGTTGCTAATAGTGTACGTTGAGCTGGTCGTCTGGAGTTGATGCCATCCATGATGTGCTGCGTGAGGTTAGTGAATAATGTCGTGGTTGAGTGGTGAGGTCTGAATCCATGTTGTTGGTGATTTGTAAGATTAGTCTTTCTGTTACTTTGGAAGGTGTGCATAGTAAAGTAATGGGTCTATAGGAAGCTGGTTCTCTTAGATTTTTGTTTGGTTTGAGTAGTGTAATAATTTTACCTTGTTTTCATATGTCAGGAATAATACAGTGTTGGTATGAATATGTGCTGATATTTGTGAGAGCTAGTATTCCCTGTGGGCCCAAGTGTTTAAGGTGTAAGATATGTTGTCTGGTCCAGTAGCCTTCGAATTCTTAATGTTTTTGATGATCTTGGTGGTCTGGTCTGTATTAAAGGGTGTAATGGTTGTGTCGAGTCTGCAGGTTTTTTTGTGTCTGGCTGTTTGTCTGTCTGCGTGTTTCTGGTTGTTGTCTCTGTTTAAGTGACTGATCTTGGCGTAGTGATTAACTAGAATGTTAGCTTGTTGTGTATATGTTGGGATATTATTTTGGCTGCGACAGATTGCCACGTGTGAGGTGTGAATGCCGCTGTTAGAGTGGGTAATGCTGTTTATAGTCTTGTATAGCCTGGATGTATCTTTGAGTGGTTTAGTGTTGTTATGAATTCCCTAAATGTTTCTGTTTGATTTTCTTTGAGTTTGTTGTTTATTTTTGTGTTGAGCTGTTGTATCTGCTGTTCTATGGCTTCTGTGTGTTGGGTTTGTGTGTTATGTTTGAGGTTGTTATGTTGCCTAATGAGGTGGGCTATTTGTCTAGTGTAATTTGGGTTGTATTTCCTAATGTTGCCTTTGGGTATGTATTTGTTTGCATTATTGATGATCTGATTAAATGTCTTGAGTGTTGTATTGATGTTTATGATAGTTGTGCTGTTTAATGTGGTGAATTGTTCCTCAGTCTGTATTTTGAACTGTTCCCAATCGGCTTTCTTGTAATTTCTGTAAGTGTGCCTAAGGGTGTTGGGGCAGAGTGTAGAACGTGTTGTAATGATGATGGGCAGGTGGTCTGATGATAGTTGTTTTTCTGTTCTCCAGTGTATATGTGTTGCTAGTGAGGGGGAACAGAACGTTACGTCTGGGGAGGAGTTTGAGTATCCTGCTTGATGTGGTATGTGTGTATTTTCTTCTGTATTGTTAAGAATGAAGAGGCTGTTTAGTTGTGTGGCTATGTTGGCGCCTCTGGTGTTGCTTTGGTTGTGCAGGTACCAACTAGTGTCTTTAGCTTTGAAGTCTCCTCCTAAGATAACATTAGTGAGAGAGGCCAGGTTGTGTAACTGTGGATTGTAATTGTCTGGCACCTGAGGTGAACTATCTGGTGGGATATAAATGTTAATTAGTGTGGTGTGTTTTGCGCGTGTTTTAATGTTAACTTCCTGTATTTCTATCGTGTTATCTGCTTGGATTGTGTTTGTAATGTTTTGGGTGGCATCAGTGTAGCTAATGCTTTTACGTATGTAAGTGATGAGTCCACCCCCGTGACCCCCAGTACGATCTTGACGGATCGCCGTGAAGTCAGGGATGGTGGGTGTTTTGTGTGTGCGTTTAAGTTTTATTTCTTGTATAAGTGCTATGTGAATGTTTTGTTTGTGTACGAATTCCCTAAGCTGCATGATTTTGTTTGTGAGGCCATCTACGTTGTACTGTAATATGTTAATATTATACTTCTGTATGTGTTTCATGGTGCTATTGTGTCTATATCTTTGTGTATGGTGACATGTGTAAGTTGTAGTGGGACCTGGATTAGTCTTAATGTCGCCGGATAGTAAAAGTAGTCCGGGAGCACGCAAATGCTCCCCGTAAATGAAAAAAATAGCACGATGAGAATAGGTCTAGCCCCGGGAGCCGATCGGCACTCTGACCGTGCCACGCAAAAGGCCGTCGACTGCCAGTCTGGCCAACCGTAGACAGCCTGCTGCACGGAGATTTGAGGAAGTTTGGCCACCACCTGAAACCATGTTGATTTGGGTTGTATAAGTTCTTTTCTTGTCGGTAGTAGGTAGTTTTGCCTCTAATTATACGTTCAAAGCACTTTATAAGGTGGAAGGTGAAAGCAATGTTCGCGCTCTTTACTCTAAGTGGAATTTGTCCTGTGTCGATTGATTTCCTCCATAGTAAGTATAGCGGTTTACCAATACTCTCGTCACATTTTTTCAGAAACGTGGCACTCCATGTGTCTTGCCCTAGTGCCGAATTGTCTCGCATATGTGATAGAGCCTTAATTACATCTCCTTCCAAGAACTCAGTCTATTAATAAGTTTGTGCCGGAATTTGTCTTTGGATGCTTTTTTTCAATGTCGAAAAAATGTGTCTGGGTTTTCTACTTTCAGCTTGGACTTCGGGGTGTTGAACACAGAGTAAAATTGCTTCTTAAGCAGTTCGCTCAATTTTTTGGGGGTCATTTGTGTATTTGGCCTCCCCGTCTATCAGCGGACCAGTACTTTCTTTACATTGCTTTTTCCTTTTCGCAAACGTGTAGAAGTATTTTGGGTTATTTTTTTTATGTTTTCTGCTACCTTGTTTTCCTTCTCGTTTGTCTCATGTATGAATGTTTGCTTTAGGTCCATTTCTATTTCGCCTAGTTTCCTCTCAAGTTTGAGTCTCTTTGCATCAGTTCTGCATCTGTGGAGATGTTTTACGGTTTGCTTCCGTTGTCTAAATAGTGTCTTGATTTTACTCTCGAGCTTGCTACGTTTCCTTTTTTGTCTTTCTGGAACATACTTCAGTAATATAGGTTTGGGTTCAGTCTCCATTATACATAGTATTTGTTCTGGAGTCTTCTCGTGAAGTAGCAATTCCCAATTTACTTCCTTTCAATCTTTGTTTACACTTTCCCAATCTACTTTCTTTGAATTTATGTTTAAGCCTTCAAATTCCTTCTGCTTCTCTGGGATGCGTTTTCGGAAATCTGGGTGCTAACTTCAATTGTACAGTATATGGATAAGGTTATGGTCGGAGAAATTTGTGTGTGTTACCTTTTTACTTATTATTATCTCATTGTTATTTGTCAAAATTTAATACAAAACCTTCTCTTTTCTAGTGGCTTCACAGATTTCCTGAGTAAGGGTATAATGTTCCATCATATCCAATAGTATTATTGTTTGGGTTCTATCATCTTTTGTAATGTTGCCATGAAATTTTTCAACATGTATGACTTTGTCATTTTTCTTCCATGTTATGAATCCGAAATTAAAATCTCCGCAAATTAAAATATTTTTTGCTGAAGTTTCAAGTAATTTTAACATGTTTTCTATTTCATTAGTGACAAACTGGAATTCACATTTTGTGGTGTTTGGTGGTCTGTAGACGTCCACCATGGTTAGGTTCAGTTCTTTTACTTCTAAAATAATAATTTCGACTGTGCTGTTTGATTTGTTTACCTTCACCTGGCATGTGTATGTGTTTTTCACGTAGATACAACGCCCTCCCCTCGTCAGCCACTCTATCTGCTCTGTATATGTTGTAGTCCAGCAATGTTATTTCAGTATTCTCGATGCAGTTTTCACAGCCTTTTTCGCATTTATGTAAGTGTGTTTCCGTTAGGCATATGATATCTATGCTGGTTTCCGTAGCTAAATTTTGCAAGTATAGTAATTTTCAGTCTACCTGGTCCGTGTAGAGGCCTTGTATATTTATGTATAATACATTTACCGGGTTTCTAATCTTCGTGTTCGATTTTCCTAAATAATGGTCATTTCCTGGTCCATGTCGGTTCCTGTTTGGTGTTATTGGTTGGGCCGCTGCATTTGGAAATATCGGGGTTGCGCCCCTTGATACCACTGTGGTTGTTGTATTATTGGTGGGTGGTGTTGAATACTGTAGAAGGGTGATGTACGTAATGTTGTGGTACATATATCTGCGGCATTCTTGTTAGAAGGCAGGCTATGCTTTTATTATCCTCATTTACTCTAAAAAATATGTTTCATTACTCTTGTTATTACTTCTATTTCGGATATGAGCTGTTCTTTCCCGTTGTCTTCTTTGCGTACCCTTTATGTGAAAATACGGGCACTCTATGTTGAAGCATTTTTTGTCTGTAATTGACTGTCTGCACATACGAGGGTGGAAAAAGTTGCAGTTTGGTCCGTACCTGCATCTTCCATTCCTCATCATATAGAAGCATTTTTGCGGTTGATCGTACATGCAGTTTGAGCCATATTTGCAAAGCCTGTTTTATAATATTCGCATATGGCCCGTCGTTTAAATTCCCTTAAAGTCTTATGTGATTTAATTTCCTTCTGCTCCACCACCACTTCTTCCCTACTCAGTGATTTTTTTTGCCTTAGGCTTGTATCTGATATCTCTCTCTTTTGCAGGGGGTGTTTCTTCATCTGAGGCTGCTTTGGCACCTCCCTGTAGTGTGTTGTCCTTAATCTCGTTTTCATTTTCGGTTGTGTCGGCGTTTTCTGTTGTTTCCTGGTTTTCTCTCAGTAAAACTATTGCACTTGGCTCTTCTATTTCAACATTTTCTTCTCCCCTTTGTACTAATTTCCTATTGTTTTACATGCGCTTGACGCACAGGAAACCATAAAGGCCTATGATTTTGTTATTTATTCTATTTATCACTTTCCAATCTTTTGTAAGTTTATGCATTCGTAGTGTTTAAAGGTATTGCACAGAATGCATTTTAAGCCCGTGATCTGGCTTGCTTCATTTCTGCAGTCGCAGAGCTGGTGCACAGCGTATTCCATTAAACAAAATGCAGCTCCATTCAGCTTTCTGAATTTACCGAAATTTACACATTTCTTCATATTTTTTGCCATTTTTTCCTTTATTTTGCTTCTTTTCTTCTCACTTCTCAAATTTCGTCTCGAAAACTCGACCTTCCCGTTTTATGGTTCTTCCGAATTTTGTCTGACCTTCTTCCCCTATATAGGCCTAACGTACAAATCTCATGAGCTGTTTTTCCGTTCGAATTGTTTTCAATTTGGGTTTCAATTGATGTTTTTCCTTTGTGCAAACTATATGCCACCGGCTTTCACTTAATAAATTATTATCGCGAATTCATTGATGTTTAATACACACACTGGTATGATAGAATTTACCGCTGAACTTATAAAAATAAAAATACAGTCACAAAAAACACAAAGAGTAACCAACTAACTAATCACCATTGACAACATATGCAAAAGCTCCCAACTCCAGTCAGCACAAGACCCATTCAACGAAGACTTAAGAATGAGAGTAATTCACTTGCAAGAAGACCAGCAAAAACCACTCTTAAATTAAAAACCAAAACATCTTTTCCATTTTTGATAAAGTATGTTCATTTGACTGCTGAACATTGGGCCAACATTTTGTAAATCGACAAGGGCCAGATCATGCAATACAATGCCCATGTGGAACAGAATGGAAGCAATCATTGATGCCAAGGAAGGTCTCACTAATTATTTAACCCACAATAAATCAGTACATTAATACATTAAGTGAACGCAGAAAAGGGTCTTTCCATCCAATCACTGAACAAACTTAACGTCGTTTAACTTCGTTATTCACGACTTACATTTCTCTCTCTCTCTCTCTCTCTCTCTCTCTCTCTCTCTCTCTCTCTCTCTCTCTCTCTCTCTCTCCATATATATATATATATATATATATATATATATATATATATATATATATATATTTGCATGCATATTTCTATACAAACATAAATATATATACTGTACATATATATATATTGCAGTTCGATTAGACACTTGACCCAATTGAGAACACTCTCACTGTTTTAAATTCCTTTCAGGAAATATAATTGCTTTGGTTTCTGAGCTTCGTTCAGAAGTTGAAGGTCTGCAGAGCTCTTTTGAAAAGGAGAAATCAAGAACTAAAGAGCTGGAACAAAGTATTCGACAATTAGATTATACTTCTGCTCCAAAAGAGATAAAAAATGAAGCAGGTTTGTTGGGATAATGGAAGTCAGCTTTTAATGGTTATGAAGTTAGAGAAGTCATGGCATTATGTAACTGGAATTCATTTGGTATATATTAGCCTTGAATTTATAACGTTTAATGGAAAAAATTGCTATGTCTCTTGAATTCTAAATACGATCACAAATGAGTTCTTTGTTGTTCGTTGTTGTATAAGTAATAATTTCGTTACTCGTGGGGGCCGACGGCTTTTTCTTTCCAGATAAAAGTTAAAATTGGAATCATTCCTGCATCACTTGTTTTTAGATATTACCAAATATTAATGTTTGATAATTATTTCAGATTTGAGAGTTATCGAGTCTCTCTACGTTAATAAAGTGAAATTTTATCGAATAAATATGAAAATGTTTTTAAGCTGAAAATATTTTGGTTCAGTTAAGTTTTATCTTTATTGCTTTTTTGTTTTATAACAATTAAGTTTTGTTTATTATTATTATTATTATTATTATATATATATATGGAGAGAGAGAGAGAGAGAGAGAGAGAGAGAGAGAGAGAGAGAGCATGATTACTTCTTACAACCAATTGTAAAATTGTATTCATAAATTTTCTTTCCTAGACGACACCTGCAAAAACAGACATTTCGACATCAAAGATTTTACATCACTCGTTTACTATCTCCAACGATTCAGTTGTAATGTTTTCCTGAGGAAACCATCAAACACGTCTTCGATTTAGTAAGTCTAAGTAAATTCAAAATATTTAAATAACATTTGTGCTGTTCTAAGAATTAGGTTTGGATTTTCATCATTTTTTGTTTTAAAAGAGACGAATTTTTAAAAAGCTTTTTTATCTTGTTTTATAAGTGAAGATATGAGAGGAGATATTTTAGACTTTCAAAGTTTCATAAAAATTTATAGTTTTTGAAGGAAAATGAATATGAAGAGATGTACAGGGTAGCCACAAAAATGTTCCCGATTTCAAATTGAAATTACAGGACAATCATGCAAGATAAGATTGAATAATAAAATGCATTGAGCAGTCAAAGGTTCAATTTGTTTTTACAAAACAGCCCCTTTTTTTACACGTTACAGGTTTAAAATGACTCAATTACTTCTACAGCAAACGGGTTTCGGCTTGCTCCTCAAACCAAACCTATTTAGTAAAATATGTTTTTTTGCCTGAACAATGCATTTTATTATCCTCTCTTGCATGGTTATCCTGTAGTTTCAATTTTAAATCGGGTACATTTTTGTGCCGCACCCTGTATATGCAATCATCAAAGTGTAATAATTATATAATTAGAGCAAAATGCATCTTAGAATTTGAGGCTGAGGCGAGCGCTTAAGTAAATAAACAGGAAAGAAATGCGCGAGAAAATAAGATGTAAAGTTGGGGTTGAGCACATAAAGATAATTATAGGCATAATCATTTATTTATTCGTTAGTGTTAACTTGGGATCTTTATTGTGACGCCATATCTTTGGATAGTGACATAAAATAAATAAATCTTCAGAATAGAAGCAAACAAAAACAGTGATCTAAAATGTGGAACATTTATTTTTTTTCACAGCAATAACAATGAGAAATATAATTCTGTACGAGCAGTAGATGGAGATTTCACCGGTCTTTTTCACACAAAGTACGAATCTAACCCATGGTTGTTCGTGGATTTAGAATTTCCTCACCTTATTTGGGAAATTAGAATTACTCTTCGGGAAGTGTCCAGATCCAGCATGATAAAGGTACGAATGTCACTTTGAAGAAGTGATGCTTTCTGTCCTGGAAAACATCATACCCAAATAAAACGTCTCTTTCCTTAAAGAACACTCTGAAAATGGCAGATTGAAATATTTAACACACATGCCTATGCACGTCCCTGACCTTCTAACCAGATACACAATGTGGAGTACATTCGAGTCTTACCTATCAGAAAATCAAGCAGAGGAACTTCCAAATAAGAATAAGCATAAAAACATACCTCGCAATTATATTCATGATAATTTTTTTTTTTTTGTAATGGTTTCCAGTACATAACAGTTTCGCAATTTCAAATATTTTCCTTTAATAATTCACTGTACAACAGTGAAAAAAACGGAAATTAGATAGTCATTTTTATGGCTAATTATATATGCGTAGATTGCGAAAATAACTCATTTATTTGTATCACCCACCGATTTTATGAAAATGGTCCTATTTCATTGTATCATTTTGAGAACCACTGGTTCTCTGAACGCATCTTTTACATTTTGTTCAGTCATGCATATGCTGTGGTGGTGGCGTTCGGCTCTGTGTTTCCACTTTGATTTTATGAAAAATTTCTTTCATTAATCATTTAAAACAAAATTGTCAGCCATATTTTATCATAAATCGGTGCTATAAGTTAGTATTATTGAATAACAGCTATCAAATTATGTATATTTCACCGAAAACGTCTATATTGTGTGAAATTGCAAATTGATCTATCATTTTCTTATTTTACAGGTTTTTATTGATGTTATGTTACAATGCCTAGGCCCTAGAGAGTGCAAAAATTCCCCAGACAGTTTTTGTTATATTTGTGGGACATTAACGTTAAAACAGTATAAAAGGAAGTTGACTTCTCATGTGAAAAAGCTTTAAGAATTATACTTCGCATGCAAAGTTGGTGATCAGGACAAGCACTGGGCGCCTCATATCTGCTGTGTAAGATGTACAAGCTCGTTATCTGCATGGTTCAAAGGCACCGGTCCTGGTCTGGGATTCGGTGTCCCAATGGTATGGAGAGAGCCGCTGGACCATTCAACTGATTGCTATTTCTGCTTAACGAACATCACAGGTTTGAATCTTTTATTTTTCTGAATATACGTCAAATTTGGTGTTTTTAGCACATTTTAGCATATCCTGCTCTGCATAATGTATTACACAATTATGCTATCTTAAGTAGTCAACAATGTCTATTGTCTCACATTACAGGTTGCAACAGAAAAGGGAAAAAGGCTATAGTCTACCCAAATCTTCATTCTGCTATGCGTCCTGTGGAACATTCTACAGATATACCCATCCCTCGTCCTCCAGCTGAAATGCCGACCGATAACACAGACTCTGACAAATCGGAATCAGACGGCGAATGCTATGAAGCTCAAGTCGAGTCCAAGAAAGAACAACATCTCATCACGCAGCCTGAACTCAATGATTTGGTCCGTGATTTAATACTACCAGGCAACAAAGTGAACTACTGGCCTCATGTCTACAAGAATGGAATCTGCTGGCGGAAGACGTACGAATTACAGCATTCCGAAAGCGCTCCTTGGATTTGCAGGAATATTTCACAGTGAAGAACAATCTTTGTTATTACATTGATATACATGGTCTGTTCGATGCTCTGGGTTTGTGCTATGAACCGAATCAGTGGAGAATGTTCATTGATGCATCTCTGTACAGTGTTAAGGGTGTACTGCTACACAATGGGAACACAATGCCTTCTGTTCCGATCGCTCATTCAGTCGTCTTGAAGAAACGTATGACAATGTTGCTTTTATTCTGGACTGTATAAAATACAATGAACATGAATGGCTTATCTGCGCAGATTTGAAGGTTGTGGCTATTCTCAATGGATTGCAAACTGGCTATACGAATACATGTGTTTCCTATGCAAGTGGGATAGCCGAGCAAGGTCTGAACACTACACACGCTCAGTATGGCCGCCGCGAGACAATTCCTCACCTGGACCTCACAATGTTATTCACGATCCACTAGTACGAAAGGAAAAGGTTATCTTGCCTCCACTTCGCATAAAACTAGGGCTGATGAAACAATTTGCAAAGGCGTTGAAACAGGATAAGCCTGCCTTCAAATATCTAAAGGAAAAATTACAAAAAATAAGTGATGCCAAGATTAAAGAACGCATATTCGTCGGCCTTCAAATTCGCCAACTCATGCTAAACGAACACTTTGAAGCGGTGATGGATGAGGTTGAGTTGGCAGCCTGGCGTGCATTCAAAAACGTGTCCAGCGGTCTACTAGGAAAGACTAAATACGACAAGTATGCTGCACTTGTGGAGCAACTTATCAACTCATACCAACGTCTCGGATGTACGATGTCATTGAAAATTCATTTTTTGCATTCACATCTCTCATTCTTTCCGGAAAACGCATCTGCTGTTAGCGACGAACACAGGAGAGATTCCACCACGATATAGCCACAATGGAGAGCCGATACAAAGGGAAGTGGTGTCCTGCTATGCTGGCCGATTTCTGCTGGAATTTAAAGCGTGACCAACCAGAAGCATCACACAAACGCCAGCATAAATACAAATAATGAGTTGAAAACAGTATAATACGAGAGTTTTAGGTTAATTTTGTGCATATATGTTGAAGCATAGCAATAATTAAACTGTTCCATATGATAAAGCCTATCTAGAACGTATGGATCAAGTTTTTGATTATTTATAATTCAAATATATTCTTCTGGTGTTCAATTGAAGCAAACCCATCGGTAACAGTGTCGTAGAAGCTTGGACTTCATTTAACGTTCATCAGTAATTCCTTTTCAATACTAAGAAATCCTAGAAATTACAGTCTGATAGTCTGATAGCCAATTCACTGGACCATAAGTTGAAGTATGATATCTTTAGGTAGATTTTTTTTATTTGAACTAGATTAAGTGATTCCGGTTGTGGTTTGCTTGCATGTTTTATTCGGATATTTTCTTAAATGGTTTGAAGAAAATGAACTTTTGGTCAGGTCGCATATCAAACATTTATTTTCAGATGCACTCGTTATTTATATCTAAAGAAAAGAGGGGAAAGGATATTTTAAATCCACAAACACACAAAATTGCGATATTTCGATGGTCACAAATAACATTGCTATACAAAATTAAGTCATTATCAGATAACCCCCAAATATTCTCACTTTATAATAATGGGGGACTTTAACGCGCATGTGAACTCGGAATTCTTTGTAGAATAAGGCAACATGTGCGAGTCGGCCAAATTAAGTGTAAGTGATGTAGATCTATTAGGGGTAACCAGTGGCAATTTTACATTCGTTAGTGATATGAGTGGTACCACCAGGTGGATTGATCATTGTCTCACTAGCAATAATCTAAAGGATCGAATTGTTAGAGTTCATATTCTGCATGATTTCCTTCTTTCTGATCATAGGCCATTAGAACTATTAATTAATTTTACCAATTTATTGGCAACACGACATAACAAGAACTCAATAGGTAAGAATAATCGCGTCGATTGGTCTAATGTTAATATGCAACAGAGAAAAGAATACAAAGACAGAACAGGTCACTTCTTTAATAATTTAGAAATTTTTCATCCTGCCTGTAGTAAACCTTGCTCAATTGATTCTCACTGTAAACTCATAGATAGGTATTATAGTAAGATAGTATCCCTGTTAAGAGAAGCAGGAAGCCCCCTGATTAAATCTTACAACTATCATACTAAGATTATTCCTGGATGGAATGAGTTTATTGCCCCCTTGAAGAGGGAATCGGAAGACGCCTAAGATTTGTGGTGCTTTCATGGTGAACCCAGATTAGGACGAATATACATGAACATGTGTAGAAGTCGGGGTCAGTATAAGGCGGCCATAAGGCGATGTAAACAGGAAGAAGAGTCTATTCGAGCATGAAAAGCCTGTGAAGCTCACATAAATAACGATAATAAAAAAATTTGGGAAATTTGTTAAGAATCAAACGGGTGTCAAAAGTGTCCTCCCTCCGACAATCGATGGGGTGTCAGGGAGGATGAAGTTGCAAAGCTGTGGAAAAACCACTACTCTAACATTCTTAACAGTGCGAGTAGGGATAATCTTAAGACAGATTGCAGCGAAACGCCTGTGGGAGGGACAAGGGAAAATACTTTGATATCGGTTCCTGAAGTTAAGAGGTTAATTAAAGAGTTAAAGACTGGTTCTGCGTCAGGGGTAGATGACCTATCGAACGAGCACTTAAAATATGCCAATGACATAGTATGTCTGCGTATATCATTGCTCTTATCAGCTATGCTTTCTCATAGCTATATCCCTGCAGAGTTCATGAGGGTATATATCTTGCCCCTGGTCAAAACTAAGGATAGAGACATTCTATCCAGCAATAATTACAGGCCTATTGCTGTCGCTTCCTGCTTCTCGAAACTATTATAATAACTCATGTTACTCCGATTAAATGATTTCCTCTGGACATCTAATCAGTTTGGTTTTAAAAGGTCCCACTCAACTGACCTGTGAATATATGTACTTAAAGAAACAATATCTAAATACAGTGACAGTAATTCAACTATTTATAGCTGTTTCCTAGATATAAGTAAGGCATATGATAGAGCGAACCACAATATTTTATTTAAAAAACTAGAAGACAGGAAGGGTCCTATGTACATATTATATTTATTGAAATTTTGGTATTCCCACCAATCTTTTACCGTTAGGTGGGGCAATGTACTATCCGAATGTTTTGGCCCCTCTTGCTGGGTGAGAAAAGGCTCCTTGCTCTCCCCTCTGATGTTAATAAGTCCCTCTGTTAAAGGTCTGGAACATGATATTCTTTTTAATGTTACAAAAATTAAAGTTATGCAGTTTCATCTTAAAAGCTGTAATCAGCCAGCTGATATTAGATTTAAAATGAAAGGTGAAGTAATTGAGGAAGTACAAGAGTTTAAGTATTTGGGTCAAACTATTACCAGCTCCTTGAGTGATGATTCAGATGTAAGAAAATAATCTCGAAGTCTTTGTGCTAAAGCGAATATGACTATAAGGAACTTTCGGTTCTGTACAAGTGAAGCTAAAGACACTCTCTTTCGTACTTTCTGCAGTAATATATACGGACAGCAACTCTGGGTGAATTATAACAAAGGTTCTGGCCGAACCCTAAATTTGCTGTTCAACAGATCTTTTAGACTCTTACATAAATTACCCCCGAGATGCTCAGCTTCGCAAATGTTTGCTACCCGCAATGTCCCGAGCTTCCCGGAGGTAACAAGACGTGCTGAATACAGTCTAATGCAAAGAATTAAAAAATCAACCAACCCGATTATCCAAGCTATCCACGAGTCCTGCTGTTTATCCTCTAAGCTAAGGAATTCTTGGTACGAAAACGTCTGTCTGTAGCTCCACTTAACTTTGACATTACTGTATTATTTCTAATCAACTGTGTATATTTCTATCCTTAGTATGTGAACTGTCATTGTATTAATAATGTTTGTCATATGGACTATAGTCTGCCAGTAAACCTTTTCATTTTCATTTAATTTTCATTTCAACACTATTTCTGGCACTGCACGTCCTTGAACTGATGAAAGCCTTGAGCCATCGTTGGCGACTTCACTGTAATGCGTGATGTTACCAGTGTTCACCATCCCAGCCCATTTAAAATAAACTACATATAATAAAATACTTAAAAATTACTCTTATTCTAAAGTTGATTTACTACTCACACTTAATAGTTAAATAACAATTATATATGAGTCATGCATATAACTAAGGTAGTCATACTTGATAAAATTTCAACTTTATATGAACTGTTTGGAGCTGAAATGCAAATTGGAAGTTGCGTACATTGTAGCTTTTTCCAGCCCGTCTTAGCTGAAGAGATATATCTTAGCCAATAGTCATGATTTCACACTCATGTACATAAGAACCAAATTAGCTGACAGGGTATCCGAGCGTCACACGACTTGAATTAAGTATGTCCTTGCAGAACAGAAAAGAGTCAGATCTTTTATTTGCATAGCTTAAATTTCATTTATATAAATTTTTTTATTCACGATGGGAAGGACTTGAAGAAGAAAGTAGAATAAAACTTTACCTTGGTTAATTTTATCTTATTGTAAATCCTATTTGGTTACGAAAGTCTTTATTTTGCATATATATATCATATATTTTCTAAATTGTTTACCTAAATTCAATCTGCTATTTACCCAGAAACACTGCCGAATAAGCATGATTCAGATATGACACCCTCAACTCATTCTCTTTCAAATTAAGTTTTACTCCCTCTCCAGGCATTCTTGTTTTCGTCTCACGTGTAACCCCATCACGCAGCACAGTCGTGCTCCACATTAATACTGACACATTTCCTCAACTCACCCTTCAGTCTTACACAACCACTATAACCACATAAATATATCCAAAGAACTTATCACTGACAAAATATATTCCAAGCACTTCCCACAAGGTATATTTATTTTCTTTAGTATACACTTTTTCCGAAATTATAAGTGCCAGAAGCACTTTGATCTTCTTATCACTTAGGTTTATAATCATCTGTCACACTGCAAACATTTGAACTTTGCATTCCTTGTTGTAACGTTGATTTGTTCACTTTGAATCAGCAGATTTTCTTTTTTCTCTCTACTCATCTTTTCAAATTCTAAAGACATATGCTCTTGTCGTCTTCAATGTCACGTTTAGAAACACTATAAAGAAAAAAATTACTAGGCAATATTACTTAAATAATAATAAGCATACAAGATGACTTTGTCAAGTTCAATAAAAGTTTATCAGCACCCACTCATTTTTCATTTTTTTTTTGCTTGTTCGTTTCATTAATCAGAAAGTCTGCGTCATAATGAGAAGAAGTAAGTGTGGTATCATCTGCGTATTGTATGCAGTTTAATGTAGTAGAAAAATTAAAATCGGTGACGAGAATTAGAAATGGTCAAAGAATCGATCCTTGTGGAACTTCACTAGTTAGCATCGCCTTGTCGGATAAATTGTCTTTTAATCTGATGTGATGTACTGATGGCGATTTGACAGATATGATTTAAACCAATCAAGGATACTTCCTCTTATTCCATATGTGTGAGGTTTATTCAATAGGAAAATGTATCAAATGCTTTTAACAAATCCAGGAAGATGAAGGAAGTGTGTTTTTGCTGTTTAAGTCCTGATCACATTTTCTAATAGCGTGTTTATGACATCTTCCGTTGTATGTCCACCTCTAAACCCAAATTGTGTTTTAGTTAAAATATCGTATTTGTTTAGGAATTTAGTAAGTTAAATACATTTTTACTGGGATCGTATTGATGTCAGAATCTTTAATTTTTTAGATTTTTTATTGCTCGAGAGATATCGTTTGGTTGGATTGGATCAAAGAAAAATGAGTTTGGATTTGGTTGTGGCATGTATTGTCGGTAGTGAATGTCTAATTGGGATCGAGGCTGCAGTATTGAAGCCGACATTTGCAAAGAAGTTGTTCAATATATTTGCTGAGTTTGGCTTCACTGTAAGAATTTGTGTGAGGGAGGAGAAGAGTTTTGTTTTTATCTTCTTTGTGTTAATTAACTATTTCAGTGTGTTCCATAGCTTCTTTGTATTGAATTTTTGTTCATCAAGTTTTAAACAGTACTGATCTGCTTTTGCTTTTTTAATGACTGCATTAAGTCTGTTACAGTAATTTTTGTATGTCTGTTCAGTAATAATATCAGATGTCCATAGTTTAAAGAGAGGATGCTTGCGTTTAATACTCACAATGAGTGTAGGTGTGATCCACTGTCATTGTATTTTGTTTTAGATATTGCTTTTGATTTAAGAGGAAAGTTTATGTTCAATATATCCATTAGTGTGTCTGAGAATGCTTGAAATTTTGTTCCAATGTCATGGTTACGTTCTGTTATTCTAGTCCAGTCAAAAGCTATTATTTCTGTCAGGAACTTTAATTTGTTGTTATAGCTGTAAGATCTCTTGTCAACTTGTATGGTTTCCTTTGCAGAAAAATGGGTGAGTAGCATGGTGTACGTAGGCAAATGATCTGTGATATTTAATATAATTATACCCGAGATACATTCAAGCGGCGACCGCAACCAGATTTGATCTAGCAGAGTCAAATTTTTAATGTCATTGTGAAGTCTATTTGGCTTTATAACAGCTAATTTAAAACCACTTGCCGTCATGATGTTGTGAAGGAAGCTTGCGTTATTATTGGATGTTCTTTTGTGAGATCAATATTTAAATCTCCGGCAATAACGCAATTCTTACAGATATAATTGGAGGTTAAGATTCTATGGATATTTGTAATAAAAGTTGGTACGTTACGTTGGTACGTTGTTTATGCTTGTCAGTTCTTCGATATTTTTACTCTTGTAGGTTGAATCAACAAATATACTTACACCTCCTCCACTATTGTTAGCCCTACATACATGGTAGCTTGTGTGCCCCTGAATGTTAAAAAAGAAGTTTCTTTTCTTTAATTAATCAGGTGCCATTGTTGTATTTCTTGTCTAAGAAGTTGTCTACTGAGATATAGTTGAAGTTGACTACGTTTTCAGATTCAGTAATTTCATTTCCAGTATTGAGAGTGTTTAAAATGTTGATCATGATGTGAAAATTAGGGTAATACAGTAATAGAAATAATAAGAGTTAATAGAAGAAATAAAAAATAGAAATATACAGAACAAATACAGACATATATATATATATATATATATATATATATATATATATACACACACATTTAACTGCAATGACCGCGCAGTATATTAACGTATAGAAACGACGTAAGTATAGAGGAGTGTTCTGCACACGAGGAAGAGAAATAACAAACAAATGAAAAATAAGGCACCCGCCCGGGTGCGCGGTCATTGCAGTTAAATGTACATATTCACGATTTGCGAGGGTGCCCTCTCAAGGCATTGGTTTCTGCCCTATGTAGGAGAATTACAACTTCTGACTATCGTGGCTCCGTAGTGTAGTGGTTAGCACGTCTGACCGGCAATCGGAAAATCCTGGGTTCGATTCCCGGGCGGGTGCCTTATTTTTCATTTGTTTGTTATTTCTCTTCCTCGTGTGCAGAACACTCCTCTATACTTACGTCGTTTCTATATATATATATATATATATAAAACTTGATTGAAGGGTTTGTTCTTAGGGAAACGTAGCTTAGCGAGGAATAAGAAGACGAAGAGATGGTGCATGTTTATTTACACACGTTTCGGAAATTTTCATTTTCCATCATCAGTGCTAAAATTATGAAAGCAGATAAAAAAATGAATAAATATAATGAACGGAAACTATACAATATATTTAAATAAACGTGTGATAATGGTGTTTATATTTAAGTAATTAAAATTTAAAATAAAATAATATAAAATATAGAAGAGTGATCAGTCGTCAAATATAGAGTAAAAAGCGAACAAAATTGAAAGGAGTCTTACCAGGTTGTTATTGTCGGGGTAAGGGGACTACAGTAATTGAGCAGAGGGTTGGGAATGATTGGTTGTTGGAATGGGTCCGTCTTAGAAAAGTTGGAGCCAGACGGAGCGATGGCGGATTTCTTCTCAGTGGTCGGATATGACACTATGACAGTTTATTTGGCTATGTTTAAGTTAAAGGCAGAACTATAGTCGTTGAGAGTTGATTTAAGACTGAGGATGTATAGGGACTCCAGAACGCGGAGGTCGGTTAGATGGTTGGTTATGTTAATAATTTTGAAATTGAAGGGAAGTAGTGTGTGGTTGTGAAGGTGACAGTGATCTCTTATTGCTGTTTTAGAGGGTTTATTTAAGGGCCGCGATGTTCTGGTAGAGATATCACGATGTTCGTCCACTCTTGTTTGATATTGGCGAATGGTGCTGCCAATATAGTTCGCTTTTTAGCGAACACAGTTGGTAACGTAGATGGTGGACAAAGCAAGGGGCTGAGGTGTTTTTTCTTTGTGGTTGAGGTATGATTTGATGCCATTATTGTTGGTGAAAACGCATTTGCATCGGCGACTGCGAGAAACTGGAACATTCCATGCAAACATGCATGACACTGGTCGGGAGAGAAACGTGCGCACTCCTGACGTCGAGTCGGGCAGGCAGCAGGTACGGCCCAATCAACTTGCCATGGACGATACCCGTCCAAACATTGACGGCGAACCGTTCTTGATGAGCATGCACCCGTGTAGCATGTGGATTTGCGTGCGCCCACACGTGAGAATTGTGCATGTTAAACACACCCTCACGTGTGAAACAGGCCTCATCTGAGAACAGCACATAAGCCGGAAAATTAGGCTGCACCGCTGTCTGCTGCAGAAACCAGCGTGCGAATTCCACACGAAGAGGGTAATCCCGAAGTTGTAATGCCTGGACTCTCTGACGATGAAACGGATGTAACTGCTGCTCGTGCAACACTCTCCAGACCAGGTCGTGGTTCACACCGAGGATACGTGCAACACCTCGCGTGCTTGCCCCATACACCATATGCATGTCAGCCATCTCAGCAGTCGTGAAGCGCTCCATGTTACGCGTACTACGTCCGATTTAAGAATGCCCGCGGCAAGCGCGAGTCTAGCCCACTTCACCTTTTAGCCAATTGCAGCGGCGCCCTCTCGCGCCGAATGGTGACGTCAGCGGACATACACTTATAGACGAAAAGGGTTTGTCTTGGTGTTGCCTATCCCCCATTACAATTTGTACAGAAAGTTTTCAAACACCCTGTATATATCGATCTACTGTATATACAGGTCGTCCGATAAGTGAGTGGTGATTCGGGAACAATTTATAAATGAAAGATAAAGGATAATAAAAATTTTATTAGAAGGAATTTTATTATTAGTAAACACAATTAATTCGATAATTAATTGTCATAGGGATCAACCTGATCGCCATTTACACGAACAGCAAGCTGTATGCGTCTCCATGTCCTATCTGACATTTTTTGTAAAAGTTCTTTATCCTCATTGATGTCACTTAACACAACTTCTGCGATTTTTGTCAGATCAGATTCACTTTGATTTTCACGGCCATTAATCTGCATCTTGAGGATTCCCCAGAGGGTATTATCCGGGGTAGTCAAGTCCGGACTCCGCGGAGGCCAAGGTACAGGACCATACTTTCCGATCCATCTGCCAGGAAAATTTGTCTAGGAACTCACGCGCAGCGAAAGCGGTGTGTCCTGGAGCACCATCTTGCTGAAAAATAGGGTTGCGAATATTCGTATTTCTTAAAGCGGGTAGAAATCTGTTCTCCAACATGTCGATATAACTTCCTGAAGTAATTCGACCAGTGCACACAAATGGACCCATTAAACATTGCGCTGATGTTGCACACCATATCATGATTCGAGGGGGATACTGTTTTACTTGATCATAATAATGAGGATTTTCTTTCGACCAAAAAAGCGAAAATTTGCTTTTGCCATCGCCATAAAGGGCACATTCATCACTGAAGAACGTACGATCTCTCTCGGCTTTATTTGGAAAAGCTTCAAGAATTTGTTGACAAGCATAACTCTGACAATTTTATCTTGTGGCGATAAAAACTGAACGGAGGTTGGGCGGAAAGCTTTAAAATGCAAGTCTTTTTTCATCAAATCATGCAGTGTTGATTTCGGAACATTTAATGCAGATGCACGCCTACGAATACTTTTGGTTGGCGATTGTCGAATTGACACTTGAACATCATCTTCCAATCTTGCTCTTGCTTTGGGGCGACCACGGCGTTTTTTATCAATTATCATCCCAGTTGTGAATAATTTGTGTTCCCATTTTCTAATAATTTCGCCCTTTGGCGGCACATCATTAAATCTTTGTTCAAACCTTTCATGCAATGCAATGCATACAGCGTGCAGATGCACGCCTACGAATACTTTTGGTTGGCGATTGTCGAATTGACACTTGAACATCATCTTCCAATCTTGCTCTTGCTTTGGGGCGACCACGGTGTTTTTTATCAATTATCATCCCAGTTGTGAATAATTTGTGTTCCCATTTTCTAATAATTTCGCCCTTGGCGGCACATCATTAAATCTTTGTTCAAACCTTTCATGCAATGCTTGGTTTTTCCAGATTCATGCCACCATGTTGCTGCTAATATCCGTGCTTCATATGTGTAGGGACTTTGATCACAAATTTTATCAACACGTACGTCTACCTCAGCCATTGCAACGCCAATAATTAGAAATAATAAAAATAAAACAATGAAAAACCAGAACAAACAGAAATATTAGTACACTATGCTAACTGACATAGAATCGCCACTCACTTATCGGACGACCTGTATATAAGGCTTCATTTCTGAAATAGTATATTAGATTTCGTAAGGACTCATGGACTCCTCACGAAATATGGTAAGAGGATACAATAAGATCTTCTCAACGGATCAAGTAAAGATAAGCACCCTCAACCTTTTTGAGTTAGCTTTATAAGACTAACTAACGAAAATATCACGACTTAACCGAACCAATCGTTAGGTCAACTGTACGCCGTTGACGATTGGTTAGGTTAGGTCGTGATATTTTCGTTAGTTAGCCTTATAAAGCTAACTAAAAAAGGTTGGGGTGCTATCTTTACTTGATCCCTTCTCAACTTGAGGTTTCTTTCACCGTTTGAATTTTGACTTCAAAAAATACTTTTTATAAAATTACAGTTTTTTGTGGGAATATTACGGAAAAATCCCTCATAATTTTCCCTCATTTTAAATAAATTCAATTTACGCGATAATTTATTATAAAAAAATAATAATAAAAAATATGACTAGGATTTGTAAACCAATTAATATTACAAAATATTAAATGAAATTAAATAAAGATAACATTTTTTTACAAATTTTATTTTTTAGTGAAGGGAAAAATAGGGATTTTAGGGATTTTGAATAAAACGCGCCAATCCCTATTCTAAGAACGCAAAATTCACAGCTGCAAAAGCAAATATTAAAAAACAAGAAATTGGTGTTTGCCATATATATATATATATATATATATATATATATATATATATATATAGTGTGTATATATATATATATATATATATATAAGCAAACAACCACAAGGAAAAGGAAACACAAAGTCCGAGCGCTTTCGTGATATATTCACATTATCAAGGAGGAACAGAAAATAGGATCATATATATATGAGAGAGAGAGAGAGAGAGAGTTGACAAAAGTAAATAGACCCGACGATAATTACCCTGAAGAACAAATTTCAAGGTTCATCAATGGAATGCTAGAACGTGCGTCACCTTTACATAATACAAAATGGAAACCAACATTCATTCTAAACATAATGAACCAATAAATCTGTTATTATTTATTGACTTTTGTCAACCCTCTGTATGTAATGGTTAGTGTCGTTGATTACGAATCCATCGGCCCCGGGATCGAGACCCGGTGACGGCAGGCGGCGCGCAGCAAACCCAGCTGTTCATCCTTCCACACAATAAAAAAAAATGGTTGGTAGAAAAATGGGTACCCTGGGTAGACTAGTGGTTAAGACGCTGGGCTGCTGGTGGGGTGTGTTTCGGATTCCACGTTAAACTGTTGGTCTAAAGTGGAGTGACAAGCTTGACTTTCGTCAGAATGAACAATTCGGGCGGAAGCTAAACCAAGGTAACTAAGGTGTGCACACACACACACACACATATATATATATATATATATATATATATATATATATACAGGGTGTTTCAGGAGGAAAGGTCAATACTTCGGGAGGTGATAGTATCGGTCATTGTGAGAAAAAAAGTTCATATGAACATGTGTTTAATTATGAATGGTTACGGAGATAGAGCTGTTTGAATCTGATGCGCGCGCAGCTCTTCCTTCCCCTTCCCTCCTCTATAACCTTGAACCATGTAAGCTGTAATGTAAGCATGTAACATAAGCCAATCGACAGCTGACTGTTGTGAGTGACATTGTTTGGTGTTTGAAGTAGTGTTAAGAATGCCACACACCTTCACACATGCCGAATATGCAGATATGGTGTATGTGTACGGTTTTTGCGATGGAAGTGCAACTGCTGCTGTTGCAGAATACCGTCGACGGTTTCCGAACCGCAGAATTCCGGATCGAAGAGTGTTTACCAGGGTTTTCAACACATTGCGTGTGATTGGTACACTTCCCAGCGCTCATGTTTCATCTGAACATGAAGGTCAACAAAATGTGGATGAAGTGGAAAACATTCTTCAGTTGGTAGAGCGTAGTCCTACTACTAGCTCACGAAGAATTTCTACACGTCTCGGTGTACCACACACAAGAGTATGGCGAACATTACGTGAGGAAGGCTTGCATCCATATCATGCACAGCGTGTACAACGCCTTCAACCAGGAGACGCTGCCATGCGACTGTAATTTTGTCATTGGGTAAATGCTAATCGCCGATTGCTTCGATTAATACTGTTCGCCGATGAAGCTACTTTCACCCGTGACGGTATCAACAACACTCGTAACTCTCATCGGTGGTCAGACGAAAATCCAAATGTCACTGTGGAAACAAATTTTCAACATCGCTTCTCTGCCAATGAGTGGTACGGTATCATCGATGATCAGCTGATTGGCCCTGTTACTTTAGAGAATCGTCTTACAGGACAAAGTTACCTAGAATTTCTGCCAAATGAATTTCCAGGACTATTGGAGGATGTTCCTTTGGCTACACGCGCTGGTATGTACTTTTAGCATGACGGAGCTCCTCCACATTTTACCCGTCTGGTGATGCAATACTTAAATCAAACTTTCCCTGGTCGATGGATCAGCCGCGGTGGTCCCATTCAATGGCCACCAAGGTCTCCAGACCTCTCTCCGTTAGATTATTGTTTGTGGGGGTGGATGAAAAGTCAAGTTTACAAAAGAAAGGTGAATACACGAGACGAATTGCTCGCGCGCATTTTCGATGTTGCTGCCCGCATAAAGGAACGTCACGATCAACTCAGACGAACAACACGCGATCTTCGCATCGAGGTTGACGGTAGGATTTTCGAAAACGTATTGTAAACTGTAACAAATTTGTCATTTCTGTATCTGATACCATTCAAAATGCAAATGTTTAAACATTAAATGTTAGATTGGGGGTAAAGAGGGGTGAGTAGGAGGCGGTGTTCTGAAAGTATTTTGTGGCTGATATGGTCGTAATAAGGAAATGAAAAGTATTGTACGTCTTTTTTAACGGTGGGAACTTTAAGGGGGAGGTTGATAAATATTATTAAGAAAATGTCTGGTTAAAAATTGTAAAAGATATTTTGGGAAGGAGTTATTAATGCCGAGATTATGATTGAATTCTATCTCGTTGTGGAGGGATAAGGACGAAGAGCAAAGATGATAGGTGCGGTGGATTAAAATTTTGATGCTGTTTATTTTATATGGCGAAGGGGTGTGACTAGGTAATTAGTACCTAGGCCTGTGTATGTGGGTTTTCGATATATGGAGGTACTGAATTTGTTGTTTTGTTTTGTTATTATTATATCTAGGAAGGGTAGGGTGTTATTGGATTCGTCTTCTTTGGTGAACTTAATATTTTTGTGTTCGGAATTAAGGTAGTTAAGAAAAAGGGGGGGGCGTGGTTGGCATTGTGAAAAAGGAGAGGGGGTGTCGTCAACGTATCTTTCATATAGGTGTGGTTTATAGTGGGTGGGGCAATGGAGTAGCCAGTTATTTTCATGGTGACTGAGAAAAATGTTGGCTAAAGTGGGACTTAAGGGGGATCCCATAGCTAGTGAGTCGGTTTGTTGATAAAGTTGTTGATTAAAAAAGAAATAAGTGTCTGAAGCGGCAAGCGTTAGCAGTTTGATGAATTCTTCTTGTTTGGTTAAATTAAGGACTGTGTTCAGATTGTTGGCAAATATGTTGTTAATGCAGATGTTGATGGCTTCTTTAATTAGAACGTTGGTGTAAATGGATACTATGTCGAAACTATATATATAAAATACTGTATACTGGGCTACGTAGTGGCCGATGTCGTAACACCGCTTCTCGGAGATCAGCGAAGTTAAGCGACATTGGGTCTGGGTAGTAGTTGGATGGGAGACCGTCCTCTGCGTCCAGATTATGTAGCGACCCGTGGTTCGGATCACACGTAAAGCTGTAGGTCCCCTCCGTCATATGACCTTAGATGTTGCGAAGGAGGTTAAACAACCCCAATTAAAAAAATAAAATAAAATAATACTGTATAAAATAAGATAAAATAAAAATAAAAACGGGTGAAGTTAAAGCAAGAACGAAGAACCTGATATTAAATATGCATCCACGGTGATACTATAGAGTTGAAAGTTATAAAATTATAGAATTATTAAAACTTAAAGTTAAAAATTAAATTAAAAATTAAAATTTATATCATTATAAAATCTCAAAATTAGCGATTATAGAATTTGAAGGACAATGAGAATAGGAAAATTATAAGATAATTAGGATTATAAAATTTAAAGTTCAAAAGTTATAGTTTTATAAAAATAAAAATTTTAATTTAAATTAAAAATTAAAAATTATATTATTTTAAAATCTTAAATTTAGCAATTGCAGAATTTGAACGACTGTGAGGAATAGCAGAATTATAAGATCATAAAGATTATAAAATTATGAAATTTTAAGATAGGTTTATTTAAGTGGTGGGTCATGGCGAAGGCAATTCTATATGTAGGTGCTGCCGAAAAGTGTCGAAGTCATTCTGAGTACGAATCGATATTCTGTGTCCTTTCTGCGTCTTGCGGGTATATATTATGCCGTCCCATATATAGCAGGAATAAATTATTTTTCGTTTTTAAGTTTTAATAGTTTGTCAAAAAATTATTTTGTGTAGTCACAGAGTCACCCACTCTTTTCCTTTTATTTATCAATGATGTATTAAGTCGCACTTCCCGTCATATCCACTCCTATACCGATGATTCCATCTTCAATTCTCCACCCATTTCGCAAAGCATCCCTCTCAACAGTCACTCCATGCTTCGCGTGCAGACAAAACTTTGTGGCTTTCATTGCCTCGAAAACTCAGTTCCTCCGTCTGCCTTCTCGTCACAATCTTCCACACGACTATCTTCAACAATACACAATTCAATCCTTCTTCTTCTCTTAACATTCTTGGCGTTTGTTTTTCTCGTGATATTTCCTGGAAAGATCACATATACTCTCTTTCGAAAACAGCTTCAAAGAGGTTAGGTGTGCCGTACTGCCTCCGCAGTTTTTTCACCCCCGCTCAGTTGCTGTATACAGTAAGTATAGGGGTCTTGTCTGCCCCTGGATGGAGTACGTTTCTCATGTGCGTGGTGGTTCAACCCACACAGCCATACTTGACCGCGTGGAATTAAAGGCTTTTCGTCTCATCAATTCTCCACCACTTACAGACTGTCTTCAATCCCTCTTTCTTCGCCGTGATGTTGCCTCACTCTCTCTTTGCTATCGCTGTGAAAACGGACACTGCTCTTCTGAACTCTATAACTGCATGGTTCCTCCTTTAAGGAGAGCTCGCATCACTGACTTTCGAGTTATTCTCATTTCTTTTCTGTCCAACTCTGAAACGCAAGGGTTAATCAGTATTTTCAATCTTTCAGCTACTCAACCGGTGAACTCTGGAACAATCTTTCTCAATCCATCTTTCCCTCTGTCTTTCACTCGAATCTTTCAAACGCAGAGTATCTAGGCATCTCGAAAACCCAGGACCTTGATTTTGGCTGTCTTCGTTTTTGCGGGCATTCGCCCTCGGCCCCTCCTTCCTGTATTAAAAAAATTACAGACATTTAAAACTTTCAACCTTTCAAATGTTGCGTGCGATGATTTCTCATTTGACGGAGGTCAAGCTTTTGCCCCTTCTCTTGACTGGCCTGGTGAAGTAAAGAGTTGGTTTCTGCGCTCTCTACATCACATAGCCAGGTACGCCCAGCTCATCTGGAATTGTTCTGAGCAAGGCGTCTAGCTTCTTTTGAAGATATCCACTGCGAACTACTCGTGTTCCTAGTGTCTTGGGCAGCTGGTTCAGTTGTCTTTGTCCTCTCACAGCAAAACTATTTTCTTTCAGGTTTGAGGATGTTCCCTGTCTAGCCTTTAATTTGGGAACACGACACAGTCTTCCTTTTCTACTTTCCACCGTTGTTTGGGGAGTTACAAGGTTCAGAGTAAGATTAGGGACTAGTTTCACTATTTTCCAAGTGTAAAGAATGGTGTACCTGTCTCTTCTTCTTTCCAGTGAATATAAGTTTAATTCACATAACCTTTCCCAGTAATTTAGTTCTTTGCGTCCATTGATTTTGGCTATGAAGCTTCTCTGAACCCCTTCTAGTTGATTAATGTCTTTCTTTTTTTTATGGGAATGTTAAAACCGAGCAGTATTTCAACTTGGGTATGATCAGTGTTTTCAATAGAGGAATGATTATATTCCTATCCCTTCTTTTAAAGGTTCTCAGTATCTGTCCAGTTATTGTTGTTGCTCTGTTTACTGCTATCTTATTCTGTGTTTGAAATTTCGCGTCATCAGTCATTACAACACCTAAATCTTTTGGTTTAGAATTCCTCTCAATTTCCTGTCCATTTGGGTATAGCATTCCATTGATTTTAGGTCCTCCCTTCTTTCGTACCTTGTTTATATACCCAAACGCCCCTCCCATCCCAGTGAGGTCGCGTCAGGAACAGGCAGGAAGCGCATCAATCGCTCACATTCACTTCATCAGCTGTCATGACAATAATGCACCTGCCTCAGGGCAACATTATCCACAGCCAAGCCCCGCAGAATACTCACCGTTTACCAGACCGCTTCATACACCCTGAGGCGGCACATTTCCGGCCCGTCGCCCCCTATATACCACATCGCTCCACTTTTATCTATCCAGCGCGCGTCTTTCACCCTCACGGACGTCCAGGCCCCGCTGACCCAAAGATTCCTTCACCCCATCCTTCCATCCCTTCCTTGGTCTGCCTTTACCCCTTTTTCCCTCCGTCTCCGACAAGTAAATCCTCTTTACCATCCTCTCCTCACTCCTTCTCTCCAGATGCCCAAATCATTTTAAACCCTCTCATCTGCTCTCTTCACAAGACTCCTTCGACTTCCACACATCTCACGGATAACAGTGTTTCTCACATGACGAATCCGCCTCACCCTACAGATCGTCCTCAAGCATTTCATTTCCAGTACATCCACCCTTTTCCTTTCCTTCGCATTCGCCACCCGAGCTTCACATCCATACAACACTGTTGGCACTACTATACCTTCATACATACCCATCTTCGCACCCATAGACACTGATCTTTCCTTCCAAACACTTCTTAGGACACCCAGTACTCTTATTCACATTTACTCTTACCTCTCTTCTTTCGCACACTTTCATGAACTCAGATACCAGTCTCTCTAGCTTTTCTCTCGAGTCAGCCACCAGAGCCGTATCATCCATATACAACAACTGCTTCACTTCCCAAGAACCTCCCCCAGCAACAAGCTTCACCCCGACTTCCCTCCCCATGACCCTTACATTCACTTCTTTCACCACCCCGTTTATAAACACATTAAACAACCGTAGAGACATCACGTAACCCTGCCGTAGACCCATTTTCATCGGAAACCACTCACCCTCCTCTCTTTCCACACGCACACATGCTCTACTCTCTCGGTAAAAACTTTTCATCGCATTCAACAACGATCCATGCACCCCATATAGCTGCAACACTTGCCACAACGCTTTTCTGTCAACCCTCTCATACCCCTTCTCAAGATCCATGAATACCACATACAAATCCCTTTCTTTCTCCAAGTATTTCTCACATACCATCTTCAACCCAATCACCTGGTCCTACACACCCTCTACCTCTTCTAAAAAACCCTTGCTCCTCCCCAATCTGTTACTCCGTGCATGCCACCACCCTTTCAATCACCACTCTCCCACAGACTAATTCCTCTATAATTCGAGCATACATTTTTGTTCCCCCTGACTTTATACAGCGGGGGCGATACATGCACTCTGCCAGTCCTGAGGCGGCTCGCCTCTGTCCATACACATATTAAACAGACGCACTAACCAATCAACACTACATTCACCGTCTTTTTTCAGGAGCTCTACCTACCGCTTTCCCACATTTCATCCTGCCGAGTGCCTCCACCTACGGACCAACCCATTCGCCACAACTCTCATACTCTGAACCCCCTCTCTGCCCAAACACACCACATCTGCTTCCCTATCTTCTGACATGTTCAATAGTCCCTAAAAGTACTCACTCCACCTTGTCTTCATATTTTCTCTATCTCATCACTTCCACATCGACTCTTTTCACAATCATGCTCATCTACCCTCTCACATTCTTCACACTATTCACTTCTCTCCTAAACATCTTGTTCTCCCTGAAATTTTCTGACACTCTCATACCCCATATCTTATTTGCTCTCTCTTTCACCTCTCGCACTTTTCTCTTTACTTCTTGCTTCTTCCTCTTATACTCTTCCCAATCACCCACAAGTACCGAGCATATACGTGCCTCTTTTGCTTCAAAATTGCAGCCTCCACATTCCACTATTCACTACCCCCGTCGTTTATGTCGAACTCCAATCTTCCGTACACCACACACTTCAGTCGTACTCTTTAGCACCGCTTCACTAAATATCTGCCACTCCTCTTCCACACCTCTGGTTTCACCATCTCCCACCCTGCACCATTCCTCATTCACTCTCTCCTGATATATCCGTTCACAATCCCTTTTCCTCAGTTCACTCACTTTCACTACCTCTCTCACAGGCACACTACCCCCTCTTACTCCACGCCCATCACAAACCTTCACTTTCACCTGCACCAAGAAGGGGTTAGACATTCCATTCCATTCTCAACACATTCACTTCTAATAACCTCCCCTTAGCAGATTTCGTCATCAACACATAATCCATTAGTTCCCTATCACCTGGGACACCACTCACCCACGTGTACTTATATACATCTCCTTTACGAAACCATGTATTCCCAATCGTCAATTCTCTTTCAGCACAAAACTCAACTAACCTTTCCCCACTTCCATTCACAACAGGCACCCCATGCCCCCAACTATACCCTCAATTGGCACATCCCCCTACTCCCCCATTCAAGTCCCCTGCACGACAAATCGGTTCCTCGCATCAAAACTACTCAAACACTCACCCAGTTCGTCCCAGAACGCATTCCGTATCTATTCACTCTTCTCACTCCCAGATCCATACGCACGAACAATCACTCATCTTTCTTGGCCCACTTTCATTCTAACCCACATCAGTCATGAACTCACTTCCTTACACTCTTTCACACATTCCCAGAGCCCATCACTTATCAGACGCGCAACTCACTCTCTTGCCCTTACCCTTTCCCCAACCCCGGACTTTACACCCCGAACATTCCCAAACCACTCTACATCCTTACCCTTCGGCTTTGTTTTACTCAAGGCCAGGACCTCCAAGCCTCCCTCACGAAACAGAGCACCAATCTCTCCCTTCTTATCATCCTGACCACATCCACCCACATTCAGACACCTAAGCCTGAGCCTTCGCTAGAAAGCCCCCGCTATCCCCCTTCTCTGACCGTCCCTGTTTGTGGAAAGTTACACACAGGTGGGAGGAGTTTCCCTCCTCCCGCACCTTTCCCTTATTTTTAGTCGTCTTTTACGACACGCTAGGACCACGTGGGAAGAATTCTTTAAAACTCCTATCCTCAGTGATTTCGTACCTCAATAGTTGAAAATTTTCAGTGATAAATTTCATATTATTGTCTTCAGACAAAATATAGATTCTGTTCATGTCTGTTTGTAGGGATCCTATACCTTTTGGGTTTCTTATTTTTCTACTAATTTTTGTCATCGGCAAAGGATGTTATTGTGCTGTCACTGTAACTTCCTCAGCTGTATCAGTTAGCATGATTATGAAGAGTAATGAAGCTAATGCTGTTCCTTGTGGTACCGAGATAAGGACCTCTGACTCTGATGAAGCTATTGCTTGAACTGTAACGACTTGTTGCCTCTCACTATGGAAATTATATACCCATTTTCCTGTTATTCTTATATATTTCAGTTTATGTGCTATAATTTCATAGTCACACTTGTCGAACGCCTTGCCAAAGTCTGTGCATATTACATCATAGTTTTCATTACTTTCAAGTGCATCAGTAAAGTTGTTATAGTGTTACATTAGTTGTGATAGGCATGTCTTCCTGACTGGAATCCATGTTGGTTATAATTTAATTTTTTTCCCGAGTTTCCAAAAAGTCATACATTTTTTCTTTAATTATTCCTTCAAATATTTTGGTGAGATGAGATGGAAGCGACACTGGCCTATAGTTTTTGGCTTCGGATCGATCTCCTTTATATATTGGAACAATGTTCGCTCTTTTCAGGATGCTTGGTATTTCTTCCGTGCCTAGTGATCGTCTCCATATCTAATATACAGTAGGTAGGGGCTTAGCGATTTAATTCTTGCAGGTTTTTATCAGTGTGGCATTCCATTTGTCTGGGTCTGCCGTCGAGTGTGGATCCAAAATTGACTGCGTGAACGTAAACAAAAAGTGGTCATTAATGGCAAAGCGTCAACTGGAAAAATGTAACTAGCGGCGTGCTTCAGGGATCAGTTCTGGAACCACTTATTTTTATTATTTATATCAATGATATCGACATAGGAATTAAGAATATAATTTCAAAATGTGAGGATGATGCCAAACTAGCGAGACGAAAAAGATCAGCGGAAGAACGTTTGCAGATTCCAGAAGATATTAATAAATTACTAGAGTGATTCGAAATTTGGCAAATGAACTATAATATAAATAAGTGTAAAACGTTGCATGTCGGTAGAAACAATGCTAAAGTATTTTATGAGACAAGATAATAACGAGTGTTACGAAAGAGAAAGATTTTATGACACTATTAAGCCGAGTAAGCAATGTATCGAAGTGGTTATAAAAACAAATAGAATCTTAGAAATCTCAGATCATTTGAATTTAAGTCGGAGAAAACGATGCTAACATTATATAATTCCTTAGTACAACCCCACCTGCAATACTGCGTCCAGTTCTGAATCTCATATTTACGATAGGACATGGAGAGAATGGGGAGAGTGCAGTGATGGGCTACTAAGATGAGTCCTACACTTAGAAACAAATCATACGCTGCCCGTTTACAAGCGTTAAATTTATTCTCACCTTTATAAAGGCGTATTCGAGAGATTTAATCGAGGTACTTAAAATTATTAAAAAGTTTTTGATAATGTCGACGCCGAAAAATATTTCACCTTCAGAAATGCAGATATAACTCAAAGTAATGGTCTCAAATTAGTGGGTAAACATTTTAATTCTAATGAAGCTAAACATTTCTTCAAGTTAATTTAGTTAATTTCTATAGTTAATTTGGGGAATGGATTGCCAGCCAATGTAGTTCAAAGTAATTCGATCGAATCCTTTAAAAAGATACTTCATGCTCATCTTGCTTTAAAACCCAGTTAGAAGTATTTGTTACCGCATATAAGTATTGAAAATTTTTCATTCGTATTCACTCTTCTGTACTTCAAGATGTTCATTTTATCTTTAATTTTTTTCCTTCCTTTCAACCTCTTTTCTTTGCTTTGCTTTAAAACTTTCACTTGCCTCTAAATTTTCTTTCATATTTTAACCTTCCTTCTAAAACAGACTCATAGGAACCAGCTGGTCTGTTGCTGTTTCGTGTCCTTTGTAGTTCTTTTCTTTGTTTTCCTTTCAATATTACTTCATTTTAACACAGTGACCAACGGAAATTATTATCATTGCTTTGTTTAAATACCGACTCCTTTCGACTTCTTTCATAACTGTGACACATAATCGTTGTTAGTTATTGAAAAATTGCTTTCCTCAGCAAACATCCCAATTTCCCTTACTGTTCTAATACTCTTATCCCTCTATGGACAGAATTTTCTGTAGGGTTAAGTTATAAATGCGTGCATATGAAAGGTTAGAAATTTGTAACAGTTGTCCATTTAGAATTAAATAAATACAGTGGGCTACATCGTGGCCAAAGTCGTAACACCGCTTCCTGTTGATCAGAGAAGTTAAGCGACAGTGGTCTGGTTAGTGGTCGGGTGGGAGATCGTTCTCTGCTTTCAGATTATGTAGTGACCCGTGGTTTGGACCCCACGTAAAGCTGTAAGTTCCCTCCATCATATGAATTAGATGTTGCGAAGGAGGTTAAACAATTTAACCCTTTAACGACGGATGGTACCTTAAGGTCCACCAGAAATAATATAAATTGTACTACAATGCCTCGTTTCTATAAATGTTTCCACGTGTTTATATATAGATGTCATTTAGTTGTCGGGAAAGGAACCCAAAATGTGTATCATTTCAGTGACTAGTTACTAAAATATTTAGTTTTCATTAACAATAAAACCTATACGTTCTGGTAACAAGAGTGGCCGCATATGCTGCGGACTCGTCCGTAAAGGGTTAAATACAGTGGTTTCCTGAAATATTATTTTACTAAATCTGTTTCTATTTGTAATTCCAATATTCTAAAACAGGTATACTTTTCTGTTCCAGATATACTTGGCGAATAATATAACCTTTGACCAGAATGGCAGACCAGATGTAAAAACGCTTCCAGTGTTTGCTGCTCAGGTTGGCACCTCTGCCTCCTTAACAATGAAGCTTACGCACCAGGGAGGACTGTGCGGTCGTTATATCATTGTTCTTAGAGAAGTTGCAAAAGAACATCTAATATTCTTTGAACTTCAAGGAACTGGATTTGCTTTCAAATAAAGTACTGTAGATATATTAGTATTCAGACCAGCTACTTTATTAAATATAGTATACAAATCTGCATTTCAAATGTAACTGAGTTTAGGATGTTTTTTGTTTATCTAGATTTTTAAAGCAATTAAGTTATGAAACTTGTGTGATTAAGACACTTGATAGTATTATTCGTCTTTTCGGTTTGGCGGACTGCTACAGATTTTTACGAAACTTAGCAAATCCATTATTCACATATTTTATCCTGAGGAAATGTCTAATTCCAAACGTAACTTAACTAATAACCAAACCAAACCTAACCTAACCTACCTAACCTAACTTACATTGGATCTTTTCGGTTGACGGCCTGTAATATTTTTTAATATTACTTGTTTTTTTTGTCCAGTTTCAATGGAGGATTTAAAAAATAACATTCATGTTTTAGAGAAACAAATGGTGAGGCAGTTATATGCAATTTAACAAATTTAAAATATATATTTTTAAACCGTACTGGGATCTTTTTGGTTTGACGGCCGGCGGAAAGAAACGAGTCATGTCTACGGGACCGTCAAATTCTAGACTCTACCAACTGGTTAGGTTAACTCAATGCCCAGTTAGGTTAACAGAATGCCCGGTTAGGTGAACTGTACGCCCTTGACGATTGGTTAGGTTGTCATCATGATATTTTCGTTAGTTTACTGTCAAAACAAACGAAAATATCATGACTTAACCTAACCAATCGTCATGAGCGTACAGTTGACCTAAAACTTTCAGGGATTTCGGAATCTTAAAGGGTGTATGATATTCTCTAAACTAAAATGTATAACTGCCTCACTATTTGTTTCTCTAAAACATGAATGTCATTTTTGAAATCCTCGATTAAAACTGGACAATAAAAACAAGTGGTGCTACTGTAGTATGCGGTCTACCTACGATTCGGCGGTCTACCTTTTAATTATAGCTTCTTATCTTGTTTACTAATTGTTTGTTTACATCCCATTGTCAATCGCCCTTGACGATTGGTTAGGTTTAGTCATGATATTTTCGTTAGTTTTAACGAAAATATCATGATTAAACCTAACCAATCGTAGGTAGACCGCATACTACAGTAGCACCAAACAAGTAATGTTAAAAAATATTACAGGCCGTCAAACCGAAAAGATCCCTTACATTTCCTTACGATAAGGATAAAATTTGCAAATAATTGATTTGTTTTAGTTTCGTAAAAATCTGTAGCAGTCCGCCAAACCGAAAGGACCTCTTTATTATGCTTAAGTTACATTGTTAGGAGCTATTGAAGAATAGGGACCCCAGCCTTCTTTAGTTAGGCTTATAAGGCTAACTAACGAAAATATCACGACCTAACCTAACCAATCGTTAGGTTAACTGTACGCCCTTGACGACTGGTTAGGTTAGGTCATGCTATTTTCGTTAGTTAGCCTTATAAAGCTAACTAAAGATGGCTGGGGTCCCTATTCTTCCATAGCTCCCATTGTTATAATCCAATAAGTAAAATTTAGAAACTGCTATTTTCCTTATGATATATTCTCACATATAAATGGACATTAAGCCTAATTTATCTCGTATTATAGGTACAGTGATAACAACTTATCACATCTCTTGACAAGAAATGAGGTCATAACCTAACACTAAATTATTATTACTGCACAGAAAAAGAAATTATTTAAGCGCTCATCATAATTATAGTTTTAAAAATTTTTGCTCTTAAACTCGGTCCCGGAAAACTCGGTCCCGGAAAACTCGGTCCCAAGAAAATTGGGTACCATGAATGAAAACAATTAAATTAAACTTTATTCCAAAAGTAAAATGAGTATTCTCACATAACATAATATACAACCAACTAATTTTTATATACATGTTTAGTTTACAATGAAAGATTTAAAGGGATAAAGTTTTTTTTAAAAAAAAAGACATTAAAGCGACATTAAGACAATGTTTAGTTTACAATGAAATAGATTTAAAGGGATAGTTTTTTTTTTTAAAAAGATATAAAAGCGACATTAAGACAATGTTTAGTTTACAATGAAATAGATTTAAAGGGATAGTTTTTTTTTTTAAAAAGACATTAAAGCGACATTAAGACAATGTTTAGTTTACAATGAAATAGATTTAAAGGGATAAAGTTTTTTTTTAAAAAGATATAAAAGCGACATTAAGACAATGTTTAGTTTACAATGAAATAGATTTAAAGGGATAGTTTTATTCAAAAAAAAAGATTAAAGCGACATTAAAAGAATGGATGGATACATAAAAATCCATTAAAAAAAGGATTTTAAAATTTCACTTATCTGTTACTAAAAAGTACTAAGATTATAGGCAATGTTTCTTAAAAAAGATATTTTGTCATTAGCATTGTAGTTTTCAACATTTTTAATGCGGCGGTTATTAGTTACATATTTTCTTTTTTTATGAGGCCTATCTCCTCGACTAATGTGTAGTATTTTCGTTTGAACCAGCGATTCTTCTTTTTGCAAAGCATCTATTAGTGTCCAGATATTTGGGTTGTTACTTTGAATCACAGCTCGAAGACCACTATGGAATCCTTCAAGTGCATTATTCGTCCAAGGTAAGTCCGTATTCACTCTATTATGTATATTCCACAAAGAAAGTTCAAAAATTGGCTTTTCTCTGCGGTTGCGTCTACCTCTACGAGTGCCTATATACGTTGCCTCAAAATAGTTAATGAAGGTTATTGGTATTTCCTCATCTTCACACAAGTCTTCAAAAGTCTCCACATCATCATCTTTTGGCAAAAACGATAGTGCACAAAACACCCTAATCTTTAAAGAAAAGTTCTTGTCTGTATTGTATTTAACTCAGTCCTAATTCACAAATTTTTCGGTAAATACTTTGACAAAAGTGAAATAAACAACCAACTATATTGCAACCAGTAAAAACACGGCGGCAACTGTTATGAATAGCCTTTTCAAAATCCAACATTATTTCAGTTGGTTTAAAACTTGTTCTTAGCTCTAATAATGATGCCAAAAGTTTTGAATAAGTTACTTCAGTTTTGTTTGGCAACACGACAAAAACACGGGGAAATGAACCTTCATTCATTTGTACATGAATACAGAACAACTGATACAGCCACGCGGAGAAACTTTAAACGTGCCATCCATGCCAATGTAAGGTGAATTAACGAGTTCATCAAGTCCTTTACTCGTTGCGAAAATTAGAATTCTGTTGGGATCTTCAGAGCCACTATCGAATTGTAGAAAGGTCACCATTTGGTAAATAAGAAAATTATCGGGAATACAAAATCCTGTACGATTTTCAGGTAGTGGAGGAATTCCGGATGCTTTATGCCTCCAGTTGGTAATAGATCTTGCTAGTGTTGGCAGTGTTGGTAAATTAGCACGTGTATCACCATCTAATTCATGAACAGCATCACATAAAAGAAGTCGCGTTGTAGATGATACTGATGTCGCTACCTTTGATTTAATTTCGGCAACTGCAGTTCTTGCTTGAATTGCAGAAGCATGTGCAGGATGGTTGTGTTTCCTGACAGTAGCAATAACATTTGGTATATCAGTATTTGAATCAGTATGGACACGAGCACTACACATTCCACGTTTTTCACAGCGCCAAAATAACTTTTGACCGGCAGCACTACTTTTATGAAAGTCATACACATAATTGCAATTGTCAATTAACTTCTTCCCTCTCTGCGACTCAATGAACGCCACCGCCATTATGGGTTATTCACTGTTAACTATTAAAGCTTTAGCATGTTGGTTGTAAACTAAACACGAATAAAAAAATTAGTTGGTTGCAAACTAAACATGTATATAAAAATTGGTAAATGGGTAAAACAGTCTTTTTGAATTTTTTAAAGCCCCCTTTAAAATATGGCTAGATTTTCCAAGAAAATTTTTTTAACGGATAATGATATTAACTAAAGAAGAGATAAAGGAACCATCTATAATGTACCAGTGGAGAATAGAAATGCAAGAACTGTAACTGAAGTAATATTGTATAATGTAAAACCCGGCACCAAAATTGTGACAGATGAATTTGAAAAAAGAAAAAGATTCAACAAAATTATCGCTTTATTAAAATATGATGCTTAAATTTTTCTTCTTTTTTTCATTTTTACTTTTTTTATCTTTTCTTATTTTTTATCTTCTTTTCTTATTTTTTATTGTTCTTGTTTTCAATTTAATTTTTTTTCTTTTTTTTTCTTTTTTTATTATTATTATTTATTTTACTTTTTTTTTTGTTTTTTTGCGTTTTTTTCTTTTTTCTCTACTTTTTGGAAAAATTTCAAAAAGACTTTTTTCCAAAAAGACTGTTTTAACCAGCTACCTAAAAATTAGTTGGTTGTATATTATGTTATGTGAGAATACTCATTTTACTTTTGGAATAAAGTTTAATTTAATTGTTTTCATTCATGGTACCCAATTTTCTTGGGACCCAATTTTCTTTGGACCGAGTTTTCCGGGACCGAGTTTTCTTGGGACCGAGTTTTCCGGGACCGAGTTTTCTTGGGACCGAGTGCGCATCATGTTCAAAGCATTTTTGAGGAAAGTGTTTTATAACATTCTCAAGTTATAATTAAATTTACTGAAAATTCCAAAGAAACTGTAACTGAGCTCTACTTTTAGACAATATGTAATAGTTGATAATAGAAATTTGTATTTATGTAAAAAAATTTCCAGGTATGGGTAAAAATTAAACCAAAATTTCATGTCGTTCCCTGTCTGTTTGCTTATCACAGTCTGGTTTCCATGTTAGTTTGTATGATAAACACTTCATAACACCACACTCAGAAATGCATGTTTTTTGCTTGGCTTACCTACAATTGGATACAAACGAGACAGCGTCCCTTCAACTGCTCCATTTTAGTTTCAATCGAAGAAGATTACGAATAAATTGCTGAACGATTGAATTAAAGTATTTTGTATATTTATTTGAGTTACTTTTGGGGCCCCGGTTGATAAGTAGTTTTGGTGTCGTGCTCTGGGTGGTGAGTCTCTGAGTTCGCCCTCTCCGGATGGCATCGGGTCGGGCTGTGTTGGACAATCACTCTGTTTCTGCTCAGTCTCAGCTGACCCTTGGACCACATTCACCCCTGCCAAGTTGTAAAATAAGTTTCCTGGATGTTACTTTTATGTTTATGTTACTTTTGAATAATGTTAGAGTACTTGTACCTTATTTTTAATGAAGTATTCTTCATAGTTTGTTTTTAATCCCTCGTAAACTACCTATTACCAAAGTGGGACGTTTTCCAGTTTATGTACCGTTTTCTACAGTACATTACATACAGCATAGTAAACATCCTGTGCCCAAGTGACGAAAGTTATAATGTGGGTTAGGTTACGTTAGGTTAGGTTAGGTTAGGTTAGGTTATCAAGAACTCATTTTTGATCACTCATTTTTGATCTGAAAAGAAGCAAAAATAAATTATATGAAAAACGGTACACAAACTGGAAAAGGTCCCCAAAGTGTAATAAGATATATTGTATAACAGCTGACTATTTTAAGAAGACATTAAGAATCTTTTCCGTTTGTGGGTTAGCAGCGAATTTTAATGAAAATCAGTATACTAATGTAGTTTTCGTCACTGATTTCAAAAATAACTTTCCGTTTTTGGAGAAATGAAAAACAAACATGTTAGAGCACTTTAAATAATTAATGTGTTTTTAACGAAAATATAATAACTTAACCTAACCAATCGTCAAGGGCGTACAGTTGACCTAACCGGACATTCAATTGACCTAACCTGGCATTCAATTGACCTAACCGGGCATTCAATTGACCTAACTGGGCATTAATTCTTGAATTTTTTCTGCTACTTTTATAGATCTGCCGGGATCCTTCAAAAAACGTATTCTTCGTTAGGGATAATTTAAAGTTGCATTTTTTTACCGTTTGACCGACGTTTTTGGCAGCGAAAGAACTGGGTATTTTTATCAAAGGAACACACTTCCCCACACTTAGAGCACTTTTTCATAAACAGTAGCAGTCTGTGACTCTGGCTAAATTTAACACAATCCTCTGTAACTAGTTTAAGCTAGTTAAAACGGATCTTATTAAAAATTTGGACTGTCAAATTTTTTTTAAATTTTGTCATTAGTACAATTTTTTATGCTGATTCTAAGTATGCAACTCATTTTTTGCAGAAATAAATATTTAACAGTAATTTTTGTTGTTATTAATGTTTATTTGTCGCCTGCTTACACCTAGTTTAGCGTGAATATTATTGTTGTAGTGTGAACATATGATAATGCAGTGCTGTAATCTATCTACTTGCGAGTTGCCTCCGGTCAACTGAATGCCCGGTTAAGTCAACTGAATACCTGGTTAGGTCAACTGTACGCCTTGACGATTGGTTAGGTTAAGTCGTGATATTTTCGTTAAAACTAACGAAAATATTATGACTCAACCTAACCATTCGTCAAGGGCGTACAGTTGACCTAACCGGGCATTCAGTTGACCTAACCGGGGAACATTAATAACAACAAAAATTACTGTTTATGCGAGTTCGTATGCAGAAGCTGGCACTATTCCTGCAAACAAACGCCAATAAAATGTTAAATATTTATTTCCGCAAAAAATGAGTTGCATATTTAGAATCAGCATAAAAAACTGTACTAGTGACAAAATTAAAAAAAAAATTTGACACTGTCCAAATTTTTAATAAGATCCGTTAAAACACATATTAATTATTTAAAGTGTTCTAACATGTTTGTTTTTCATTTCTCCTAAAAAAGAAAGTTATTTTTTAAATCAGTGACCAAAACTACATTTGCATACTGATTTTCATTAAAATTCGCTCCTGGCCTCCAAACGGAAAAGACCCGACATTAAATGTACCATTTGTTAATTATGATTTAATAAAACAAAGAGAGAACGGAATTTTTATTTTATTTAATTGCTACTTCCAGTTACAAATAACTAGTTTGAAATAGCTAAACTTTCATTAAAAGTAAACAATGAGGCTAGCTCAACATTCCTGACATGTTACTGAATCAATATGGAAGAGCCTAATTGTAGTCAGTTATTTATTTTTAATTTCATTAAAGCAATTCTGATGATCACATGGTAATGACACGCAGATAGCTAAACGTCTATGGTACTCCGAAGGAATTTTGATGGTTCAATAATTAATAACAGACTTTATGTTGATAGTCTTGCGTAGATACTTCAAACTTTATGACTCGATGAACCAACAGATTCTAAGTTTTACGTTACCTGTATATGGATGGATTAACATTAGAGAATGAAGCTATAGAAAATCAATGACCTTTTATCGATGGAAAATATATGATAAATTTTCTCTAGAAAACTTTTGCGTGAAAAACGAATGTAACGTTGAGATTGTCTAACCAGTTAAGTGCGCGAGCGCCCAGTTACGAGTCGCCAAAAACACGGGCTACGCAAAGAGATATCTCAGTTTAAAGTTTAAACCTGTGTATATACGGGGTTGCGCAGAAATAGTCAGAAGCGAGAGCTCGTGATATAACGGGTTGTGCAGCAAACGGGTTAACTGTCTTCGCAACATATGAGGTCATAAGATTTGAAAAACCTACAGCTTTACGAGGGATCCGAATCACAGGTCGCTATGTACACAGACACAATGTTGCCTGACTTCACCAAAATTAGTATACACATTAAGGGAGAACTAAAGGAAATTTTAGTAACACAGTAACACACCCGCCAGTCTCATTCCCCCTATGAGAGGTACTTGGAGGGAGCCCTCTAAACGGCTAGGCACGCCTAAACAGCTTGGGTAATCTGCACTAATTTAGTGTACACATTAAGAGTCAAGAAGCAGGGAAGAATTTAGTAACACTCGCCGATCCTAGTCTTCCCCTACTGTAGGTTTGGACACCAAACAGCAGCAGATAGGTGGGTCCCTACGAGGCTATCTGTTTCAGAAGGAAGGAAAGCAAAGAAGGGAGATTGAAATAAAGGAGAGAAATTCAAAGATAAAATGAAAATTATAAAGAAAAGATGAAAAATTTGACTGAAAATTCTACACTTTTATGCGCTAACAACTGCTTCAAACTGGAGATTTAAAGCAAGATAGATAGATAGTGCTGGAACTCTCATTTCTCCTGTCACTGTTCTCCTTAGCTGATCTTTCTCCGTGTCTCATCTAACCTGTGAGCAGTCCAGTATGCTGTCAAACACACATTTCTCTCCCTATTCTCAACGTTCACTAGGTATACATGCATCTTACGACAGAATCTTTTCAAAATTCCAAAAGAATGGCATGAATTTTAAGAGCCTCGGAGTCCCCTGTGGAGGGGACCATAAATGTCCCCACTTCTGCCAATACCGGGAAAGCAGACCCGGGCAGCGGTGCTGGATCTGCTACCGCTCATTCGAGATGTTCACAAACTTCTGCAACATTCGCGGTCATTTCTCAAATTTTCAATCTGTTGAACACCACCTCTCCTCCTTTAAACCTCACCTTGTCTACCTCACTGAAACTCAGGTGTCTAGGACGACTGACTGCAGCCTCTGTACCCTCTTACTTTCTCTATACTCAGTTTCACTACAAAGGTGGACCTAACTTGTTCTCGTATTCCCGAATTCGAATCTTCCGAATTCTATACCCTCTGGCTACGGCTTACATGCCAATCTCAAACTAAATACATCTGCGCTGTTTACGTTTCTCCGAATTCTACTGACTATCCAAAATTCTTTCACTACCTCACTTCCAAAGTGGAATACATTCTATCCCGCTCTCCCTTTACTGAAATTTCTATTTTAGGAAATTTCAATGTTCACCACCGCCTTTGGCTTACTTCCCATTTCACTAACATTCCTGGTGAACTGAATGACCAGAGCAGATTTTACATCACCAAGAGGAGGCGCTTTTGGCACTTTTCGCCGCCAATTATATATACGAGCATAGGATACAAGTTTACCAGCGGTGTCTCTCTTTAAAGCAAAATAGGTATTATATACTACCTATATATATATATATATATTATATATATATATATATATATGGGATGAATTTTACAATTAAACACGTGAAATGAATGAATGCTGCAAATCCACAAGGAAAAAGGAAAACGATTCCAAGGCCTTTCGTGTATTCAGAGCTACACCTCGTCAGGGAATGAAGAGAGAAGGCAAGATGCCCATAAATATATACAACGTAGCGGAAACCAAAGCAAATAGCACATATTTAACAAGAGTTAATGAGAGGCAGAAGGAATTTTAACAAGATATTGTCAATTTTATACATTCCCGCACTTTTATTGAAATTGTTTTTAAAATGAATAAATGCACATTCTAGAATATTTCTTTCTATTATATCTCTGTTTTCAACAAGCACTTTAGAACTATCCCACTTGATGCCATGATTATATCTATACTAGTGATGTAGGTCACATCCGCATCCGCGGAACATCCGCACATTTTCTCGCATCCACATCCGCGTCCGCATCCGCACTTTGGACTGCGGATGTCGTGCGGATGTGGACTGTTGAGATAAAACGTCATTAATAAGCGGAAATTATCAAATTCTACTATATTAATAGAACTAGTTCATTGTGCGCAAAAGTGATGCAAGCGACAAGACGAGAGGCTGTTCTTGTATGAAGTTACTCTCTTGCAACCTACTTAGATCCACGTTACAAAGCTAAGTTATTTTCACCTAGTACATTAGAACGAGTTAAATCATCACTTGGCAAAGCAGTTGAAGAGCTTCAATCTCTTGAATCTGTCGCTTCGCCACCCACCAAAAGAATAAAAGTTTCAGTGACAGAACCAACACCTTCAACAAGCAAATCTATCACAGAATCTGTCTCTCAGTTTCTTGAGTCAAGCAGCAATGACGAGACCTACGTGATGTCAAAAGATGTAGTAAAAATGATCGAGAGCTATCACCAAGAAAAACGCCTGGCTGCATGTGACAATCCTATTAGTTGGTGGAAAAATACGCAGAATATCTATCCATACTTGAGTAAACTTGCAAGGAAACATTTAGCCTGTCCTCCAACAAACGTACCAAGCGAGAGATTATTTAGCAGTGCTGGATTAATATATGATGAAAAGAGAAACAGACTGGCAGCAGAAAAGGCAGAAAAATTAATGTTCCTTAAGCATAACCTTTCTATAATTAAGTTTGAACATTAAACGATGAACATCTTAGTTTACTTTATTTTAATTACTCATTTATAAATATGCCTAATAAAACTTTAAACTTAATATAAATAGTTATCAAGCTAATTAAAGATCTCTTTCTATAAGGGTGGAGGTTGGGGAAAGAGGTCGGTGTGGTGCATTTGAGTTGGGTTCACGTCCCGCATCCTGGTAACACAATTATGGTTTCTAATTGTGGCTGAAACTCAACAAATTATAACGAATTTATTTGCAGACGAATTCACTAATTGATTTCTATATTAGTTAGATGCTTGATATTATTTTATATGTTCAGAGAAAAGTACAGCAATTATTGTACAATTAATCAATTATACTACATTATAGCTACAGCTCTCTCTATATAATAACTTATTATATACGTTAAACACAACAAATCTCGAATATATCCTAAAAAATAACGAAAATGTAGACATCCGCATCCGCATCCGCGGATGTTGAAATCAAACATCCTCATCCGCATCCGCATCCGCGGATGTGAAAAAAATGACATCCGCTACATCACTAATCTATACATATGGTTAAACAAAGCATTGGAATTATTAGCTGTTCTACACGCATATTTATGCTGTTTTACCCGAATATCTAACGTGTTATCCGTTTGGTCTATAAAGGGTGTCCCAGGAGGAAATGTCAAGAATGCACCATTTGACTCTTTGGGTATTTCTAAGTAGAAAGTATTATATCGACATGTGGCTCATTCCCAACCGTTACCGAGATACAGGCCTCTACATTTGGGTAACTAAAACATAATAAAAAGCCGATCTTAGATGATATTCAATGACATTTAATGATACATTGGCAACTGTGCAGATCCTCACATTATTTATTTACATTATTTATTTAGGTACTTCTTAACACCTGCTCACTGAGTCACGTTTCTTTTCAGGGTGTGTTGTGTACTCTGCAAACGTGGAGGTGCAGTGCTCAAGCAACATTTCAAGCCATGCCGGCTGGATGCGTTCATAAACCTCAGAAATGAACTTCCGCGTTTTCCTTGGCAAGACTCGATGGATCGGATGCTCGCCGCGTGCATTGAAGAAGGAGGGGGTCACTTTGAAACCATTCTGCAATAAGTGCAATAGTGTATTGTATGTTTGTACTTTTTGTAAACCACAAGTGTCATTAAATAGTATCTAAGATCGCCTTTTTATTATGTTTTAATTACCCAAATGTAGAGGCCTGCATCTCGGTAACGGTTGGGAATCAGACCCATATCGATATAATACTTTCTACTTAGAAATACCCAAAGAGTGAAATGGTGCATTCTTGACATTTCCTCCTGGGACACCCTTATATACTGAGTTACATTGTGTACATCCAATCGAATACACACAACCAACAACATTTTCCGGGCTATTCTTTATTAGGCGTGATTTAACAGTATTATTATACTTAAAGACTACATTGATGCCAATTGCTTTAAGTAAAGTCGTAAGATATTGAAAATTAACATGGCAAGTTAGGCTATGGATATTTTTACGCTGAAATTCCTTTACAGTTACATTATTATAATACCTATTCTTGGCTTTCCTAAGACAGTTATCTAAAAATGAAATAGGATAACATAATTTAGTACCAATATTCATGATATTGCATAACTCGGGATCTAAAAATTCAGGACTGACAACTCTCAATGCTCTAAGAAACAGCGGAGAAAATAGAGGATTTAATCGAGGGATGATGGTCAGAATAAAAATGCACATAAGAGTTATTATTAGTAGGCTTGCGATAGACTTCAAATTTGAACTGATTAGAGCATCTCCAAATTTTTAGATCCAGAAAAGATAGGCTTCCATCTTTTTCTTTTTTAACTGTGAACTTAATAGATGGGACTAAATTGTTGAGCCTACCAAGAAATAAGTCAACATCCAAATTATTAGGCCAAGGGCATAAAATATCATCTATATACCTGTACCAAACCAGGTTAAAATTAACAATCGAAGGCAAAATTCTACTTTCAAAAAGTTCCATATATAAATTAGGCAGTACAGGTGAAAGGGGATTTCCCATCGCCAATCCATACGACATAGTATAAAACTTATTTTCAAACTGAAATTTACAATCTTTCAGACAAAGATTAATTAGCTCAATAAGAGTGTTGTGTTGAACAGGGAAAGAATATTCAGAGATCTTATCTTTAAAAAATCAAGTAGGTCATCAACAGGGACTTTTGTGAATAACGAGCATACATCAAAGCTTACCAATTTGAAATTAGGGTCATTAGGAAACTTCAGTTTGTCAATAAGATCCATGCTATTTACAATATGTGACTTCGAAACTAACTAACCATTTAGAATCTAAATAGAGACCCATTGGAGGATGTTAATAAAATGTTTAACAGAAAATTAAGGGAAATATTAAAAAATAACTATAATGGGCTTTCGCAGCAGTTTTTTAGTATCAATCCGTCACTACCATATCTGTCCGGCTTAGTAAAAAAACACAAAGTTAATAAGCCCATGAGGCCCATTGTTAGCTCAGTAGGCTCCGTAACCTATAAGCTATCTAAATGGTTAGTTAGTTTCGAAGTCACATATTGTAAATAGCGTGGATCTTATTGACAAACTGAAGTTTCCTAATGACCCTAATTTCAAATTGGTAAGCTTTGATGTATACTCGTTATTCACAAAAGTCCCTGTTGATGACCTACTTGATTTTTTAAAAGATAAGATTTCTGAATATTCTTTCCCTGTTCAACACAACACTCTTATTGAGTTAATTAATCTTTGTGTGAAAGATTGTAAATTTCAGTTTGAAAATAAGTTTTATACTATGTCGTTTGGATTGACGATGGGAAATCCCCTTTCACCTGTACTAGCTAATTCATATTTGGAATTTTTTGAAAGTAGAATTTTGCCTTCGATTGTTAATTTTAACCTGGTTTGGTACAGGTATATAGATGATATTTTATGCCTTTGGCCTAATAATTTGGATGTTGACTTATTTCTTGGTAGGCTCAACAATTTAGTCCCATCTATTAAGTTCACAGTTAAAAAAGAAAAGGATGGAAGCCTATCTTTTCTGGATCTAAAAATTTGGAGATGCTCTAATTAGTTCAAATTTGAAGTCTATCGCAAGCCTACTAATAATAACTCTTATGTGCATTTTTATTCTGACCATCATCCCTCGATTAAATCCTCTATTTTCTCTGCTATGTTTCTTAGAGCATTGAGAGTTGTCAGTCCTGAATTTTTAGATTCCGAGTTATGCAATATCATGAATATTGGTACTAAATTATGTTATCCTATTTCATTTTTAGATAACTGTCTTAGGAAAGCCAAGAATACGTATTATAATAATGTAACTGTAAAGGAATTTCAGCGTAAAAATATCCATAGCCTAACTTGCCATGTTAATTTTCAGTATCTTACGACTTTACTTAAAGCAATTGGCATCAATGTAGTCTTTAAGTATAATAATACTGTTAAATCACGCCTAATAAAGAATAGCCCGGAAAATGTTGTTGGTTGTGTGTATTCGATTGGATGTACACAATGTAACTCAGTATATATAGGCCAAACGGATAAAACGTTAGATATTCGGGTAAAACAGCATAAATATGCGTGTGGAACAGCTAATAATTCCAATGCTTTGTTTAACCATATGTATAAATGTAATCATAGCATCAAGTGGGATAGTTCTAAAGCGCTTGTTGAAAACAGAGATATAACACTGCCCAACAAAAAAAAAATTTTTGCTGCTGATTTAATTCTAAGACCTGTTTCTGGATAATATTAATGTGCTGATTTCAAAAATCACCTTAGATTTTGTACATCGCATCAGGTTTTCGTGCAATGCAATATGCCTATTTTGGGTGATCCATGAAGGGCGCTTATCAAAATTGATAATGAGTAGCTTAAAGATGGTATATTCGATGGTCCCCAGATAAGAAAACTGATGAAAGATCCGCAGTTCAGTAACTCAATGACCGAAACGGAGGCAAGAGCTTGGAATGCTTTTGTGGCAGTAGTTAAGAACTTCCTAGGAAACAAAAAGTCTGAAAATTATAAAGATCTTTTAAAGGATTTACTTGTAAACTTTCAGCAGTTGGGTTGCAACATGAGCATTAAAGTTCACTATCTCAACAGTCATCTGGATAAATTTCCAGAAAATCTTGGTGATGTTAGTGAAGAGCAAGGTGAAAGTTCCACCAAGATATCAAAGTGATGGAAGACGATACCAAGAAGATGGATACCCATATAATGGCTGACTACTGCTGAGCCTGCAAAGAGATTGTCTTGACATCTCTCATTCTAGAAGTCCTATAAGAGAAAATTATCAGCACTGAAAGTAAGAAAACAAGAAAAAGACAATGTTAAGAAAACTGGTCCCTGCTTGCTTTAATATGGATTAATTTTTGCTTATTTAAGCACTTTTAATCACTTTATGTGTCAATATTACCATTGTATATTAAAGTTCACTCCCTGCACAATTGTTTACTTTTCCATGCTGATTCTGAGTATGTAAAAACTTATTTTTTGAAAAGAAAAAAATTGGGCATAACCCTGCCAAAATGCGATATCTCCAAAATATCCGTATTTGATTGCTCGAAAACCTGACGTGATAGGCAAAAACTAAGGTGATTTTTGAAATCAGCACACCAAGTTACCTAAAAACAGGTGTAAGAATTAAATCAGCAAAATTGGTGTTGGCAGTGTAATAGAAAGGAATATTCTAGAATGTGCATTTATTCATTTAAAAACAATTTCAATAAAAATGCGGGAATGTATAAAATTGACAATATCTTGTTAAAATTCCTTTTGCCTCTCATTAACTCTTGTTAAGTATGTGCTAATTGCTTTAGTTTCCGCTACGTTGTATATATTTATGGGCATCTTGCCTTCTCTCTTCATTCCCTGACGAGGTGTAGCTCTGAATACACGAAAGGCCTTGGAATCGTTTTTCTTTTTCCTTGCGGATTTTCAGCATATATATATATATATATAGGTACCTGTAGGTTATCTCCCCCCCCACCACCACCACCAATTTTGTCAGAATATTTTCGTTAAAACTAACGAAAATATCACGACTTAACCTAACCAATTATCAAGCGCGTACAGTTGATCTATTAGATTGAATGCCCGGTTAAACTGGGCATTCAAACCAATCCTTTGCACAATTTAATTATTGCGGCATTTGTAGGGAAACTGGAGGCTCTTTTACGTATGCCGTACCTGATCGCTCTGCTGCCACTTTATTACCGATAATACAAGAAGCTATACTGCCCGTTACGACAGTTGTATCGGACGAATGGCGAGGATATAGCCAACTACACATGTATTATTTGCATAATACGGTAAACCACAGTATTAACTTTGTGGACCCAACTACTGGGGCACATACCCAAAATGTGGAAAGGATGTGGCGCTCCGCAAAGGAGCAAAACAAAAGGCAACACGGCACATACCGCCAAATGCTAGATTCGTATTTGTGTGAATACCTGTGGCGATCCAGACTACATGGTCAAGATCTCTTTGAAGCCATACTTGGTTCAATAGTTGCATTTTGGCCTCCAGAGTAACATAAAAAATTTATGTTTTAATAAAAATATATTTTTATACTTTGTATCTATGCGTCATAGTAAATACTATTCCAGAAACAAACAATGTTATAATTAATAATACAGGGTGAGTCAAAAGTCTCCATACATAGGCAAAATGGTCATGATAAATAAATGATTATTTATTTTTTATTTTTTTGCAGGTGATGTGCTGAGATGCCTTTGTCGCAAGAAGAGCGTATAGAGATCATTCTTCTGGCAGGATCAGGAAGCTGTCGCAAGGTTGCCGAGGATTTTAACAGACACGCCCCCGCCCCGGCACACATCGCACACGACACCATTGCCAAACTCATTGAGAAGTTCAAGAAGACTGGAAGTGTTGCAGACCAACCGAGAAGTGGCCGTCCACGAACAGCCGCCGTTGAAGGCACAGCGACCATGGTGCTGGCAGCGTTCGCAAAGAGTCCCCAAAAAAGCACTCGACGGATGTCTGCAGAATATGGTGTCAGCCAAAGGAGTATCGTCTGCATTATGAAAGAGCACAGATGGCATCCATACAAAATGCAAATGTTGCAGTATCTTAGCGAAGACGACCTGGGCAGGCGGCTGGAATTCTGTGAATGGGCAAGAACAAAAGTGGACGAAGACACGGAGTCTCGGCTGGCATCTTGTTTTCAGATGAAGCCAACTTTTATATTCATGGAGAGGTTAATCGTCAAAACGTACGTTATTGGAGTGATGACAACCCGCACTGGATGAGTCCCTCAAAGATGGTGTGGTGCGGGATATGGGGCAACACAATTGTTGGCCCTTTTTTCATTGACACCAATCTGAATGTCGAAATGTATCAAAACATGCTGCAAGACACAGTCATGCCGTCCCTGCTGAACGAGGACGGAGGATTTCCAGCGTACTTTCAGCAAGACGGGGCGCCACCCCATTACGGTATCTGCGTACGCCAGTGGCTGGATCAGCAGTTTCCGGGTCACTGGATTGGTCGCCGTTTTCCCATGGAGTGGCCTCCGAGGTCCCCAGACCTCACCACCCCTCTTGATTTTTACTTGTGGGGGCACTTGAAGGCCATGGTATACCAGGTGAAAATACAAAACACGGACCACCTAAAGGAATGCATTCGTGATGCGTGTGCACGCATAGCACCAGACGTGTTAACGCGCATTTACCATGACTGGAAGGAACGCATCCGTATGTGCATTCAGTGTAATGGTGCCCACATAGCATATTTTGTGACTTACAAGTGATTGCATAATAAAGTGACCATTTTGCCTATGTATGGAGACTTTTGACTCACCCTGTAGATCAACTGTACGGCCTTGATAATTGGTTAGGTTAAGTCGTGATATTTTCGTTAGTTTTAACGAAAATATTCTGTCAAAATTGGTGGGTGGGGGAGATAACCTACAAGTACCTATATATATATATATATATATATATACTGTATATATGTTATAGTCAAAGTGTGTAACCAGCCATTTCGCGTAATGGCTGAAACTTTTAGTCATTTCGCGAAATGGCTGTTTCACTTGGTCATTTCGCGAAATGACTAAAATCTTCAGCCATTACGCGAAATGGCTGAAATTCCACCTTGGTTATTTCGTGAAATGGCTGAAATGACTTTTGTCATGAATTCATAGAAATAACAAACATCACAATAAAATTGGAAACCTTTATTTAACTAACTAAATCTGCTATAACATACATACATCCACAGGTCTGTTCAAATAAGTGAGAAACACTCTTCAAATACACATTTGAACACATTTGAACATTTGAACACATTTGAATTTGAATTTTCAATATAGAGGTTTTCAAATACTAACCTGGCCTTCAATGTTATTCCGATGTCCGCCATTGAAGGCCCGATTAGGTCAACTGTATGCCCTTGACAATTGGCGAGGTTAAGTCGTGTTATTTTCGTTAAAACTAATGAAAATAACACAATTTACAAGATCATTTGCCGATTAGGTCAACTGTATGCCCGGTTAGGTCAACGAAAATAACACAACTTAACCTAAACAATTGTGAAGGGCATACAGTTGACCTAACCGGGCAAATGATCTTGTACGAAATAACCAGGGTGGAATTTCAACCATTTCGCGTAATGGCTGAAGATTTTAGTCATTTCGCGAAATGACCAAGTGAAACAGCCATTTCGCGAAATGACTAAAAGTTTCAGACATTACGCGAAATGGCTGGTTACACACTTTGACTGTAACATATAGTGGTCTAGTTTATTTTGCCATACAGGGTATATATATATATATATATATATATATATATATATATATACCGTGTATGGTAAAATAAACTAGACCACAATTTTAAATGTATATTTTAAACAATTATAAGGATTTTTTGTTAGCAAAACAGACGTACTAACGCTCAAAAAAGCGCGAAATCGAGGCTATAGGCCAAGAATAGGCTATTCCCAAATTTCAGTAGCTGCTAAGCCATATTTCTGATTTAATCTGCGAAATAATGCCGAAGTATTCGCGTGAAGACGCGTTATTAATAAAAAATTGTTGGTTGGGAAAATGTTGCGGAGCACGAAAATTGAATTGAATTGAATAACCTTTATTAATAATAAAATAAATAAATTTGTTTTACAATTTACATATTTTATTTAATTTGGCGCTTAAGCTTTAGGCTTTACTTACAGAGTTTCCGAATGAGCCATGGACTGGAGCTGGTTTGAATTATATCATAGAGAAAGTGAAGGAAACTGGTGATGTAGAGCGTAGAAAGGGTAGTGGGAGGGCTAGAACGGCTCGAACACAAGCAAATATCGATCTCGTCAGGACAAGAATATTAGGTCAAGAAGAACTTGGAACGCATTTAACGCCAAATGAAATATCCATGGAAATAGAAATATCTGACAGAAGTGTTCGGCGAATATAAAAATTTGACCTAAACTTGAAGGCATACAAAAGAGTTTCAATACAAGCTTTAACTGACATTCATAAGCAAAATCGTGTATATGCCACTGTTACAAGGAAACGTGATATAACACCTGAAAGGATGTTCAGAGAAACACAGAGAATTCCTCTTCGTATAATGTTCGGTGCAGCTTTTTCAAAACTCGGAAAGACAAGGATAGTTTTTGTAGAACCAGGAAAACGAATGGATTCGGAATATTACTGTAATCATGTCTTGTTCCATATTTTCAAGATATTAGACAAATATGCGTGATAACTTCGTTTTCCAGCAAGATGGTGCACCTTGTGATCGCGCTAGAGCCACAGTTGATTATCTGAGACAAACAGCCCCTGATTTCATATGTAGTAAGGCCTAGTTAAGAATATGGTTATTATTCGTTTTTTGACCCAGTCACACCCAGCTATAACAGCAATATATATTGAATAACCAATCAAAACTGAATAAGAAAATATATATATTATCTTGTGCAAATTTGTATAAAATGTGTTTTTTTATTAAAATATATTTCCTATTTTTGGTGTTTTTTCAATATATATATATATATATATATATTATATATATATATGACTATTTGGTGAATATTTCTTATTTTTGGTGATTCTGGGTACTTCTGCGTAATTCAATTTCTCCTGTTTTACAAATAAATCATTTTTAGCAATTTTTCGTCTGTTCAGTTCGGTTTTTTTGTGACTAGAAGTATGACGTGTCACTTATGCGTATTTGATTTTGAAGACGTGATCCGCCATATTGCCCTCGATGAAGACAAGAGTTTAGACCTTTTTTTCAATCACGGAATAATTAAGACATCCGTGACCTGCCCTAAATACAATAGTGCTTGTATTTTAAGAAAGACCAGAAGGTCTTTAGGTGCCGTAAAAAAAATCCTAAAAATAAACGTGTCATTTCAGTTTATGGGCAGGCGAAATTTAGCGGACTACCCATGCAAGGTTGGCACATGTTATTACATTATCATTTGTATAATTTAGGTCTCGGGGGTACGGGGGCGGAGCCCCGTAAAGATCACGCATCACAAATTGATCGGTCCTAATGTTTTGCGGACAGTTCAGTACGTGACACCGGATAGGTCAACTGTACGCCCTAGATGATTGGTTAGGTTAAGTCATGATATTTTCGTTTAAATTCGTTAGTTTAAACGAAAATGACGAGTGCAAACTTTTCTGGTTAATTTTGAGGTGTTTTGTACGAAACTGCCATCCGTTTCCTGTGCAAATGCGTAATTTTCAAGATGACGATATCTCGAAAACTACGCATTTGCACAGGAAACGGATGGCAGATTCGTGCAGAGCACCTCAAAATCGACCAGAAAAGTTTGCTCTCATTATAAAAAGAGACTGGGTCAAAAAACGAATAATTACCAAGAATGTTAATTTTTTTTAATTAAGATTATAATGTTTAATATAAATCATTTACTAATAATTGTGAAATTACGAAAAAGTATGTTTGTTAGATTGAAATTGTTTAAAATGGGAAGAGTTGGCAATCCTGAACAGAGGCCCACAGAGCGGACTACCCCCAAAAAGAGACAGTCATTCAGCAGCGCGATAAGCGTTAAGTTGGGGGCCATGTAACCTTAAAATTAAATTAATTGTTTTGTGCCCCTCTCCGACGTAAAATATTATAGTAAAATTTCCTACTCGCATCCCCCTAAATTAATTGAAGAATTTTCGGAATTAAATAAAGTGTTAACAAGCGTTAAAAAGAGTGTTAATAAACCCCCCTTCCCCTTTTGTGTTGTAACGGCTTTCATAGTCTCGGCGTGGCTACCATGAATTTATAAAGTATTGTGGAAATGAGTAAAGAGAGTGTAAAGATAAATGCAATAGAGAGCAGAAAGTAGAGTAAATAATGAAGTATAATAAATAATAAAACGTATTCACGACATTTTTGGTGGCAGCTAACCTTATTAAATTGTTATCAATTTAATAATACGAACCCATGCACTCCGTTCTTAAAATAGGCTTATGCAATATTTTTTCGTGTCTGATCAATAGGAATTCAAAATTTGTGCATGTGTTCTTTCGACTAATCACGATCGTTTTCACGTTCTCCGTATAAAGAAAATTAGTAGATATTCTGTTTCGCTACCCGTTTTAGAGGAATTATCAAATTAAGCAAAAATTCATTGTAAATGTAAATTCAAAATGGCGCATCACCTTCGACATCTTTATAGCGTCCCTTACAAACTTCGCGCCTAAAAATTTAATTTTTTTTTTCTTTCTTTTGTGGGAGTTCGTTGGATTCTGAAATGTTCGTTTGTTCCATTTTTCATCGTACAATTCCGTTACATTTCGCAGTCTAGTGACTCAAAATTTCTTTTAGTCGTGGTGCAGTGAGTCGGTAGAAAAATTTACGTCTGACTCAATATTGCGAGAGTCGTTATTCCGTTAAATTTCGTTCTTTCCGTCGGAGAGGAAAACAGTTTTCAAAATTTATCGTGCTGTCTGAGGGCTCAATTTTTCTTTTTTTCGTCTCTTCCACTGTTATGCCTGTTTCAGCTTACCTTTTGTTTACTGTTTGTGTTTAAACTTTTGGAATTAGTAATAATTGTGATAATAATAATAATAAGAATAACGATTAATAAATAAATGTTACTGAATTTGTACGTAAGTGAATTATGTTAGTTTAAATACAGTGTGATACACATTTTATACGATCCTTTAAAAATGTTTGAGCGAAAATTTGTACCGCATTTCTAGGTATATATACATATATAGCATTGTAAGACATTTCATGAACATGTAAAATTTTCTGGGATTCATTAGTAGATTTTTTATTACATTTCGATTCGTTGTATATAATGATAGGCTTATTTTATTGTTTATGTAGGTTTACGGGCTTTTTGCTTCGCTTCGCTTCGCGCTAAATAGGATTAAGTTACATTTTAAGGGACAGTCGAAAAATAATCTTAAACATAATAATTTGTCAGATTATAGGCTGGCCGTATAGGATTGTGTTAGACTTCAAAATAAGCTAAATTCGTTTAACTGAAATAGAGAAATTGTGTCGTGAAATTTTCTATAAATTCATTTTTTTTTTTTTTTTTTATATACTCATTAATTATATACTTACATATTAACTTATACGTATATATTAGTTATATATATAATTTTATATATTTATATACTCATAAAATTTGGTAAGTAGGCTGATTTATCTTTTTTTTCCGTTCCCTTCGTTCATTTTCACGACAATTCCGACTGATATTTTGTAAAATGGCTATTGTATTGTACTAAAGAAAGATTTCTTGTAGGCCTATCGTTAAATATTGTTCGATATTAACCGTCACTACGGTATATGTCTGTTGAGTATTAAATTCTTAGTTATTTAACAAAATTTTAATTGGTTTAACATAAATAATCATAGGATTTTTCTTTAATAAGCACAAATGTTATGCATTAAATTCTAAATTGTTCTTTCCACGCGTAAAATTGAATTTATTAATTATAGGTCTAAAAGTGCGGCGGTACACATATTTTACGAAATTTGGATATTATTATAATTTTTTTTGAATTACAAAAATTTGTGTAGAAAATTCTTTTCATATATTGTTTCTTTACGTTTTATAGATTCATTTAATTTTATTTTTATAGGTAGGCCGATTTTTATTTTTGTCTTTCCAGTTCAATGACAATGGTAAAATTTTTATTTGGAATTTAGATTGTATTGCAAAAAGGATGTTTTGATTTGATATTTTAATTTGGGTATTAGAAGTGAAAAATGTCCTTTTTTTTAGTTCGAGCGTTTGCGTAGAAAAATTACAAAATTATGTCAGGATATAATGCAATTTCATTCGGTTAGGGATATTTGTATAGAGGTTCGCTTAAAAACAAAGCGACCGCTCTCAATTATGCAATGTTTTGTTTTTGTTTACAGTAGGTTGCGTGTATTTGTGAGTGCATATTATCTCTTCTTATTTAGTATAACGATGCAAATTTGTAGCTTCACTTGGAAACGATAAATTACTGGGATTTTTGTGATTTGCAAACCATACTGGGGTTTCTGTTGGAGGAGAGAGTTGTCTCTCAGATGTAATTTGTGAATTGCGAGTTTTTCATATGAAATTTGGCGTTTCAAGTTGGAATTACTGTATTAAAATAATTTTTGGTAGTAATATTTAAATTTTTTTACTTTTTAATAACTGTTTGGGAAAATTTTATTGTTTAAACCTTCAGTAGGGTACTAATGCATTTAAAACATTGGCTCGAGTGTTCCCTCGGAAATGGAGCCTTCTAGATAGCCAGTAACGTTTTTGTGGCGTCTTAGTGTGCTCCCCCAAAGTGCAAGAGGGTTCATGATTGTCAGAGAAATGATGACATGAAGTTTCTGGGGTTCATTTTTGTCTTTTGTATTTAAAAGTATCGATGTGATTTCTGACGGTAGTTTGAACAATAATATTTCTTAAATTATACTAACAGTTACTATGTATGGGCGCTTTTATATTTATACTGTACAATTTTGTTTCGTACGTTTTATGACTTCTTTTTTTATCTTCTCAGATGTAACTGCCATAAGTGACCTTATTGGTAGCTAGATGTGATTAAATTTTTGCGAAATTTTGAGATTTGTCATTTTTTTTCCCGTGAATTTGGCCAGAGCAAATGTGTAGTTATTGTTTCGAAGTGAACTGTCGAGAAAATTCGGTAAATTAAATATTAAATGATAAGCAGTACAGAAACACGTTTCGAATAAACTTTTTCTTCAAAATTTCAAAAGGCTCGGTTTGGAGGCAACCAAGTTGAATCCGAGTCCCATCCATTGAGTTTAGTCGACCGGATAGGTGATCGATCACCACTGATGAGAGAGAGAGAAGAGAAACCAACTGCGCAGGGACTTGGCGCAGGATGGTTTCGGAAGAGAAGAGACAGAAGAGAGAAACCGAATGCGCATGGACTTGGCGCAGGACAGTTTCGGAAGAGAAGAGAAACTTAAAAGTGCAGGGTCTTGGCACGCGAAAGTTTCGATCGAAGATGGTCTATGGTATTTTTCGGGCAGTAGCTGGTCACGCTGCTCGAATGCTTCGCTAAATATGTGTTTTAGCACGCGGTAGGCAAGCCACGAGAGCTTGAACGGGTGTCTAAGACTGTACTGTCCATACAGACATACAGTAGGTTCGTTGGGAAACGGCCTACGGCGAAGTGATCGTTTGATTGTTGCCAGTGGAAGAGTCTTTCAGCTGGACGTAGGAAGAGCAGCGTTCACCGACAAAAGTGGAGATGAGACAAGGCGAGTTTCTTCATCGACTTCTAGAATTGAAAATTCCGTCCAATTCCGGCGCGTGGTCCCGCTTTCAGTATATCTCCCCCCCCCTGATCCTTTTAGAATTGGACGTCCCTTGCTTTTGTTTTTTTCCGCCATTTGGAGAGAGAGCGGAACCATTAAAGCGTGCTTCCCTGTTGCATGTTGATTGATGCAATCCCTTGCATTCTAGCGAAGTGAGCAGTAGAGCTGCGATTGAAAATTGAAGAAGTCCGTTGTCAGCGTGCGGATTGTGATCTAAACTTCCAGCAAATTAATGTACTGATTATTATGTAATGAAATTATAAGTGAAAGGGTGCGATTATTGCCTAAAGTTGTTGCGTTTTTCGTGAAATAGTATGTGCGCTCTTGGTCAGTATTTTATGTAAACTTTTTCTTATTTTTTTTTCTATGTTGCCCTGATAGTAACTGTATAACTATATAAATAATTGTTTCAAATGTAAAGCGATCTTTGATGAGAAATCGCTGGAATAGATTGTGAACTTGAGATTTGTGTAGCCACTGTAAGAACATTTTCCGTTTTTTTTTTGGCATGTATAGATTAGTTACAGGTTGTAATTTAATTATTAGTGTGAAATGTTATTTTATGCAAATGTGAAAATTATAAAGTTGTTTTCGATTTTTATAATATGATACAAAATATGTGTGGAATTTGTCATTCTAATTATTTCTTGTCTATCTCAACTTTGAATTTGTTAAAGAAAAAAAACCAAAAAAATTGGAAAATATATAACTTTGTTGAATAAATTATTAAATTTGTTAAACGATATTAATAAGTTTTCCTAGTGAAAAACTTATTTTCAAGGGGGTGATGCGAGTATAGTAATGTCTAATTAAGAATTAAATGTTTGTTTATAAATTAATGTTCGAATATATTAAACTTATAAAAATATACGAGTTGGGAGTGCAAATTAAAAGAATACAATAATATTTAATGGATGTAATTACAATAAATTATGGTTGAGTATAGTAGTGTCTAATTAAGAATTTTAATAATGTTCGATTAATGTAAAAATGTAAAAATTAAGATATGTAAGATATGTAAAAATTAAGATAAATGATGGTTTGTTTATTAAAATTATTAAATACGAATGGGCAACACAAAGAGTCAGCCCAAGAAGGCTGGGTTTCTAAAAATACCCAACAGTCATTCGGTAGTGCGATAAGCGTAAAGTTGGGGCCATGTAACCTTAAAATTAAATTAATTGTTTTGTGCCCCTCTCCGACGTAAAATATTATAGTAAAATTTCCTACTCGCATCCCCTCAAATTAATTAAAGCATTTTCGGAATTAAATAAAGTGTTAACAAGCGTTAAAAGAGTGTTAATGAACCCCCTTCCCCCTTTGTGTTGTAACGGCTTTCATAGTCTCGGCGTGGCTACCATGAATTTATACGGTACAGTGAAAACGAGTGTATAGAGAAAGCAAGCGAAAAATGCAATAGAGAGCAGAAAGTAGAGTAAATAATGAAGTATAATAAATAATAAAACGTATTCACGACACCTTGAACCATGTAAGCTGTAATGTAAGCATGTAACATAAGCCAATCGATACCAATCGATACCATTCAAACTGCCAATGTTTAAACATTAAATGTTAGAAACAGTAATTGGTTTCTCTTTCTTGATTACCATTAACCAATGCTTTTGTATTTGTAGATTCAAACAGCTCTATCTCTGTAACCATTCAGAATTAGACACATGTTCATATGAACTTTTTTTCTCACAATGACCGATACTATCACCTCCCGAAGTATTGACCTATCCTCCTGAAACACCCTGTATATATATATATATAATATATAATATATATATATATATATAACTAGGATAGGAAAAAAATTTATATACACCAGGACAAGGGGAGCATACGGGAAGACCAGGAGCAGGTAAAAATGCTACTAACTCCAGCTGATGAGTTTGTTAACGCAAGTAATAACAGAAAACACAAGAATAAACAACTGCCTAGATTTGATATTTACAAAGAACAGCAACCTAACTGATAATGTAGAAATATCCCTAATTATAATATCGGACCACAACATCAGTGAAATAACAACCAATATAAAAGCAACAGGAAAGGAAAGAACACGAACAACAGAAAGAAGCAAATTCAAAATTTTTACTTTTCACTCCAACGCGATAAACTGGGAAGATGTTGCATCCAGCATGGAAGTAATAGATTAGAAAACTATTTTCGAGGCCAAGACAACGGAAGAGATATTAATGACTTTAAAGGAGACGTTAGAAATTGTGGAAAGACATGTCCCAAAAATTCAACATACAGGAACTAATTGAGAAGCATACAGAAAAAGAAGACGACATTATAGAAGCGATAACGGTTAACTCAGAACGCGTTTCTATCGCATATCAGATAGCTCATCAGATAAAGCACTGTTCTCGTTTTTCAGAGGTCCGATTGTCGCATGGTTTTTCGACTTTCTTTTTGCAAAATTATAGAAGTACTTTTTGAAGAAGAACTACACGGGGAAAGTATAACGGACTTCGACTTTACGACAGATGATATTACACAAGCTATAGGGAAACTAAAAACACACTCAGCGGCAGGACCGGATAAATGGAATGCCACACTGATCAAAAAATGCAAGAATGCAATCGCTTAGCCCCTATATTGGATATGGAGACGATCACTAGACACGGGAGAAATACCGGGGATCCTGAAGAGCGCGAACATAGTCCAAATATACAGGGTGTCCCATAAGTCCGGCATCATAGGAAAAATAATAAAAAAAGGCAAAACAAAAGCTTTTATTTACAGAACGTGCTTAGTATGTCCACCATTGTTTTCAATACACAAATTCAGACGTGATACCCAGTCAGCAAGCACACGGTGAATGATGTCAGGAGTAATGATGTTACATGCCCCAATAATGCGCTGCCGCAAATGTTCAACACTCCTAATTTTCTCTGCGTATACTAGCGCTTTCAAGTGGCCCCAGAGATAAAAATCTAGTGGCGTGAGATCCGGGCTTCTAGCTGGCCATTCCACAGGACCTTGACGTCCTATCCAATGACCAGGGAATTGTTGGTACAGGTATTCCCTTACTTGGGTGCTGTAATGTGCAGGAGCGCCGTCTTGCTGGAACCATGTTGGGAAATTTCCTGCTTCGTTCAAGACACTTGGAAATGCTTCTTCCTTGAGCATACGTAGGTAGGTGCCTCCAGTGACATGTTCATCGAAAAAGAGGGGGCCTATGATGCGATCCTTCCAAATGCCACACCATACCATCACCCGAGATGCACCTTGTTCCTTTGAAAAGGTATACCAGTGAGGGTTGTTTTAAGACCAGTAGCGGGTGTTCTGTCAATTTACCTCACCATTTCCATAAAAAACAGCCTCGTCACTGAACAGAATGGTGGACGGGAAATTGGCATCCCGAGCATATGAATTATGGTTTGTAGAAATAGAAAAATATGAATTTCTCCTATGATGCCGGACTTATGGGACACCCTGTATAAAGGAGGAGATCGATCCGAGACCAAAAACTATAGGCCAGTGTCGCTTACATCTCATCTCACTAAAACATTTGAAAGAATAGTTAGACAGAAAATCTATGACTTTTTTGGAAACAAAAAAATTCAATGATAACCAACATGGGTTTCGGTCAAGCAGAACATGCCTATCACAACTAATGGAACACGACAACAACATTATTGATGTACTTGAAAGTAATGAAAACTATGATGTAATATACAAAGACTTTGCCAAAGCGTTCGACAAGTGTGGCCATGGAATCATAATACATAAACTGAAGTATATGGGAATAACAGGAAAAGTAGGGATATGGATATATAATTTCCTTAGTGAGCGGCGGCAAGTCGTTACAGTACAAGGAGTATCTTCATCAGAATCAGAGGTCCTCAGCTCAGTACCACAAGGAACAGTATTAGCCCCATTACTCTTCATAATTATGCTAACTGACATAGATGAGGACGTTACCAGAGATAGCACAGTAACATCCTTTGCTGATGACACAAAGATCAGTAGAAAAATAAGAAACACAGAAGATATAGGATCTCTACAAACCGACATGAACAGAATCTACAAGTGGATGGAAGACAACAATATGAAGTTTAACACTGAGAAATTTCAGCTGTTGCGGTACGGAAAAAGAGAAGACCTAAAATACACGGAATATAATACCCGAAATGGACAGGAAATTCAGAGAAATTCTAGAGCAAAAGATTTAGGGGTTGTAATGAGTGATGATGCGAAATTTGAAATACAAAATAAGATAGCAGTAAACAGAGCAAAGAGAATAACGGAGCAGATACTGAGAACCTGAAAACGAAGGGATAGGAATGTAATGATTCCTCTACTGAAAGCACTGATCATACCCAAATTGGAATACTGCTCGGTCCTAACATCACCATATAAAAAAGAAGACATTAGACAGTTAGAAGGGATTCAGAAAAGCTTCACAGCCAAGATCAAAGGGTGCAAAGAACTAAATTACTAGGAAAGGTTACGCGAACTAAACCTATATTCACTGGAAAGGAGAAGAGACACACACACACACCATTATTTACGCTTGGAAAATAATGGAGAAACTAGTTCTTAATCTTACTCTGAACCCTGTAACTTCCCAAACAACGGTGGAAAGTAGAAAAGGAAGGCTGTGTCGTGTTCTCAAATTAAAGGCGAGACAGGGAACATTGTTAACCCTGAAAGAAAATAGTTTTGTTGTGAGAGGACCAAAACTGTTCAATCAGTTGCCCAAAGACCTAAGGAACACGAATGGTGTTGCAGTAGACATCTTCAAAAGAAGATTAGACGCTTGGCTCAGAACAATCCCCGATGAGCCGGGCGTACCTGGTTATGTGAGGTGGAGAGTACAAGAAACCAACTCACTACTACACCAGGCCAACTCGAGAGGAGGGGCGACAAGCTTGACCTTCGTGAAATGAAGAATCATCGCGCGGAACCTTTGAAGGTTGAAAGGTATATATATATATATATATATATATATATATATATAGATAGATTTATTCAATGTATGCAATATCGCGAATTTGAGTATCGTGATTCGGAGTATCGCGGACATAGTAAATTCTGCTAAAACCCACAAAAAAATGTAAAAAAATCTGAGTATTGCGGAGTAAGGATTGCGAAAATGGAAAAAAACGAGAGGAAATAAAAAAAAGAAATAGAAATTCGTCTGTATTTATGAGCAGATATATACAATACCGTATTAACTGCTGATGGCATGTTGGTAGCCATCGGAATCAGTTTCCCACGCGCATATTTTTTGAGTGTGTGAGCTTTTATCACTTGCTTATGATTTATTAATGTTTTAATATGCTTTTTATGAATGTTTATGTGCGTGTATAATTTAAGTAAATAATTTTGAATAATAATCGCGTAGAAATCATTCATAAATGTCTTGTATAAAGAAGAACAAACGAATTCTTATGAAATAAATAGCGTGCTAATGAAAATGGGTGCGTGCTTAGTGCTTACGACAGTGTCGGTTCATCTTCCACCCTCAGTCTCCGTATTGCTTTCCGTCATAGTGGTGGAAATAAATGATAGAAAAATTAAATTTTTAGAAATTGAAAACGAAACTATTGCCATCGATCGTGTTATGGTTCAAAATACCTTTCTAAAAAGGTATTAAACTAGGTGATACCTCTATTTTTGATCCCTCCTAAGCTCAGCCAAAGATTCATACCCTCAAATGGTCATTCGCGTGTAGCGATAAAGCCAAATTTTCTTCCATGAAATGCTTTCCAATGGTCTACAAAATAAATAAGTTACCAAAATTGATATCTCAATTAGCGACACCTAAATAACTGATGTTCGAGATTCTGGGAGCAGCATCAAACAAACCAGCCTCTGAGATGTACAAACTTGTGAATACGCATATGACTGATTCCACAGAACACAACAAAGGCTTCACAGAAATTATGGCTGATATGTATAACCTTGACACAATAGCTGGACAGTTGTTTTGTGGAACTCGCACTACATTACGATTTGATTCCGAGATGAACAAACAAATGGTATTTATAGAGAGAGATATGACGATGGAGGTAATCTTCAAGAACTTCATGGTCGATCTCGACTTAGCCAAGCATGGGGCAGTGATTGGACAAGCACTCGACTGTATGCTGTGATTCGTTGCACCATAATTCCAGCATAAATCCTGGAATTACTATGCCCAGTTTGTCCATCATCTACAGAACAATCATGTTCATCAAGTGTTCTTCGACTACAAGGATCACAGATTTGGGTGTCTGTCACGTGCTGCTGGAGTTGGGTGTTCCTCTTGCCCTGGATGGAAAGCTTCTTGGACAGTAACCCAGGTATCACAAATCGTTTGACTTGCATAGTCAGAGGTTTTCTCAGTGTTGAACACTTCAGGCCAGCTTTCGCTGTGTTTGCAGCTCTTGGCATCCACCTCATTGAGCCCTTCTACAGTGTCACGATTGCCAAAGGAGCAGTGTACTCGGAACTGAAGATATTCTATCAGACTCTCCATGATCAGTTATCCAGAGATGTCACTACTGACTTCTTCAAGTTTGAAGAGCCATGGTTTGACTGTGTAGTGCAGACTTGTTCTCTGGTATGAAACAAAGCTACAATCTACAGGTTTAGACTGCGATTACTGACATGGCAGCTCAGTTTGCTGAGGACTGCATCAAGCTGTGCAATTTTATCTTGCCAGAGCTGAAAGTCATCTTGGGCAGGCAGCGACGTGACTATTGCATATCAGATCAGTTTGATCCACAGTATCTAGTTCAAGAACAGGCTCCAAACATTGATAACACTCCAGCGACTAACATGCCTATGGAAAGGATGTGTGGAAAGGTAGACTATCGCCTGCACAAGCTGGAACAGCTAGAGGATGTTAGTAGGAACATCATTCTCTAACAAACTGAAAAGCTGAGAGATAAGTCTGAATCATCATTTAGAAACTTCTCAGAAGAAGCCATTCAAGTGAAAGACATAAAACTGGCATCAAGCCAAAGTATGAAGGAAAAATTCGCACTTGGAGTAAATGAGAAGGAGGCTGTGGCTCTCATCAATGAACAGAAACGATTGGACATTATGTCCAAGCCGAAAGAAGAAGAAGGGCTATTCACGAGTGATGTGGATGTTGACGAATACATGAACAGAGAGACCAATGAAGTTAAACAAAAGAAAAGGATAAAGTTGGAGGTTCAGTTTGACAGAGAATCTTCAACCTGCCTTCCTAAGTCCGATCCACTGTTCAGAATTCAAGTTACCCTGCCAAACATGAAGCAACGTGACAAGATAGCAAAGGAGTACAGTGTTGCTCTGAAGGCTTTACTTGGAAAGCGAACTGACATTGAGTTCACAGTCACACTTAATCAATTTAGATTATCTCTGAGGAAGGCATCTGCAGAGTGACTTCGACACATATCAATGAACAGTTTGATGCTGAAACCATTCAGAATAACTTTACAAAGCGATATTAATATCTTCGAGTTACAAAAGTGGTTTAAATAGTGAGTACAATGGTGTATTAAGGCTTGAGAATATGCTTACTGTGTAATAATATTGTTCTCAGTCTCATGTGCATTAAAATTCTCTACAACACAAGGCCTACATCCCCAATGAGAATTTGGATATTTTGTTCTCATTAATTCTAGATATTTTGGATAATTAATAGCATAATATTATGGAATTATTACACTGGGCAACACGTATTTTATTGAATGATATCTGACACTTGATTCTAGGTAATTTGGGTGCGCTGAATACGAATTTCAACTCGGTTTGGCTCTATCAGGTCCTGATTCTTGTCGACAGCCTATGTGCCATTTTCCAGATTTTTCAAATTAGGACTAAAAAATTAAGTCATGTGTTAAATTTTTTTTTCAAGTTTCATGAATACAAGCAGTTCAAACTACAGTAAAATTACATTATAACGATAGAAATGACTTAAAATAAAAAAACAAACAGATATGAAGCTTTCACTGTGGCAAAAATTTTCTTTTGTAAGACTTTCTAGCGTATTTGCTTGTTGATGGCAGGTCTCTTTTCAAGCACCAGCAGTAATCAGCCATCATGTGGGAATCCCAGCGGCCTTGGTACCGTTCCTCCATAATTTTGATATCTTGGTGGAATCTCTCCCCTTGTTCGTCACTTACATCACCTAAATTACTTGGAAATTGGTCAAGATGGCTATTCAAAAAATGCATTTTTATGCTCATATTGCAACCTAACTCTTTGTAGTCCCTTAAAAGTTTTTTTACGATTTCTTCGTAGTTATCTGCCCTATAATTGCCTAAAAAGTTTTCTATCAAGTCCACGAATGAGAACCAGCCATTTTTTTCGCGTTCATTCATGACATTAGGAAAATTGCTGTCTTTAATCATTGTTCTTATTTGTGGACCGTCGAAAATTCCCGCCTTGATTTTTTCATAACTTAAACTTGGAAATTTTGAAGTTATGTATTTGAAACACTCGCCGTTCGTATCTAAAGCTTTTACATATTGTTTAATGAGGCCTAGTTTTATATGCAGAGGAGGAAATATGATTTTATCTCTGCTCACTAAAGGTGGATTAATTACGTTTTTTTCTCCGACAGTAAGTGATGTTCGTGCTGGCCAGATTTGTTTGAAATAATGTTCTTCCTTGGCTCTGCTGACCCATAAGCAAAGGAAGCAGGGATATTTAGTATACCCTCCTTGTTGTCCTAGCAGAAAATTAACCATTTTTAAGTCAACACATATGATCCACTCGTGCTCCCTATATTTGATAAGATTTAAAACCTTTTCTATATGTTCATACTTTTCTTTTAATTTTGTTGAGTGCCCAATCGGTATCGAGCCGTATATATTGCCATTATGCAACAACACACACTTAAGACTTCTTTTCGAACTGTCTAAAAACAAGCGCCAATCATTTGCATCGTAAGACTCAACCCCCATCTTCTTTAACAAACCAACTATGTCGCAGCAATATACTAAACTATCCTCTGTTCTAAAATATTTAACAAGTTCTTCTTCTCTTTTTCTGTAAAATGAAATGTATGTGTTTGAAGTAAGCAAGTTTTTCTCTTTAAGTCTTGAAGCTAAAATTTCCGCAGCCTTTTTTGGCAAATTTAGATCCCTTACAAGATCATTCAACTCGGCCTGGTTAAACTTTTGCGGATCGTTTTGACTTTCAAATACGCTGGGGTCAAAATCGGTGTCTGACTCCTCAAAGTGCATAACAATATTTTCAGGAACATCTTCAACTAATTCTTGAGTTGGCAGACCCTTAAATTTTGGAATGGGGATCTCATTTGAATGTAGCACAGGTCGTATCGCGGTGTCGAAATTTGGGTACTCGATACAATGTTTATTTTTCTTAGTGAAGCCCGAAGTCTTGACAAAGCAAAGGTAGCAATCGGTCTCGTGGTTAGTAGGCTCTCGCCACACCTGATATGGAAAAAAAATTGTAAAGCGTTAACAAAAGCGACGAGAGACTTGTTTTTATGAATTTTATCAAAAGTTATCACCCAAACATTTAACATTTCTATGTGTTTCAACCTTATGCAATATTTGAGATTCTTATAAACATTTTCTGTAAATTTTTGTTTATGTACCTAAGTTACAATTACATTTAGGTAAGTTACAGTATACTAGTGATTAAATTACGTAGTTTTATGAAATCATAAACTTACCATCGGAACTCCAAAAGGTATTTTTGAATCCGAACCCTTCGTCCAATGTCGCAGTCTTTCAATGCATATAGTGCAGGCTTTATGTGGAGCCCACGATTTATCTTGGTCCCCCAGTTTTATGCCAAAATAAGCTAAGTAAGCTCTTTTTACGAAGTCAGTTATATTTGCTCGTTGATGTGGAAGTGTAAAATTTCCTCATATATAACAGAAGGAATCAGGGTTGTTTTTGCATTTGAACTTTCTAGTGCTTGATGACATATTGCTTGATTGTTCTGCCAATTTGTAAAGGTATTTAAAGCCCTTAATTATAAATTTAAGAAAATCTGAAATATAAACACAAAAATTAGTTTAAATAGGTACTTATTATGAAATAGGTACTTACAATCTATGAAATTAAACTAGAAACACGGATGAGTAGGTACAATATAAATTACGTCTAATTAAATCAACTATATTAAATCACGATGACAAAATTACTCACTAAATCATATGCCAATTCAAAATTATGTTAATGCCCAAACTTAATTAACTAACTCAACTGACTGACTGACTGACTGACTGACTGATTGAATTGACTGATTAACTCTGGAAACGAGTCGCTTTTATATATTTTAGTTGTCCCTCTAGAATACTCTACAGAGAACAGGAACGCTCGAGAAAATTTTAGAATTCTATGATATTTTTAGCTTAATTTACTAATATTAAAATGGGTTAAAAATGACAAAATTAAAAATATTTTTAGGGTGTTACATATAAAAATATACATAATACAACAATACCATAACAATAGGTACAAATACCTAGATAAAAACTAGTTGCATAATGTGTAACTGCAAAAAGACAGCGAGTATTGAGAAAAAAACCTTTTTATGAATACGACGAAAGAGGAGGGGTGTTGAGCAAAATCAGGACCTGATAGAGCAAAACCGAGTAAAAATTCGTGCTCAGCGCACCCAAATTACCTAGAAGTAACTGTCAAATCTAATTCAATAGACAAAAATTTGAAATTTGTTCCCCAGTGTTATTATTACCATTCGAAGGGTTGATACCCTTCACAACCGAAATCAATTTCAGAAGGAGTGCATGGTATCCTCATTTCCTTTATCGTCCCAGCACGCTTCACATAAGCCATTTACACAAAGCTGGAAAGGCCGTCTGTGCACCACGAGACGACCCAGGCAATGCGGGGAGCAATGGTGACATTGCATGAATATGGTGTGCCAATAAGAGAAATATCAAGACGACTAGACGTTCATCGAAGCACTGTGGAACGGTAGATTCATCGGTATGAAGCAGAAAACTCAATCGCTACTTTGCCGAGGTCTGGTCCTCCGCGTTCAACATCTCAAGAGGAAGATACTGCGATTGTTAATCATGCCAGAGAGCATCCGTTTGTTCCAGCGACGCATATTTACAGACACCTGAACCTTCGTTGTAGCGCAAATACAGTGAACAACAGACTTCACGAGGCAGGGTATTTTTCTCGCCGTCCAGCTATAAAACCTGCATTGACGATTGAGCATAAAGAGGCGCGGATGGGATTTGCCTTGCAATACTTGCCGCAGGAGGAAGAATTCTGGAGAAAAGTTGTGTACTGTGACGAAAAAACATTTTCAACAGATAGTCATGGTTCTCTGCATTGTTCGAGGCAGCGCGGAAAACGCTATGAAGAAGGAAATGTTTTCCCGAGCAAACGTAGTGGTCACATCAATCTCGGTGTGTGGGGCTGGATGTGTGGCTATGGTGTCGGAGAATTGACTCAAGTAGATGGACGCTTTACTGGACAGCAATATTGCCAGATACTGGAAGAGGTGCTGCTACCCAGTGTTCGTGCGTATCTGGTTCCAGCACCGGAACCATTTTACTTAATGGAAGATAACAGTCCCATTCATAGGAGTAACGTTGTGAGAGCGTGGTACGAAGATCACCCAGAGATTATTAATCTCATTCTGCCACCACGTTCTCCTGATTTGAATCCGATTGAAAACCTTTGGGCAATAATGATTAACGAATGGGAACAACGCAATGAAAGAACATTTGAAGCACTTTTAGCTCACACGAGGAATAGTTGGGAGAGCTTACGCCGAACACCAAACATTCCCTACAATCTGGCCTCTTCTATGCCGCAACGATTTCAATAACTGCATTTGAGCAAATAATTTAGACCTGCGTCAAAATAACTTAGGTATCATGCCATGATTTGGGATATTTGCCGAATTAGTCGTTCTCTATAGTCCACAGTATATATTGAGACGGTATAATATAATGCCCAGCTAATATTATGATGACTAGGATTGCTCCATAACCATCCCAACATCACGAAACTTGCTCCATTCTGCTTCTTAATCATTTGTATTTTAAACACTAAAATGTAGCAGAAGTGACGTAATAATGGACGTCATTGATTGTGTTAGAGCAGTTATGTGCACCAATCCGAACACACCTCCGCTGCCATAAGGACCGCCCATTTTATACCTAACAGACTAGCTTGGGACGAGACAGAAGCGTGAGACTTCTTGTAAGCACTGTAATTTAGGGTGGATCACTGTTCACTTTTTTTTAAAAATTATAGCTGGTCAAAGTTTTTCCCATGATTTGGTTAAGTGGAAGTACACTGACACCATTTTTACCAAAATCGAAATATTTAGGGGTCGCGCATCGACCTTGAAAATTTCAATTTTGGAAATTTGGCCAAATTGACAATTTTTTACTGAATAAAGATAAATCATCAAATGACCATATTTTCTGAATCCTCTCAGTGAAAGAAATCCTCTCAGATACTTACCAAGTTGATAGGACAAGTGGTTTAGAAGTTATACTCACCTTGAGATAGCATTAAAATTTAAAATATCGTATTTGTCCCCGTACCTCCATATGCTGTCTGCCATTGTCTGCTTTTTAGGATAAGATAAAACGAATAAGGAAAGATCAAATGTATTTTGTATTAAAACGGTTTACCGATATCACTAAAGGCACTTACTCCGGTGCCCCTAACTAGGTTCAAAAACTGTATGAATCGTGGTTAGAACACACGTCATCTTAAGGCGTGCGCCATGTACTCTCTCTGCTAACTCCCTTTCCCTCTGCGCTACGTCATCTTGGCAAGTGACGACTTCTTGAAGTCACCGAGTTCTTTCCGGCTCTTTTCCACGAGCTGAAGAAGACCCTGCAGCTGTGACTCGTCTTTTGTGACAGTGTTCGCGTAATCTTCTATCAGTTTTATCCCTCTCTCTGCCACGTCGTTGGTAACTTTCAGATGCGAGATGACATTCTTCAGATCACAGTAGTTCTTATCTTGATCCCACTTATTCACCGGCAGAGTGAGCCACGTAGACGCGCACACCTGCAGGCCTGTGAACACGAACCACGATGACTCATCGATCAGGTCCGGAAGGCGCGTCGTGTCATCAACCGAGACGTTGTCATACGTGAAGTCCTCGGGCACAGCGAGGCGGCACAGCTTCTTTGCCATCTCGTGCTTCACAGTGTCTTCCACTTTGTCACTGCAGAGGCGAAAACGACGGTCTGAGGCCTCAGATACCACAAGTGCCGCCTGATCACTGCCAGTGAAGCCTCTGCAATCTCGCGATCCACAGCCCTGTACTGCAGAAGACGCTGGTACAACACAAGGTCATTCAGCGGGGCATCAGCTGCGACAGGAGCCGCCAGCCAGGCAGGTGCGTAGAGGAGTGCAGTAAATAGTACCACTCTCTGAAGTTTCTGTACCAGCTCGTCGTCGAACTCCAGCTGACCGCTGAACATCAGGAGCTTCGTGTAGTAGATGATCTGAAACGAATACGCACTGTGATGTATAAATACCGATACCACTCCATATAAGTTTGTTTAATGGTAAATTATTTATCTTATTTTTTTCTGGTAGGGACTTCAAATGGCTGTTTGCAGAAGGCAATACAATATTTAACTTCTAATTCAAAATACCAACCTTGGCCATCCACCTCGCATGATGGTAGGCTCCTGGGCGCATGAAGTGTGTGCCACGACGTGGCTGGGCCCCGAGTACCAGGAGTGTAATCTCCGCCACTTCTCGGTAGTCTTCTCTGACAAGACCAGAAGCGGTGCCGAGGAACTTGACTGCCTCATCTCGGAGCTCCATCAGCCACGTCACCTCCGCCAAATGCTCGATCTCCAGCTCGCGATAAGTCGAGAGGTCGAGCTTGTCCCACCTGAAAGGGGAGTTATGAAAATATTGCATGAAAACGACTGAAGTTTCCCTTTTCGACTGCTATTAACATCATTAGTAGAAGGACGCTGATATCTCAATTGCTCTGAAGGCAAAAAATCATTGGAGAAAACAAATGCGCCTTAGACTTGAAATTCACCTTCTCCTCAGATACTGGAACAAAGGTTCAGTTGGTGCTGTGGTTCTTCCAAACGCGGTGATGACCACTGCCCCCACGATGAGCTCCATAACGTGATGGCGACAGCCCAGCTGGAAGAGCGGTTTACCAAGCATGTTCTCCAGCCGGACCACGCACCCTGCACCCTCCCCTATATGGAGGAAGTTGTGTCGAAGCACAGTCCAATCACGTTGTTCTCGCATCCCCAGTCTTTGAGAGCACGAAAGGTCGCCTGGGCCTGGGACAGACCGGTGCCGTCAGCAACAGTCGGAACGGCCAGCAACTTTCCTTCTGTGCATTGGGGAGCTCCGGAGATGAGAATCGCCTGGCGGTGCTCCAATGATCCAAGAGAGTCCTGAAACGTATGTCATACATGCCAATCCATTATCGTCCACTGGAATATGTCAATCCACTGTCGTCACTGGAACATGTTAATTCACTGTCGTCCACGGTGAGGGCAAAACTGACCTTGATTACTTTACCGTCCCAGTGGACGACAGCATGCCTCGGAGATACGAAGGATTTCTGCACAGCTGTCGACACTTCACAACGATGTGCCACTCTTCCACGGCGAGACGTGTCCTTCGAGATACTGAATTTGTCCAGGTCTGCGGGCGGATCTGCCGAACGTAGGACTGCCGCCACGACACTTGCCACCTATGTGCGAAATTGAAAGGAAATTGACAAGGATGCGTATGGTTTTTATGTGACAAAATAATCACTAAATTTTCCGTCGTTACGTCTATTATATCTTTGTCAAGGAAAGATCATTACTGATATATACACACCTGATTATTGGACATCCGGAAGCGATCAGCCACTTCAATAACAGCCGGTGCATTGAGGATGCGGTGAGGAAGGCTGATTGATACAGTTGATTCTCTCGGCTGTCGGTATGGTGGTTCTAGCTGTGATTCGGAGTTGCTCGATGATCTGCTTTCTATAGATTCATCGTCGCTCTCAGCTTCGGTTCCTAATTTCGTTTTGAGGTGCCTGGCTCATCACGAGATTGTTGTCTTGAGAGTTGCCGTTTTCTCTTGACAACGAACACTTTATCATTCCCACTCATTGTTGCCTGGCGCAGGCCCCGTTGATCCTCATAAAATTTAATATCTTCTTGTTTGTTGTTGTCTGAGAGCAGTCGACTTTTCTGTATCTCTTCAATAGCATCGGGAGCTCCGATGTCCCAGAGCTTGTTCAGATTTTCTGAAAACTTCTCCCTGCCTTTTCCCGCGTCACTGTCTCTCATCTTGCTCTTCTGCAGCGAGCGCCACTCTTCCCACAGTAACTCCAGTTTTCTTTCGCAGTTACGCCTCGTGATCGTCTTTATACGTGCCATGTTCCAAAATGCCAGAACATTGGCCACCGTGTCTTTTACGGCGGCCTTCCTGTCAGTAGTTTCCTGCTTGGCATAGAAGAAGTACTGGAGAACTTGATGGGTGGTTGGCAATTTGGCACCACCGATCGAGGAAGATGGCTGACCAATTAAGAAGACGTCCGTGGCTGACCTTAGAGAAGGTGGTGCTGTTGTTGCTGCTTTCTCTTTTCCAGAATAAGTAACTTTCAGAGTCTTCCCACTCCTGGTTGTTAACAGTTTATCCATTGTACTAAAGTCTAGACTTATCAAACAAGAATCAATTGACACAGTTGATCTGTAAAAAGCAAACTGTGATTAGTAAAAATATTGGTCATAGACATAGCGTGTGTGTGTAATTGGGATTTTAGGATGCGCCAGCTACTGATGCTATGATTACGTCCATAACGGGGGACAAATACGGTATTTTAAATTTTAATGTTATTTCTAGGTGAGTGTAACTTCTAAACCACTTGTCCGATCAACTTGGTAAGTATCTGAGAGGATTTCTTTCACTGAGAGGATTCAGAAAATATGGTCATTTGATGATTTATCTTTATTCAGTAAAAAATTGTCAATTTGGCCAAATTTCCAAAATTGAAATTTTCAAGGTCGATGCGCGACCCCTAAATATTGATCGATTTTGGTAAAAATGGTGTCAGTGTACTTCCACTGAACCAAATCATGGGAAAAACTTTGACCAGCTATAATTTTAAAAAAAGTGAAAAGTGATCCACCCTAATGTACATCCATTTAAAGGCCTGGAAAACTACTCTAACACGCGCACATCATTCATGCAATAACGCTCACATTCGTCAGCTATATTGTATGGATTAGTTTCATTAAAATTCTTGTAGTAGCGGTCAAAATCTTCACGCTCACTATCACTCATGTTGGTGTAGTTAAAGTATTGTTTGGGGAGGTAGTCCTACGTAATTTAAAGTGTCGCTAGTGAGGAAAGTGTAAAGGAAATACCCTTTTGAAACTTCAAAGACTGTACAGTAATGTAGAAATGTGTGTGCACCCATTTTGGGTCTCCCATTTAAAGGTGTTTGTGGGGCAAGTGAAGATCATGAGTTTTTCAATACCTCACAGTGCTATGGGGGGCACCGCTCGGCAGAAGAATCTCTTTAAATGGGGTGTGTAAGGACAGAGAGTATCCTTAACCAAGATGCTGCCTCCCTGTATCGCACAACACTTGTGTTGAGCTGTGGGATCTATCACCACAAAGCCTTAATTTTACTACCTTAAACTATACCTTAAATTTTTCTACATCTTGGCTTAAATAATTTCATAATATGACCACTAGTCTGGTTATTGTGATCTTTAATGACAAGAGAATCAAAATCCATCTTATCCACCGTTAATTTTACTACCTTAAACTATACCCAATCTATCAACATATGCGTCTAATCGATTTTTAAACATGTTTATAGACGTGCTACTAATTACTTCTACCGGCAAACTATTCCATCTATTTACTATTCTATGCGTAAAAAAGTTTTTGGCAACTGCTGTCTCGAACCTTCTACTTGTCAACTTACACCCGTTATTTCTAGTCCTATTATATTGAGATATTTCGAAAAAGCTATCTCTATCTACGTTATCGAACCCATTCATAATTTTGAAAACCTGGATTAGATCACCCCTTAGCCTCCTAGTCTCGAGTGTTGTCAATTTTAACTCTTTAAGCCTATCCTCGTACGACTTTGACCTAAGCGACGGAATCATCTTAGTTGCTCGTCTTTGAACTCTTTCGATTTTGTCTATATCTTTGCGCATATGCGGATTCCAAAATTGGACCGCGTACTCCAAATGGGGTCCAACTAATGATTTATAAAGTGGAACTATAATATCGCGCGATTTGTACTCAAAATTTCGAGCTATAAAACCTAACACTTTATTCGCCTTATTGACCGCTGCTGTACTTTGTTTCGCTACTTTTAAATCACCAGCGACTATAACTCCTAAATCTTTTTCCTGCTCTACGCTTGTTAAATCTTTTCCTGACATACTATACGCAAAATTACCGTTACGCGAACCTATATGCAAAATTTTGCATTTATCAACGTTAAATCTCATTTGCCATGTGACTGACCAATCAACGATTTTATTCAGATCTTCCTGGATTTTACCTCTATCTTCGTCATTAATCGCCCTACCACCCAGTTTCGTGTCATCCGCCAATTTTGAAACTGTACTGATTAGGCCGACATCTAAATCGTTAATATATATGAAAAAGCAAGGGGCCCAATACAGAACCCTGAGGAACGCCACTCGCTACATTAGCCCAACTCGACTCCGCTCCATCAACGACCACCCTCTGTTTCCTACCTCGCAACCACTCTTCTATCCAATTTATTACTACACCCCTGATTCCATGAGCCTTAGTTTTTTCAATGAGTCTTTTGTGCGGCACGGTGTCAAACGCTTTTTGAAAATCTAAATACACTACATCAACCGCCCGATGTCTATCGTAAACGTCAACCACGCTTTGGGAAAATTCTAAAAGATTAGTTAAGCAAGATTTGTTTCGCCTAAATCCGTGCTGCGTATTTCTAACTAGCTTATGGAATTCTAAGTGTTCGATAATACGATCCCTAATTATCGATTCCAGTAGCTTACTTACCACAGACGTTAAACTGATTGGCCTATAATTTCCCGCCGCACCTTTATCGCCTTTCTTAAAGATAGGTGTTACGTTTGCTAACTTGAAATTATCTGGTACGCACCCCTGAGAAATAGACGCATTAAAAATCTTTGTTAGCGCACAACAATGCGATCTTTTAATTCTTTTAGTTGTATGGGATATATGGAATCCGGCCCCGGTGATTTACGCGTTTTCATTTTATCAATATAGCGCATTACCTCCCCTTCACTAACCACTATATTATCCAAAATATTACCATTATCAAAAGGTATTATGTCTATGACCGTAGGGATATTCGTTACATCTTCTATAGTAAAAACTGACGTAAAAAATTCGTTTAGCAAGGTAGCTATTTCCTTGTTTTCAGAAACTAGATCTCCGTTTACACTTTTCAAAGGCGTATTGAAAGAATCGCTTGGGGTTTTCTTTACCGTCACGAGCTATGGAGATTTCAAATTCGCGCTTGGACTTTTTTATTACACTTTTCACTTCACGCCTTAGAGATATGTAGTTGTTTCGTAACCACAAATTGTCTTTATCGCACTTATGTAGCCTATAAGCCCTATCCCTACTCTTTATAATGTCTCCTACTCTAGAAGTAAGCCACAAGGGCTTATTGTTTACTTTCGCACGCTTAATTTTGTACGGTACACATTCCTCATTTATAGTCCTAAATAATGTTTCGAACGATTCCCACATTAGTTTTGCGTTGGAATTCCCCATTATGTTTTCCCAATTGACGTGTGACAATTTATTTCGAAATTTACTAAAGTCTGCGTGCTGGAAGTTAGGAATTTTAGTCGAGTTAGCTGGTTTCGAGTGACTTACTGAGAGGACAAACTCTACCATATTGTGATCGCTATTGCTTAACGGTTCTATTACTTGAAGATTAGTAATTAGCCTATCATCCGTAGTTATTACTAAATCTAAAATACTGTCCAACCTCGTAGGTTCCCCAACCTTTTGAATAAGAAAGCTATCCTCGAGAAAATTAACTAAACGATTACCTTCCGCGTCTCCCTGCATTGTATCGTAATTTACTTTAGCGCAATTAAAGTCACCCATAACTAAAGCCTGCTCACTACCGATTATTCTCTTTAGTTCACGATATAACGCTTCGTCCGTATCAGCTGTTTGATTAGGGGGGCCTATATATAACCGCAACAACAAGTTTGAAATCGTTTAATTTAAGTTCTGCTATAGTGGAATCTATCGGTTCTGGAATTGAGTGCATTACTTCTATAGCGTTCGCAATATTATCTTTGATATACAACATAACACCGCCTCCTCGCCTACCTATTCTGTTTTTAACACAAAGTCTATAACCTTAATTTGATACTCCCCTACAAAGTCACGAGTTTCAGTGCTAAGCCACGATTCCACTATCGCAATTATATCATAGTCTTTACAAGCAATTAAAGAAAAAAATTCGTTTCTTTTATTTCGTAGGCTACGAGCATTTAAGGATAGAACCTTCAAATTGTTTTTAATTGCGACACCTTCGCGAGCGCAGTGGAAATTTATGGAATTTACGCTGGGACCGTTCGAGTTACGGCAGCCTGAAAAGAAGAGAGTATTATGAAATAGTCTTCCTAAACGCGCAGCTCCAACGTCATTAAGATGAAGTCCATCTCCGAGGAACAAGTCCCTCCTGCCGTAAAAACTGTTCCAAAACTTCGCAAAATGCACTCCTTCCTGTTGGCAAAGAGACTTTATGTTATTGTTAATATAGGTCGCCTTGCTGTAGAAATCGTTACGTTGGATAATTCGAGGAAGTATACCTGTTAAAACAATCTTATTAGTTTTCTCCTTTAGTCGCTCTAATACAGTGATGGCGAACCTTTTTATGTTGGCGTGTCACTTGCATACATGCATTTTAAATTTAACTACAAAATCATAGATAGCTGAGTTATTAATCGAAAGTACTACGGCGTAGACGATTTATTGCAGTTTTTCATCAGAATACCAAACATTTTCAACATCCATCGCGTGATCGCGTGTCACCGGAAACCCTGCGGCGTGTCACTGCTGACACGCGTGTCATAGGTTCGCCATCACTGCTCTAATAAGTCCCTGTACCTAGCCAGCAGTTCTTCCGATCTAGAATTTAAAACGTTATTAGTACCGACATGAATAACATACGTTGTGTCCTCGGCGGTACCATCTGTAAAATGGTCAACGCTATTAGTTATATCCTCCACCCTTGCACCAAGGTAGCAGTAACGGCGCCTACGACGAGGGTTTCTCCCACAGAGTTCCTCGAGCTGCCCTCGAACAATGGAATCGCCAACGAGTCGTATTTCCGGTTCATCAGCATCTTCGAAACCTAAAACAGAAAACGTATTGCTTGTTATTACTGGTAGACAAGTCTTTGCTTTTCTCAATGGGGCTCCATTTCGCACTCGAACGAAGGGTTGGGAACTAGGGGAAGAGAGAGGGCTATTAGTACTATTTATATTATTAGTAGTAGAAACTGAGGTACGAGGGGTCGTAACGAGTCTCAAGGGATTCTAGGGATTCTAATTTTGCCGTCAGGAGCATCACGGTTTCTTCATTCCTCACCCTGGTCTCCCTCTCACGTTCTAACTCGTTCCTCAGCACTTCCATGTTTGAGCACCATCTGCAAACTAACTGTTCATTATTATTAGCCATTGTAAACGCGTAAGCGGCAAATTTCCCTTCACAGCGACTGCAAGTGCTTGACGGGGGTGCCATGCTTTTAATTAGTTAAAAAACAAACAAAAACAAAAAACGAGCGTTTGGAAATTAATAAATTACAAGGTAGGTCTACCGCGTGCTTATTGTGCCGTCACCTGCGAAAACCGGCAAAAATGTTGTTGAAACGCAGAAACAGGTTCTTGTAACACAATTTTATGTTAAATGAATATATAATTAAGCTACCGACGAAAGATCTGTTAAAGAAAAAGTATTAAATGGCACTTATCTGTCCGTTCTCCGACCGACTTAATTCCTTTTTTCCCACGGTGATTGACACTTCTGGAGATCAGGTAGTGTGTTAAGTGAAAATGAACCTTAAGAAACCTCGTTTCTGAAGATTTGAAAAACAAAAAAGGCAAACCAAGGGAATTTCAACTTTATGAAACCTCGTGTAGTAATAGATTCGGAAAACAAACAAGCACTACCCTTGGTTTAGTCAAGTAATATAGTAATGAATAAAGTCAATAAATGAAATATATTCGTTAATGAATGATTAGTAACACGAAGTAATTTAGATAAGAATGCACTAAACCTTTTTTTTTTTTTAAAGACACTTGAACGATAACCAATTATTCAATTGGTAACGCTGGACACTCGATAAAACACGTCTGTTCACAAGGAAAGACTGATCACGACTGATCACGACTGAGAAAGACTGATCACGACATATACATATATATATAATATATATATATATATATATATATATATATATATATATATATATATAATTAATTATTTTTAAATTAATTATATTTTTAAATTGAAATGTATATGGTTGTAAATTTTGACTTGGTCCGCAATCGATATGGACCGTGACTTGATGGATACCGTAATGAAATTGACTGGATTCTTTGGATCTGATATATTTGCATGTCCGTTATAAATAGATATAGAATGTAACATATTTGTTGATAGTAGTCTATTATGACTTGCTCCTCTGGACCGAGAGACTATCTTTAGTTTTAAACCGATAATTAAATATTTTTAAATTGATAATTATTTAGTTTCGTAAAAATTGGTCGTTGCCAATTTACCGGCAGTTTTTAAATAAGTTTCTTATGTTCTTGTGGTTCGGAACCACGTAAAATTGTAGGTCCCCTCCGCCACCACGGAGGACATACACAATACACGATTACGAACACAGTTAGGTAGACCAGCCATGAGTGGATCCTAGAGTCTTTGTTGGTCTGAAACATTATAACATTATAACATTATATACATATATATATATACATATACATATATATGTACATATATATACATATACATATATATATATATATATAATATATATATATAGATATTATATATATCATATATATATATATATATATATACATATATACATATACATATATATATATACAAATGTAAAAAGTGAACAATGAACAATTCCTACACCATCATTATATGAATTCATTGTCCATTTTTACATAAGAAACCAAAAATCACATAAGCGAGTTTTGGATAGAATTTAGATTTGTACGTCTTTATTCATTCCTGTATTTTTCTAATTCATCTTTCTAATAACGACTTATACACTATGACGTCACAAAATAACTTTATTCTCTTTACGTTTCCCACTCTTTGTCTCTAATTCGTTCTTGTAAATCTTCCTAACAATGATTTGTACTATACGTAAAAATTCAATAACTATGACGTCACATTTTCCCGTCATTTATTTCCCTAAGGACTAAACACTCTATAGAAGTCATTATTTATATGTTATGTAGTATAAATATAATTATTATTCAACCATACTCATTCTTACATTCATGTTCTTTCTTGACCGCTATCCTTTATTAATTTTATTACTTATTCATTCATCTACCTATTGTCTACTTATGCCCTATCAACTTATCAGTCTATGTTTACTCGTGTCAACGCGAAACTTCATGCCTTCGTTCGAAAACGCAAAAATACGTTCTCGTATTTTTTTTCATTTTTATTTTTAATTATATGACCTCCCGAGATGAACTCGAAAATGCTGAGGTTAAGTGATCGAATTCCGCTGACCGACAGAATTGAACGCTTCTAAGATAAAAAAAGTCTCCTTTCGCTCTGATTCGAATTTATAACATTATCATGCGTTATGTTATATCATGTGTGTTATGTGCCCATGTACTTTGTATTATATTTCTAACATCTTAATTGTCTATTAATATGAAACACTGTAAAAACAAGACAAAGTTTTAGTAACTGTTTAATTGTAATTAACTGTAATACTTTAAATTAACAATAACTTGTAATGTACTTTAATGAAACTGTAATTAACAATAACTTGTAATGTACTTCAGTGAAACTGTAATTAAATGTAATGATTTAATTTATCATGTAAGAATGTACTTCAAAATGGAAGTGTAATTAAACAACAAGTGAATATGAATTAATTGGTAATTGTAATCCATAATTGTAATCGTAATTGTAATGAACCAAAATTAATACGTACTCAGTCATGTACTCAAAATTGTACTTATGTACTATTACGAAATGATATCGCCTTCATAAATGAAGACTCGGCGAAAAAATACAAATTAGTTTTTTGTTATTTTATTTTTTAATTTGAAATTTGCAATCTTTTAAAACATCTGATCATGTGTTTAAAAAGGGGGGAAATTTAACCTTCAACTGTTCTCCCCCAAACATTTAAGTTATATTATACGTATATTTGTAAAAATACACCACTTCGTTTAAGACTTCATTGAAGGCACTTCTTCATCAGAGAACTTCATTACGAGACTCTTCTTTGGACTGCAGCCTCGCTGCGGGGAGGGGCAGAGGCCCCTGCCCCTTAACAAGAACGCCTCGTCTATACGAGACACCCCAGACCCTTGCCAGGATTAAAAGAAGATTTTAAGAGGAAGATTATTTTAAGAAGAAGATTATTTTAAGAAGAGGATTCTTCCAACTGGCGACCCTGCATCAGGATCAAAAGAAGATTTTAAGAAGAAGAAGAGGATATTAACATATTGGAGACCCTTTGCCAGGATCTTAACAGATTTTAAGAAGAAGATTACTTTAAGAAAAAGATTACTTTAAGAAGATTATTTTAAGAAGAGGATTCTAACAAACTGGAGACCCTATACCAGGATAAACACATAGAAGAAGGAAGATAACAACTCCAGACCCTATACCAGGATAAGATGATGATTTTACGAAGAATATTTTTAAGAAGACGATTTTTAACAAGAAGATTTTTAATAAGAGGAAGATTTTTAAGAACAAGAAGATTTTTAAGAAGAAGAAGATTTTAATAAGTGGCCACTCTTTTGCCAAGAATAGAAATTACCCTGCATCAGGATAAAAAGAAGATTTTAAGAAGATTATTTTAAGAAGAGGCCACTCTTTGGCCAAGATAGAAATTACCCTGCACCAGGATAACAAGATTATTTTAAGAAGAAGAAGATTTTAAGAAGAGGCCACTCTTTGGCCAAGAATAGAAATTACCCTGCATCAGGATAAAAAGAAGATTTTAAGAAGATTATCTTAAGAAGAGGCCACTCTTTGGCCAAGAATAGAAATTACCCTGCATCAGGATAAAACCAGTTGACCGGCGTGTCACGACTTCTAGTTCGTAACATCCACCCTTGAACCGGTGCGTCACGACTCCAAGTTCTTCACGCCTAGTTTTCATCCAGGAACAAGTAGCCAGCAAGACGTCTTCAGGACACGTCTCAAGGATTTTCCCCATAGAAAAATTTTGTTAAGTACATTTTGTTTTCTTAAGTAATTTATAAACATTTGAAAAAGTCACTATTATTAACAGTTAATAATGAATATTAAGTCAGAATTTACAAGAAACACAGTGAACATTTCAGACACCAGTGATACATTTTTTTTAGTGAAACAGTAATTTTCACAAAAGTTAAAAGTCACAAAAGTTAAAAGTCACAAAAGTTAATTGTAACAGAGAGTTAATTGTAACAGAGAGTTAATTGTAACAGAGTTAATTGTAACAGAGTTAATTTCAAAGAGAGTTAATTTCAAGAGAGTTATTTTCACTGTTATATTCAGTATAGAATAATTTTATTTTATGTATCAAACATAATAGTATCGTACCTTCGTGTACATTAGAGTGAAATATTGTTTACATTTTTTTTATTTTTTGTTTGCAAATTTTTTTCAATTACTGAATTGAATTGACTTGCAAATTAAGAGAGAGAGTTTACAGAGAGTTTATAGATTTAGAGAGATACTTGAAGTAATTTTGAAGTCATTTTTTGAAGTCATTTTTTGAAGTCATTTTTGAAAACATTTTTTGAAGTCAGTTTTCAAGTCAGAAGGTTGCACCAAGAGGGTCAACCAAAACAGAGGTTAATCGTCTCCACTTGATAAAGGTCAAGTGCAGTCATTTTCCATTTTTAGTTAATTTCAAGTTAGTTTCAGAATACTTGATAAGAGGTGAAGTCAGAAGGTTGCGCCAAGATGGACAACCACCCCAGAGATTTTTATAGAAATACTTGAGAGAGTTCAAGTCAAAGTTAGTTTTTAAGTCGAAGTTAGTTTTCAAGTCGAAGTTTTCAATGCAGTCAATTGAATTCAACCTTTTTTTTGTTGTTCAAGAGAATTTAATTCAACCTTTTTTTTGTTGTAAAAGAGAATTAAATTCAACCTGAATTGACCGATTTGCGTCTTTAGTTTAACCTTTTTTCTTTGTTTGTAAGACGGAAATTCACCGATTTGTTATGTAGTTATGTAATTTATTATTTGTACAAAGGTTGTAATGACTTTGATAATCATTGTAATGTATACGTGATAATAATAGTTGTGTAATAATTAATTAATCGATCATGTACCTAATTTATCCTGCTCTGTACGATCGGGAAATTTACCCGTATGACCGCACATACCCTAAATTTCAGTCATTTAATTTTTAATAAAACTTCTACGCAATAAAACAGATGTATTTGTCTATATGCAAACAAGTTTTCAGACTAAAATATCAAATAATTCAAAATTCTATCAACATTCAACGAAAGAGTATGATTTTTCTACTTAACCTGCAAAAATTATTAAACCTTTTTAATATTTTTTTTTTATAGAAAAATAATTTTTAATATAAAATTTAATTGAAATTATTAAAAGAAAAGATTGTTCGAAATGCTTCCCTTCCATTTCAATAACTTTTTATTCTTAGTCGAAACTCATCTATGGCTCGATTTACTTTTATTTTTTTTAGAATATTATAAAATTGTATTTAGCTCGTTGAAATGCATAATTGATTCATATTTTTAATTTGTATTTTTATTTTTCTTTTGTTCAATTAATCGTGAGTAACTGTCCTTAAATTGTTATTGTACCATTTGTAAGGTATCAAACGAAAATTATAGTCAAATTGACATACTACTACAGTATATGGCTATGAATTTTAGTAGTCGAAATTAATTGTGTGTCAAAATTCAATTTTAAAACCGTGAGATGTACTTTCATTAATTGTAAGTCCTCTAAGTTCGTTTTTTTTAATTACCTTATACGTGTAACTGATTAATTATGTAAAATCTATAATCCTAATTGAATTTTATTACTTTTGACACATATTCGAATTCATTTACGTTCCGTCCCTTCAGTCACTTTTGCATTAAAACTCGTATGCAAACATTATCATCATAATACATAATAATTATTGCTTACTTTATATAAATTCTCGCTCATGCATTTATACAGTTAATTTAACAATCCTCTCAGCTAATCTGTCTCTCGAAATTATCAGCTACACACTTTATACCTAGCACACAAAAATACACACTAGACCACAGGTCTATATATCATCCATTACGTAATTCTATTTTTACCTACACTAGTCAATAAAAATTAGTTTATAGATTGTACGATTTGCATTTTTCCCTTTTACCTATTCATTATGTACATAATTTATCCCACAGAAAAAAATAAAATTTTGGAAAAAAAAATTTAACCATATCATTGTTTGTCTAACTTAATTGGTTGTCTAAATTAATGTATTAATCCTATTAAATGTTTGTCTAAACTAAAGTATTAATCTTTGATTTTTTTATATTTTGTAAGCAAGTGTCATTTTAAAAATAAATTTGGATACTCTGCATTGTACTCGACCACGCGAAATCGTTCTGTATAAAATTTGTATTGTAACTAATGGTACCCTGTTAGGATGTTATTTTCTCATTGTATTGTATTAATGGTACCCTATTAAATTATTGTATAAATATCATTTTTAAAAGGGGAGAGTAATGTAAAAAGTGAACAATGAACAATTCCTACACCATCATTATATGAATTCATTGTCCATTTTTACATAAGAAACCAAAAATCACATAAGCGAGTTTTGGATAGAATTTAGATTTGTACGTCTTTATTCATTCCTGTTTTTTCTAATTCATCTTTCTAATAACGACTTATACACTATGACGTCACAAAATAACTTTATTCTCTTTACGTTTCCCACTCTTTGTCTCTAATTCGTTCTTGTAAATCTTCCTAACAATGATTTGTACTATACGTAAAAATTCAATAACTATGACGTCACATTTTCCCGTCATTTATTTCCCTAAGGACTAAACACTCTATAGAAGTCATTATTTATATGTTATGTAGTATAAATATAATTATTATTCAACCATACTCATTCTTACATTCATGTTCTTTCTTGACCGCTATCCTTTATTAATTTTATTACTTATTCATTCATCTACCTATTGTCTACTTATGCCCTATCAACTTATCAGTCTATGTTTACTCGTGTCAACGCGAAACTTCATGCCTTCGTTCGAAAACGCAAAAATACGTTCTCGTATTATTTTTTCATTTTTATTTTTAATTATATGACCTCCCGAGATGAACTCGAAAATGCTGAGGTTAAGTGATCGAATTCCGCTGACCGACAGAATTGAACGCTTCTAAGATAAAAAAGTCTCCTTTCGCTCTGATTCGAATTTATAACATTATCATGCGTTATGTTATATCATGTGTGTTATGTGCCCATGTACTTTGTATTATATTTCTAACATCTTAATTGTCTATAATATGAAACACTGTAAAAACAAGACAAAGTTTTAGTAACTGTTTAATTGTATTAACTGTAATACTTTAAATTAACAATAACTTGTAATGTACTTTAATGAAACTGTAATTAACAATAACTTGTAATGTACTTCAGTGAAACTGTAATTAAATGTAATGATTTAATTTATCATGTAAGAATGTACTTCAAAATGGAAGTGTAATTAAACAACAAGTGAATATGAATTAATTGGTAATTGTAATCCATAATTGTAATCGTAATTGTAATGAACCAAAATTAATACGTACTCAGTCATGTACTCAAAATTGTACTTATGTACTATTACGAAATGATATCGCCTTCATAAATGAAGACTCGGCGAAAAAAACAAATTAGTTTTTTGTTATTTTATTTTTTAATTTGAAATTTGCAATCTTTTAAAACATCTGATCATATGTTTAAAAAGGGGGGAAATTTAACCTTCAACTGTTCTCCCCAAAACATTTGTTATATGATACGTATATTTGTAAAAATACACCACTTCAGATTACCACTTCATTTAAGGCACTTCTCCATTAGACTTCATATTAGCACCTCATTAGGAGGGGGCAGAGGCCCCTTGCCTTCTTAATATTTTTAGATTCCGGCCTGAGCCATGGTCGAAAGAGGTCGAACCTCTACCCTTGTAAATTCAGAGCAATACCTGTAATTTTTAGAAGTAAACTAAATGTAAGAGAAAGTTTTTATCTTTTCCTTCGAGCCATGCTCTCTTCAGAACTTAGTCAAGTCGACAAGTTATAAAAGAAAAGTCGATAATTTTAGTATAAGAGAAAGGATCAGAGAATTATAAAAAGAGAAGAATTAATAAGCGAGAGAAAGAGACAACCCAAGCACCATAGAAGATATTGGCATAACAGTCTGGCGAGTCTGTAGCCAAGGGTTTAACAGAGTGGCGACCCACCATTTAAGGCGACCGAAAAGAATTATAGAAAAGTATAAAGAAGAAACATCCGTTGCTTGCCTCCTAACTAGAACCCCCGTCGAATCCGAACCGACAAAGGGCCATAAAGGGGGGGTTAACACATATACATATATATATATATATATATATATACATCATATACATATAAATATATATATATATATATATATTATATGTATATATATAAACATATAAATATATATATATACAGTGTGTCCGTAAAGTCATGGTGGATTTTAAATAGCTATATTATTGCAACGAAACATGATAATGAGATGAAAAAAGGCAAATTGAAGAACACCTCTAAAAGAATAACTTTACTTAACGTAGTTCGATATGGGCTCCTCTGGTAGCCCTGCAGATATCTAGGCGGTGATGTGTGTCCGTAAAGTCATGGTGGGATTTTAAATAGCTATATTATTGCAACGAAAGATGATAATGAGATGAAACAATGCCAAATTTAAGAACAACTCTCAAAGTTGTATCTTGTAGTTAGTCTAGGCTAAGCTTAACCTTTATCTCGTAGTTAGTCTAGGCTGTCCACATGCCTATGTTGAACATGAGCGTAATAGCCCGAAAGTTAATGTGTGGTGTGCTCTAGCACGAGATCGAGTGATTGGCCCATTTTTCTTCGCGGAACCCACTGTGACGTCACACAACTACCTCGCTATGTTGGAACATTTTGCAGTACCCCAATTTATTGACAATAATGTCATCTTTCAGCAAGATGGTGCTCCTCCGCACTATGCCAACGTTGTTCGAGAATTCCTTAATGAAAAATTTCCACATAGATGGATAGGAAGAGGAGGATGGAAGCCATGGCCTCCACGCTCTCCGGACCGGACACCTTTGGACTTTTATTCGTGGGGTTACGTCAAGCAAAGCGTGTACATTGTACCCATTAGGGATATTCATCACTTGCACGAGCGAATCACGGAAGCTATCGCATCCGTCACTCCTGATGTTCTTGGGCGTGTGTGGCTGGAATTGAATCACCGCCTAGATGTCTGCAGGGCTACCAGAGGAGCCCATATCGAACTACGTTAAATAAAGTTATTCTTTTAGAGTTGTTCTTCAATTTGCCTTTTTTTCATCTCATTATCATGTTTCGTTGCAATAATATAGCTATTTAAAATCCCACCAGGACTTTACGGACACACTGTGTATATATTATATATATATTATATATATATATAATATATATATATATATATATATATATATGTATATATATAAACATATATATATGTTAACCCCCCCCTTTATGGCCCTTTTCGGTTCGGATTCGACGGGGGTTCTAGTTACGGAGGCAAGCAACGGATATTTCTTCTGTTACTTTTCATCTATAATTTTCTAATTCTTTCTCTGATACTTTATAACTTGTCGACTTTACTAAGTTCCTCTGACGATTTCCCAACTCGAGGGGAAAATAAAAAAGTTTCTCTTACTGTAAATTTACTTCTTAAAATATACAGGTACTGCTCTGAATTTACAGGGGTAGAGGTTCGACCTCTTTCGACCATAGCTCAGGCCGGAATCTAAAAATATTAAGGAGGCAAGGGGCCTCTGCCCCCCCCTCCCCGCAGCGAAGCTGCTAACCAGGGGAGTCTCTTAGTAGTGACCAAGGCAGAGTCTCGTAATGAAGTGTCCTTCATTTTACAAATACATGTATAAAAATATGCCTGAATGTTGGGGGATGGCAGTTGGAGGTTAAGTTTCCCCCCTTTTAAACACGATCAGGTGTTTGAAAGTTTCCAAATAAAAATTTAAAAAAATAAATAAAAATAAAAACTAATCTTATTTTTTTTTGCCACGTCTTCATTTCTGAAGGCGATATCATTTTTGTTTGGGTTTATTACAATTATGATTTCGATTATGGATTACTTCCCATTCGCTTATGATTGTCCCTTACAATTCTATTAAAGTACATTCTTACATTATATATAAAGTCATTACATTCAATTATAGTTTCATTGAAGTACATTACGTCGTTACCATTCTTACAGTGTTTTTATATATATATGGTTAGATTATATGGTTAGATTATATGGTTAGATTATATGGTTAGATTATATGGTCAGATTATATGGTCAGATTATATATGGTTATTATATATATGGTTATTAGTACAACACAAGTACATGAGACATGACAAGATAATTTATATACAACATAATATGTTATATTACATTATATGTTATAGTGTAGATTTGGATCAGAGCGAAAGATGTTTATCTTAGAAACGTTCGGTTCTGCTGATTCGCAAATTTGAGCATTTAACTACTGTAAGCCTAATGAATGCCTTGAAGGTTCAACGCACTTAAAAAAAATAATAATAAAAAAAAATATATGTGGACGTATTTTACATGTACATAATCCAATGGGTTGTGTGCGTAATACAGAGACGCGTAAAATATGGACTGATAGGTTGATAGGTATCAGTAGACAATAGGTAGGAAACAACATAACTAATGATGTATAGAGAATGAAGTTTCTTTTTTTCTTTTTATTATTATTCTTATTATTATTATTATTATTAAGGAATTTACCATACATTCAATACGGAAGATGTCCAAATACTAAACACGTGATTCAGTGTTCAAGGTATGGAAAACGTGAAGAGAATTAAGTTACTTTATGACGTCATAGTTATTAAATTTTGTACGTATAATACAAATCATTATTAGGAAGATTTACAAGAACGAATTAGAGGCAAAGAGTTATATGCAATGTGTATGCATAATCTAGGGACGAGGGTGAGATGCAAGACAATCACAATTAATTAATTAACTTCTATAACAAATAAAAATGGATACGACTAAACCATAGGTATGGTAGATCGTAGGGTTTTGACACGATCAAGAATAGGAAGCCACAAGTAAAATTACTATCCAAACTCGCGTTAAGCGATTTTGGTTCTTATGTAAAAATGAATATTGATCATTCATTTCATTTTTACATTGCTCTCCCTTTTAAAAAAAAACGATATTTATACAATAATCTAATAGGGTACCATTAATACAATACAAATGAGAAAATAACATCCTAACTACTTCAAGTTAGATGACGAATTTTTTTCTTTACATTACAAATTTTTATACAGAGCAAGTGAGTTATTATATATATAAAAAATTCAAAGATTAATACTTCAATTTTAGACAAACAATTACGCTAGACAAAGAATGATATTGTTAAAAATTTTTTTTTTTTTACAAAATTTTTATTTTTCTGTGGGAAAAAATTATGTACATAATGAATAGTAGGTAAAAGGAAAAAAATATAAATATTTTCCAAAGTTACCCTGATCGTGCAGTCTATAACTAATTTATTGACTATTGTAGGTAAAAATCGAATTACGTAATGGATGATGTATAGACCTGTGGTCTAGTGTATATTTGTGTGTATTAGATACAAAGTGTGTATCATAACTTTGAGGGACAGACTAGCGGAGAGGATTCTTAAATTAACTGAATAAATGCCTGAGCAAAAATTTATATATAGTAAGCAAAAAGGCTTAGGACTATATAAATAGCAGAGTTAGCACCGACACGCTATGAAATAGTTTGTGATATCGAATGATTTTAGAATAAGGTTTGTATATATGACGCGTTCGGTGGAGAAGGGGCGAACGCCACAAAATTCGAAAAATGAGTTTTTTGTCGTATAATTATCCTTTAAAACCTTTGCTTTACCTATGCAAAAAATTAGATGTTAGTCTGCACTCTTTCACGGTAAAATTTAGGTTTTAATGTATCTCAGAGAAATTCACTCCGCATCATTGCTTCACATTGAGCACATCTATCTACTTTCTGGTCACTCGACAATGCCCTGTGATGCTCAATTTGGCCAAATTGAACAAAATATAAAAAATAATTACAGCAATATTATTTACACCAAAAAAGATTATGTTACGGCCATAACTACAGCCGTTTCGCAGCGCTTCCTAGTTGTAGAAATGAAACAGGCTGATTTTCTCGATTTTGACGTCCTAAAAACGTGCATTGTCATTAGGAAATCAACAACTACTAAATTTACAGATGCAAGAAAGTTGATATTTGACTTTCAACACAAAGAAGGCTACGTAATATCTACTGCATACCGCACAACCCCAGATAATAGCCATCCCGTCAGACTGCAGAAAGGGAAAAACTCCTACAGTGTCAGTTCAATCTAGCCCAGCAGACACTGCAACCAAAGTATTCCCAATTGCTGCCAATAACTAAGGAAAAAAATAAAAAATCTCAAAGAATTATCAGACCTAATGCCTGCAACTGCAGTGAACTATTATACAAGATTGTTAAAGGAACTGGAAGAAACCGAAACAGTTGAAGCAGGTAATACAACATTCGACGAAGAGGACCAAATAATGGATTACACCAGTTAACATCAGAAGCTATCAATAAATAATATTGTAAAATTTCTTGGCGTTTTATTATATCGACATATTACACAACAATATTTTACTCAAATATGTGTTCAAATTCATACAACATTTCAATAAACCGGAAAAATACGAAGGTTTAAAGTTTATAAACTTTAACTGCATTTTGTGGCATAATTCGAAAATGTTGCGTTCGCCCCTTCTCCACCGAACGCGTCATATAGTATATATAGTGTGCATACATGCGTGTGTATGTGTAGAGATTTGGAAGGTTTTTGAATGAACAAAGTTTAAAAATAATGTATAATAATTTAAGATGGGTTTTAGGGTTATAAAAACTTTTGAGTCAATTATTGTTGTTATTATTATTATTATCATTATTATTATAAAATCCTTTAAGTTCAAGGTAGTATTTAAGTATTTAATTAAATCAGTTCCACGTATTAAGGTAATACAAAGAAATGTACTTAGAGGACTTACAATTGATGAAAGTAAATCTCACGGTTTAAAAATTGAATTTTTGAAGATGGAATTAAATTCGACTAGTAACATTCCTAGCTATATATGAACTATATAAACATTAACCAGAAGTATCGGTACGATAATTGAATTAAGAAAGTTAAGAATACAAATTAAAATATAAATCAATTTATGCATTTTAATGAGCTAAACATTTTATAATATTCTTAAAAATAAAAGTAAATCGAACCTTAGATGAGTTTCGGCCAAGAATAAAAAGTGTTATTGAAATGGAAGGAAAGCATTTCGAACAATCTTTCTTTTAATAATTTCAGGTAAATTTTACATTAAAAATTATTTTTTATATACTAAAAAAAATATTAAAAAGGTTTAATAATTTTTTTTGCATGTTAAGTAGAAAAATCATACTCTTTCGTTGAATGTTGATAGAATTTTGAATTATTTGATATTTTTAGTCTGAAAACTTGTTTGCATATAGACAAATACATCTGTTTATTGCGTAGAAGTTTTATTAAAAATTAAATGACTGAAAAAGAATAAACACAACTGAAATTTAGGGCCATGTGCGGTCCTACGGGTAAATTTCCCGACCATACAGAGCAAGATAAATTAGGTACATTATCGATTAATTATTACACTATTTCTGTCATCATATAATCGCAATAATTATAAAACGCGTTACCAACATTTGTAAAAACGGTTTTGGTTGCCAACAATAAAATATGTCATTTTACCTATATTTTTATACGCAACAATGGCATGAAAAAGAGAAAAGACAAATCGGTCCATTTCCTTCTTACAACAAAACAAAGAAAGGTTAACTAAAGACGCAACCCGGTCAATTCAGGTTGAATTAAATTCTCTTTACAACACAAAAAAAGGTTGAATTAAATTCGTAAATTACATTTTCTTAAATTAAATTCTCTTAACTTACAAAGGAAAAGTTGAATTCAATTGACTGCATTGAAATGACTTGGGACTTAAAAACTAACTTTTTTTTTCAAAACTAACTTTCTCAAACTAACTTTTTTTTTTCAAAACTAACTTTTTTTTTTCAAAACTAACTTTTTTTTTCAAAACTAACTTTTTTTTTTCCAAACTAACTTTTTTTTTTTCAAAACTAACTTTTTCAAAACTGACTTCTGTAATCTCTGGGGCGGTTGTCCCTCTTGGATGCAACCTATTGACTTGACCTCTTACCAAGTATTTCTATAAGTCTCTGGGGCGGTTGTCCCTTTTGGCGCAACCTTCTGACTTGACCTCTTATCAAGTATTTCTATAAATCTCTGGGGCGGTTGTCCCTTTTGGCGCAACCTTCTGACTTGACTTCTATCAAGTATTTCTATAAATCTCTGGGCGGTTGTCCCTTTTGGCGCAACCTTCTGACTTGACCTCTTATCAAGTATTTCTACAAATCTCTGGGGCGGTTGTCCCTTTTGGCGCAACCTTCTGACTTGACCTCTTATCAAGTATTTCTATAAATCTCTGGGGGCGGTTGTCCCTTTTGGCGCAACCTTCTGACTTGACCTCTTATCAAGTATTTCTACAAATCTCTGTGGCGGTTGTCCCTTTTGGCGCAACCTTCTGACTTGACCTCTTGTCAAGTATTTCTATAAATCTCTGGGCGGTTGTCCATCTTGGCGCAACCTTCTGACTTGACCTCTTATCAAGTATTTCTATAAATCTCTGGGGCGGTTGTCCATCTTGGCGCAACCTTCTGACTTGACCTCTTATCAAGTATTTCTATAATCTCTGTGGCGGTTGTCCATCTTGGCGCAACCTTCTGACTTGACCTCTTGTCAAGTATTTCTATAAATCTCTGGGGCGGTTGTCCATCTTGGCGCAACCTTCTGACTTGACCTCTTGTCAAGTATTTCTATAAATCTCTGGGGCGGTTGTCCCTTTTGGCGCAACCTTCTGACTTGACCTCTTGTCAAGTATTTCTATAAATCTCTGGGGCGGTTGTCCATCTTGGCGCAACCTTCTGACTTGACCTCTTATCAAGTATTTCTATAAATCTCTGGGGCGGTTGTCCATCTTGGCGCAACCTTCTGACTTGACCTCTTATCAAGTATTTCTATAAATCTCTGGGGCGGTTGTCCATCTTGGCGCAACCTTCTGACTTGACCTCTTGTCAAGTATTTCTATAAATCTCTGGGGCGGTTGTCCATCTTGGCGCAACCTTCTGACTTGACCTCTTGTCAAGTATTTCTATAAATCTCTGGGGCGGTTGTCCCTTTTGGCGCAACCTTCTGACTTGATCTCTTGCCAAGTATTTCTATGTCTCTGGGGGCGGTTGTCCATCTTGGCGCAACCTTCTGACTTGACCTCTTGTCAAGTATTCTGAACTGTAACTTGAACTCTTATAAAGTATTCTTGAAACTTAACTGTCTAACTTGAACGCTTGTCAAGTATTCTGAAACTTAAACTATCTAACTTGAACGCTTGTCAAGTATCTTTATAAATCTCTGGGGTTTGGTTATCCCTTTTGGATGCAACCAACTGAAAACTGATTTGCAACTTATTTGCAACGAAAACTGACTTCAAAACTGTCTTGCAACTTCTTTGCAACGAAAACTGACTTCAAAAACTGTCTTGCAACTTCTTTGCAACTAAAACTGACTTCAAAACTGACTTGCAACTTCTTTGCAACTAAAACTGACTTCAAAACTTCTTTGCAACTAAAACTGACTTCAAAACTTCTTTGCAACAAAAACTGACTTCAAAACTTCTTTGCAACTAAAACTGACTTCAAAACTTCTTTGCAACTTTTTTGCAACTAAAACTGACTTTAAAACTGACTTGCAACTTATTTGCAACGAAAACTGACTTGCAACTTATTTGCAACGAAAACTGACTTCAAAACTGACTTGCAACTTATTTGCAACTAAAACTGACTTCAAAACTTCTTTGCAACTTATTTGCAACTAAAACTGACTTCAAAACTTCTTTGCAACTTATTTGCAACTAAAACTGACTTCAAAACTTCTTTGCAACTTCTTTGCAACTAAAACTGACTTCAAATATCTCTCTAAATCTATAAACTCTCTATAAACACACACACTCTTAATTTGCAAGTCAATTCAATTCAATAAATTGAAAAAAATTGTAAACAAAAATAAAAAATGTAAACAACATTTCACTCGAACGTACGTGAAGGTACGGTACTATTATGTTTGGTACATAAATAAAATTATTCTATACTGAATATAATAGTGAAATTAACTCTGAAATTAACTCTCTCTGAAATTAACTCTCTCTGAAATTAACTCTCTCTGAAATTAACTCTCTCTGAAATTAACTCTCTCTGAAATTAACTCTCTCTGAAATTAACTCTCTCTGAAATTAACTCTCTCTTACATTTAACTTCTCTTACATTTAACTCTGTTACAATTACTGTTTCACTAAAAAAATGTATCACTGGTGTCTGAAATGTTCACTGTGTTTTGTGTAAATTTTGACTTGATACTCATTATTAACTGTTAATAATACTGACTTTTCAAGTGTATAAATTACTTAAGAAAACAAAATGTACTTAACAAAAGTTCTACTGGCAAAATCCTCAGAGACGTGTCCTGAAGACGTGTCTTGCTGGCCACTTGTTCTTGGATGAAAACTAGGTGTGAAGAACTTGGAGTCGTGACACACCGGTCAAGGGTGGATGTTACGAACTAGAAGTCGTGACACGCCGGTCAAATGGTTTTATCCTGATAAATCTTCTTTTATAAATCTTCTTTTATAAGTCTTCTTCTTTTATAAGTCTTCTTCTTTTATAAGTCTTCTTCTTTTATAAGTCTTCTTCTTTTATAAGTCTTCTTCTTTTATAAATCTTCTTCTTTTATAAATCTTCTTCTTTTATAAATCTTCTTCTTTTATAAATCTTCTTCTTTTATAAATCTTCTTCTTTTATAAATCTTCTTCTTTTATAAATAATCTTCTTTTTTTATAAATAATCTTCTTTTTTTTATAAATCTTCTTCTTTTATAAATCTTCTTCTTTTATAAATCTTCTTCTTTTATAAATCTTCTTCTTTTATAAATCTTCTTCTTTTATAAATCTTCTTCTTTTATAAATCTTCTTCTTTTATAAATCTTCTTCTTATCCTGGTAAAGGGTCGCCAGCTTGTTAGACCCTTCCTTCTTCTATGTGTTTATCCTGGCAGGGTCGCCAACTGTTAACCCCCCCCTTTATGGCCCTTTTTCGGTTCGGATTCGACGGGGGTTCTAGTTACGGAGGCAAGCAACGGATATTTCTTCTGTTACTTTTCATCTATAATTTTCTAATTCTTTCTCTGATACTTTATAACTTGTCGACTTTACTAAGTTCCTCTGACGATTTCCCAACTCGAGGGGGAAAATAAAAAGTTTCTCTTACTGTAAATTTACTTCTTAAAAATATACAGGTACTGCTCTGAATTTACAGGGGTAGAGGTTCGACCTCTTTCGACCATAGCTCAGGCCGGAATCTAAAAATATTAAGGAGGCAAGGGGCCTCTGCCCCCCCCTCCCCGCAGCGAAGCTGCTAACCAGGGGAGTCTCTTAGTAGTGACCAAGGCAGAGTCTCGTAATGAAGTGTCCTTCATTTTACAAATACATGTATAAAAATATGCCTGAATGTTGGGGGATGGCAGTTGGAGGTTAAGTTTCCCCCCTTTTAAACACGATCAGGTGTTTGAAAGTTTCCAAATAAAAATTTAAAAAAATAAATAAAAATAAAAACTAATCTTATTTTTTTTGCCACGTCTTCATTTCTGAAGGCGATATCATTTTTGTTTGGGTTTATTACAATTATGATTTCGATTATGGATTACTTCCCATTCGCTTATGATTGTCCCTTACAATTCTATTAAAGTACATTCTTACATTATATATAAAGTCATTACATTCAATTATAGTTTCATTGAAGTACATTACGTCGTTACCATCTTACAGTGTTTTATATATATATATGGTTAGATTATATGGTTAGATTATATGGTTAGATTATATGGTTAGATTATATGGTCAGATTATATGGTCAGATTATATATGGTTATTATATATATGGTTATTAGTACAACACAAGTACATGAGACATGACAAGATAATTTATATACAACATAATATGTTATATTACATTATATGTTATAGTGTAGATTTGGATCAGAGCGAAAGATGTTTATCTTAGAAACGTTCGGTTCTGCTGATTCGCAAATTTGAGCATTTAACTACTGTAAGCCTAATGAATGCCTTGAAGGTTCAACGCACTTAAAAAAAAATAATAATAAAAAAAATATATGTGGACGTATTTTACATGTACATATCCATGGGTTGTGTCGTAATACAGAGACGCGTAAATATGGACTGATAGGTTGATAGGTATCAGTAGACAATAGGTAGGAAACAACATAACTAATGATGTATAGAGAATGAAGTTTCTTTTTTTTCTTTTTATTATTATTCTTATTATTATTATTATTATTAAGGAATTTACCATACATTCAATACGGAAGATGTCCAAATACTAAACACGTGATTCAGTGTTCAAGGTATGGAAAACGTGAAGAGAATTAAGTTACTTTATGACGTCATAGTTATTAAATTTTGTACGTATAATACAAATCATTATTAGGAAGATTTACAAGAACGAATTAGAGGCAAAGAGTTATATGCAATGTGTATGCATAATCTAGGGACGAGGGTGAGATGCAAGACAATCACAATTAATTAATTAACTTCTATAACAAATAAAAATGGATACGACTAAACCATAGGTATGGTAGATCGTAGGGTTTTGACACGATCAAGAATAGGAAGCCACAAGTAAAATTACTATCCAAACTCGCGTTAAGCGATTTTGGTTCTTATGTAAAAATGAATATTGATCATTCATTTCATTTTTACATATATATATATATATATATATATATAACTGCAATGACCACGCAGTATATTAATGTATAGAAACGACGTAAGTATAGAGGATTATTCTGCACACGAGGAAGAGAAATAACGAACAAATGAAAAATGAGGTAACCGCATATCTGACCGGCAATCAGAAGATCCTGGGTTCGATTCCCGGGCCGTTACCTCATTTTTCATTTGTTCGTTATTTCTCTTCCTCGTGTGCAGAACACTCCTCTATACTTACGTCGTTTCTATACATTAATATATGCGTGGTTATTGCAGTTAAATGTACATATTCACGATTTGCGAGGGTGCCCTCTCAAGGCATTGGTTTCTGCCCTATGTAGGAGAATTACAACTTCTGACTGATCGAGGCCTGTGGTGTAGTGGATAGCATATCTGACCGGCAATCGGAAGATCCTGGGTTCGATTCCCGGGCGGTTACCTCATTTTTCATTTGTTCGTTATTTCTCTTCCTCGTGTGCAGAACACTCCTCTATACTTACGTCGTTTCTATACATATAAATATATATATATATATATACATACATATATATATATATAATCAGAGCTGGGCACTTGCGTTTTTTTTGCGGTACTGCGGTACTGCGGTACAACCGCACTACCAAACCGGTACCGCATAATGCATTACCGCAAAAAATGCGGTAGCGGTAATGCTGTACTTCAGCGATCCTTTGCGGTACTGCGTTATACGGTACCGGTTTGGTAGTGCGGTGGTACCGCAGTACCGCAGTACCGCAAAAAAAACCGCAAGTGCCCAGCTCTGAATTATATATACATATACATATACAGTATATATATATATATATATATACATATATATATATATATATATATACATATAAATATATATATATATATATATATACATACATGCACATATGTATATATCGATGGTCGTTGATGGAGCGGAGTCGTGTTGGGCTAATGTAGCGAGTGGCGTTCCTCAGGATTCTGTATTGGGCCCCTTGCTTTTTCTTATATATATATTAACGATTTAGATGTCGGCCTAGTCAGTACGGTTTCAAAGTTGGCGGATGAAACGAAGCTGGGTGGTAGGGCGATTAATGAGGAAGATAGAGGTAAAATCCAGGAAGATTTGAATAAAATCGTTGATTGGTCATCACACGGCAAATGAGATTTAACGTTGATAAGTGCAAAATTTTGCATATAGGTCGCGTAACGGTAATTTTGCGTATAGTATGTCAGGGAAAGATTTAACAAGCGTAGAGCAGGAAAAAGATTTAGGAGTCATAGTCACTGGTGATTTAAAGTAGCG
>JAJOZX010008166.1:0-187050 GCA_023014485.1 Bathynomus jamesi | reverse complement strand
TTGGCAACAAAGCAACATTTTGCTTATAAATATTAGTTAAAACTTGTACTGAAACTCGTTTGTATGCCTTCAAGTTTAGGTCAAATTTTGCTGTTCGCCGAACACTTCTGTCAGATATTCCTATTTCCATGGCTATTTCATTTGGCGTTAAATGCGTCCCAGGTTCTTCTTGACTCAATATTCTTGTCCCTACGAGATCGATATTTGCTTGTGTTCGAGCCGTTCTAGGTCTCCCACTACCCTTTCTACGCTCAATATCACCAGTTTCCTTCACTTTGTCTATGATATAATTCAAACCAGCTCTTGTCCATGGCTTATTTAAAAACTCTGTAAAAAGTAATTTTCGTGCTCCCCAACCTTTTTCTAACCGGCGCTTATTTGAGTGTTAGTACGTCCGTTTTGCTTACAAAAAATCCTTATAATTGCTTAAAATTTACATTTAAAATAGTGGCCTAGTTTTTTCCATACCTGGTGTGTATATATATATATATATATATATATATATATACACACATGTGTGTATATATATATTAGGCCGGGTCGAAATTTTTTATTTCTTAGGTACATAGTGTGAGGTGGTTCAATCAATCATAGTAACACCCTAGTAAAATATTTTTTAATTCTGAGGACCCCTACCCCCCCTACCGGTTTCAGTTTTTTCAGAAAATTCGTAAAATTCGAGATAATTTGCGATTTACTTCGAAATTTTTTTATTATTACAAAAGTTCGCTTATAAAACAGTTATTTATTTTTTAATGAAAAAAAAATTAAAAAATACAAAAATGCATGAAAAAAAAATTTAATACATAAATTTTTAGCTATTATTGGTAGAAATTTAGAAATTAAGAGAGAAATTCAATAAAATTTTTGACCTAAAACTAATGTTTTTTTTATTCCTTCCATTGACGTTTCAATCAAAAGTAGGCAGTTCTTTTCTAGACTCAAGTATTTAAAATAAATTTATGCCGATTAATATAACCAATTCTTTCCTGGCTAGATTTAGTTACTAAGTTCACACCCCGTTCAACGCTTTGACTGTGACATGGAAAATCTAATATTTCTAGAGGTTTAGTTCTAATCTGAAGCAATTGCTCATTGGTAAAATTACTTAGCAAAGGTGGAGGAGTGATTATCTGCTCATTCCAATTAATCAAATCAATATAATAATTTGCTAGAAAATTTATAGATCTTGGTAGCTCAAAATTTCTGGCTCCTGAAAACACAGTTCTGGAAAGAATTATCTTTTGAAATGCTAGCTCTCTAATATGTAATCGTTCGTCAGAAACCATTGACAGGAGTATATTTTCAGGATTAGCGAAGTAAGCGTTGTTTTTCATGACTGGCTCAATAATTTTCTTGAATTTTACATCTAAATTTCGAAGAATTGTCATAAACCAAAAATTTCGCGCACCCTCAGTGGCTTTTGGGTGTGATTTTATTTGAAACCACGCAGGGGCATAAAAATTGATGACAAATATGACAAGATCTTTTAGGTTAGTATCATGATTTGATGTAGAAATGTATAGGCGGAGAACCCTATTAGCCAAAGTCAGCCACCTGGCGTGATTTAGTCGTCCTGGATTGTGGCTTCTTTTTCTAGTAGCCATAATTTAATTTAATAAGATTTTAACTATATTTTATTTATTACTGATATTTTAAAATTAAATAACGTATTTTAATACAAACTTTTAACATTCTAGGTACCTAAATAGGAATCTGGAAAGAAAAAAAACAAAAATAATGTAATATTAGGTCTTATATCCGGTGCTATGAGTCAGCACCGGATTTAAGTCCCTACCCCTTACCCCCCGATCTCAAAAAAAGTTGGTGAATGGTCTATTCTGATGTAATTCGTGCCGGAGAACCCGATTTTGTCCATCCGAAAGCAAAAAAATTAATATTTAGGGTCGATTTTTACGATTTTCGATTTTTGGCCTATTTCCCATACAAATTCATATAGAAAAAAGTGAGTATCGGTAGGGGGGGCGGTTAGCGAAGGTCTCACAGCCTTGATTTTTGGTGTGGATACTACTATTACAAAATGATCAACCTCACAATATGTACTGAAGCAAAATCTTGACCTTGACCCCTTTTCGACCCGGCCTAATATATATATATATATATATATATATATATATATATATATATATATATATATATACACACCCTTTACTCCACCACAATAGATGATTTATAATCTTAGAAAGAGCTGTAAGAGATCGCTTTTGGAGGATATAATAAGGTCTCCACTTAGGTGGTCAGAGAGGGGAGGACTTAAAGGCTTCAATAATGGTGTGAATTTTCATACAGAATTATTTTTAAAAATTACCTGAGAAGGGAAAGTGTGCAAAAGTTTTCAGAATTAATTAAATTTCACTCTCAAAAGTGAATATTTATAAACAGGTGCTACTATAAGATGACCCTTCGGGAAGAATGATTCTTTTTTCCCTTTAATGATCTCTTCATGAGATTAATGATCCTGCTTTCATTTCCGCTAACAGTATACACAGAAATTTAAAAAAAAATTACATCACTGTCAATAGATGAGCGAAACGAACAAGGATTAGGGACATGGCGTGCGAAACGACCCTTGTGTTGAGCGAAGTGAGCTCCACCTGGTATGAAAACAAAATAATTTAAATTAACATTTTTTTCTAACTTCGATTTCACCGAATTTCTAGGTCCTGGTTTGTGAAATCTTTTTTTGAATTTTTCAAGAATTTCTTTACGCTTCTTTTCATGGATACGTAGTGTTACTGCTATTACACCTTCTTGTACATCCATCATCATCATCTATGGCCTGTAGAAAATAAAGTAGAAATATTATTATTTCAGCAAAATAGATTGGGAATTTGGACCACCCTGTATATAATTACATTGACGATAGAATTGTTCTTTGGGAATCAGGTTCTTTTAACTTATAAGTTTTAGCCCTTTTATTTTTAGTTTACTTTCGTCTTAATTCGCCACTAAAAATTACTCCTGCGCCGGCTCGAAATGTCTGTGATAAGTGTTTGGAACTCTCTCCCTGGTCTTTATCTTACCTTATATATATATATATATATATATATATATATATATATATATATATATATATATATATATTTTTTTTTTTTTTTTTTTTTTTCAACTGCAAAGAACACGCAGTATAATTAACGTAAAGAACGACGCTTGTATAGAAGACATTCCGCGCAAGATGAGGAGGGAGGACGAACAAATGAAAAAATGAGGTAACCACCCGGGAATCGAACCCGGGATCTTCCGATTGCCGGTCAGATATGATAACCATTACACCATGGGCCTCACTCGATCAGAAGTCGTAATTCTCCTACATACGCGCAGAAACGCCCCGAGGGGGGCACCTCCCGCATGCCGCACATATATACATTTTCAACTGCAAAGAACACGCAGTATAATTAACGTAAAGAACGACGCTTGTATAGAAGACATTCCGCGCAAGATGAGGAGGGAGAATGAACAAATGAAAAAATGAAGTAACCACCCGGGAATCGAACCAGGGATCTTCCGATTGCCGGTTACCTCATTTTTTTCATTTGTTCGTTCTCCCTCCTCATCTTGCGCGGAATGTCTTCTATACAAGCGTCGTTCTTTACGTTAATTATACTGCGTGTTCTTTGCAGTTGAAAATGTATATATGTGCGGCATGCGGGAGGTGCCACCCTCGGGGCATTGGTTTCTGCGCGTATGTAGGAGAATTACGACTTCTGATCGAGTGAGGCCCATGGTGTAATGGTTATCATATCTGACCGGCAATCGGAAGATCCCGGGTTCGATTCCCGGGTGGTTACCTCATTTTTTCATTTGTTCTCGCTCCTCATCTTGCGCGGAATGTCTTCTATACAAGCGTCGTTCTTTACGTTGATATATATATAATTATATATATATAACATATATATATATATATATATATATATATATATATATATATATATATATATATATATAAGAATTTCCTCTGACTGGACTTTGTTCGATAAGAAAGTCGATTATCTAAGAAGTTTTTTAATTATAAGTCTTTTCCTAATTTTATATTTGATGATAAGCTCGTTAATGAATTTTTAACCCATCTTTACCGCCCAAAATCTCCTACTCCAGATGTCCCCAAGTTACCATTATATACCAAGCTTCCATACATTGGAATACAATCACATAAGATAGCTTTATTGAAGTCTGTCCTCGTTCCGACCTTTTCTCAATGTAATTTTGGGTCAATGAAAGAAAGCCACCCCCAGCCTTCTTTAGTTAGCTTTATAAAGCTAACTAACGAAAATATCACGACCTAACCTAACCAATCATTAGGTCAACTGTACGCCCTTGACGATTGGTTAAGTTAAGTCGTTATATTTTCGTTAGTTAGCCTTATAAAGCTAACTAAAGAAGGCCAGGGGTGGCTTTCTTTCATTGATCCGTAATTTTTAGTTTATATCTACCAATACATCCTCAATACAATCGATCTTAAAACACGAGGAAGCTCCCCAAAACATCTCAAATCGTCCGTTATTTATCTTTTCCTGCGCGTTGGCTGCAATGCCAGCTACGTAGGTAAAACGCTCCTACATCTCGAGCAGAGGGTTTGCGAACATACTGTACTGTAGAGTGTAGAGGTGTTTCTTTCAAAACATACACCAATATCAAAACCGGAATTTTAACCCATTAGAAACCACTCTAAACAATATTCCCATCCTGTTACTTTAGATAATTTCAAAATTTTAACATCTTCACCTCAGACTAACGATATTACAATATTGGAATCCCTCTACAAGTCTACATACACCAACTCAAACCCTCACTTAATGAACTTTCTTCTTCCACCAAATTATATACAATATAACCAACCAACTTTTTCGTCCGACCATTTTTGTGCATCGCTTCTCATTTATAGTTAAATACTGAGGCCCTCAGGTTGATTGGTGTAGACCACTTTATAATTGCATTTAATATTTGTATTTGTAAATATTTTAAATTTTTAACTGTAATTTTAATTGTAACTTACTTTTTTAGCTACAGAAGATGGAAACTATGGTTTCCGAAACGTCTAGCGCTATTAAATAAATGTATGCTTCGGTGGTTCTTCTACTCATCTCTCTCTCTCTCTCTCTCTCTCTCTCTCTCTCTCTCTCTCTCTCAATATACAGGGTGTCCCAAAAAACTATATACTCTTTATAGCATCATATATATAAGAGTATATAGTTTTTTGGGACACCCTGTATATAACCTTGGTTGGTTAACCTTGGTTTTCACTCCACCTTAGACCTACAGTTTAACGTGGAATCCGAACCACGCCCTACCAGCAGCCCAGCGTCTTAACCACTGGGCTACTCAAGGTACCCATTTATCTACCAACCAATTTCTTTTATTGTGTGGAAGGAACAGCTGGGTTTTGCTGCGATCCGCCTGCCGTCACCGGGTCTCGATGGATTCGTAGTCAGAGACGCTAACCACTACACGACCGAGGCGCATATGTATATTAATAATACGAACTGACAATAGAATACAATGACAATTCAAATACTAAGGATAGAAATACAGTTAATAAGAAATAGTACAGTAATGTGAAAGTTAAGTGGAGATACAGACAAACGTTATCATACCATGAATTCTATAGCTTAGAAGACATACGAGAAGCTCGGGACCTTGTAGGTAGCAAACATTTGCGAAGCTTAGCATCACGGGGATAACTTACGTAGGAGTCTAAAAGATCTGTTGTATAGCAAATTTAGGGTTCTGCCAGAACCTTTTTAATAATTCACCCAGAGTTGCTGTCCATTTATATTACTGCAGAAAGTATGAAAGTGTGTCTTTAGCTTCACTTGTACAGAACCGAAAGTTCCTTATAGTCATATTCGCTTTAGCACAGAGGCTTCGATATTAACCCAACCTAACCTTAGTGCCATTGAACCGAAAAGATAGTAATAAGTCTTGCGGACTCGAAGTGTGGTGTGTGTTAAGTGCCTAAATAGCGAGGTGCTAGCTAAACTAACCTAATGTATTTAACAGTTCGCACCACAGGGACGACAAATAGGTTTTTCTCAGGATCATATTTTGAAAAGATCGCAAGTTACAATAATAATAATAATAATAATAATAATAATAATAATAATAATAATAATAATTGGACAGTCCCATTTCGCTCGTGCCTCCAGAAGGTCCGCGCGCAGGAAAATCAATCTTAACACCTACTTGCATTTTGAATTCTGCCATCAAATTTTATTATTTATTTTCACGAGCAAAAATGGGTAAAGAAATTCGCGAACCTAACTTTAAAACTCTTTTTCTCTTTTGATAAGCAAAAGTTGTACAAGAATTCCACTATATCCGCTTATACCTTTTAAATATAGTATGTATACGACAAAGAGCTTTTCCTCTTTATAATAAATTTACTAAGACTATTTCGGCTTCCAACGAGCTTTTCCTGCACTTCATTCTTTCAATTTAAGTTGTCATGGGGAGAAGCTAATGTTAATCATAGCTTTGAAAGAGGTTGAAGGGTATGGCACCTGACCAAATAATAATTTTTTGCTTTAATAAATTTTATTGCTAAGACAAAGGGGTGCGGTTGCTATTTTTTCAAGCACTTCATTCATGATTTACGGATCCCATTTATATAGTGACGGACTCGAATTTTAGAGTTGCTTACAGTAGGTAAGGTTAGATTACTTTAGATGGTTAGGTTAAGTGACTTTAGATTAGTTTAGGACATTTTAAGGGCAGAAAAGACGTTAGGTTAGTTTAGGTTAGGTTTGGTCAAGCTAGGCCTGGTTAAAACTAGTTTGGCAAACCTATTCCTTGTTTAAGTCTTTTAGGAAGTGAATTTTTTTAGTTTAAGTAAGATTAACTCAAGTCAAATTAGTTTACCTCGAGATTGTTTCAGTAAATTTAAGTTCGTTGTGTCATTCTAGGGATTGGAGGAGCATTTACATAAATTACTTCAAGTTAGGTAAGGTTATATTACACTGGTATGCATATGAAATTTTTTTGTCTGCTGTGAGGGTTTTTTCAACTCATATTATATAATTCGACCATGCTGAATTCGAAAATGACATTGGTTTTCCTCAATCAGGTCAGATTTTTTCTCTATTGGCCATTTATTATAAGTCCAATTTTATCCCCAAATTTATTGATTTTTTTTAGCTTAAACACTGTAGATACGAGTAATATTATAAGAACACTCGTGAAAAATGAAAACATTGTGTGAATAAATACTTTTATTCATACAATGAATATGGAAAAAAGTTTATTGAGGAAGGAATGAAGTTTTTTGGCTTTCCGTCTGTGTTTTTCTTCGGGCACGTCTCGCTTCAAACACCAGCAATAGTCCGCCAGCATATTGATATCCCAGTTTCCCTGGCACCTCTCTTCCATTATTTTGATATCTTGGTGAAATCGTTCACCCTGTTCCTCACTATAATCCCCGCAATTTTCAGGAAAATAGTCCAAGTGGGACCACAAAAAGTGCATTTTTATGGACATGCGCGACCCATGAGCTTTGAAAGCTTCCATCAAGTTTTCGACAACGGACTCGTATTCTGGACTTCTACGCTTGCCAAGAAAATCAGTGACAACTGATTTGAATGCCTGCCAGCCATTCTTCTCAGTTGGAGTCATTGCGTTTTCGAACTGAGTATCCTTGATCAAAGTTCGAATTTGAGGACCATCAAAAACCCCAGCATTTAGTTTAGCATCAGATATATGAGGAAATTTACTCTCGAGATATCGGAATGCTGAACCCTCCTTATTCATTGATTTGATGAAATTTTTCATCAAGCCCAGCTTAATATGAACTGGTGGGAGAAAAAGTTTTGTTGCTGGTACAAGGGGCACTGAAACGACATTATGCGACCCAGGTTCAAAATTCTCTCTGGATGCCCATTCACGCTGTGCATAGTGCTTCTCATCCGCTCGGCTATCCCATTTGCAGAGGAAACATGGGTATTTCGTGTATCCCCCTTGCATTCCCAATACAAATGCCACAATCTGAAAAAAAATGAAAATATTTAAAGAATTTAGAGAATTTGTTCTATCAGATAAAAAAATCTATGCATTGGACTGTATCACTTCTGTGGGGAAGTTAAGTGTTCTTATACGCTCTCAAATAACCTTTGGAAAAACAACATAGTCAATAGCAATAGTTTACTTATGATATTAGTATTACCTTCAAATCTCCACAGATCCTCCAGTTATGTTGGTCGTATACGAGAGCATCCAGTAAAATTTTCATGTTATCGTAGCTCTCAGTAAGTTGTACGGAATGTGCTACAGGGACTGATGCAACCCTATTCCCAATGTTGAGAAGTACTGCTTTCAAACTTCGTTTAGACGAGTCTATAAATAGCCTCCATTCTGATGCGTTATATGGCAGGCCCAAGGATTCGATTAGCCCCTCAACATTGCAGCAGTACACTAAGGAAGAGGTATTTTCGTGCACTGCAAAAAACTTGCGGAATTCTTCCTCTCGTTTCCTATACCAAGAGAATGTTGTTCCCGGAGCCAGCAAGTTGTCCTCTCGAAGTCGTGAGCCCAAGATCTCGGCAGCTAATTTAGAAAGTCCTAAATCCCTGGTAAGATCATTAAGTTTGGCCTGGTTGAGAGGCCTCGGCTCATTTGAAGCGGTATTTTGAGGTGTATATACGACTGGGACTGGTCATTGGCATTGGTCATTGATTCATCATCAGAATCATCGAAGTCCAGGGTTTGAGGTGGGTCGGGTATTGGAATTTCAGGACCATGGGGTACAGGTCTCATAACAGAAGGAATGTCAGGGTATACAACAATGTGTTTATTCTTCTTGTTAACTCCTGAAAATAGAAACACAGAAACATGGCTATAAAACTTGCATATGAAATAGAAGAAGCATTCAGACAGTGGCGGCTCGTGAGGGAAGGCTGCGGTCTGTAAGATATGAAATAGGTCGATGGAGTCTGTATATTTTCTTTCTTTTTCATTCATATTGCCCCTTCGGGGACAATATGAATGAAAAAGAAAGAAAATATACAATCATTGTATATGTAAATGTAACTTGTATAACAATATGTATATGTAAATGTATTTTCTATAACAATATGTATATGTAAATGTATGATTACCATTATGGTGAATATTATGCTATATATGGTGAATATTACATTATGGTGAATATTATGTCAAGTTTCATACGAGGATTTCAAAATATTTAAGAAAAATAAATTTATAAGCCCACCTTGGAGGTTTGTCATGCAGAAATAGCAATCTGTCACGTGATCCTTTCCTTCTCTCCAAATCATGGGAATTCCAAAAGGCAAAGATTTCGCTCTGCCTTTGCTCCATCTTCTCAAATTTTCAATGCACGTCTTGCAGCACATATGAGGGGCGAAATTTTTGTCCTGGTCCCCTAGCTTAATTCCAAAGTATGCTCTATACATTGTCTTCACAAATTTAGTGATTTGGGACTTGTTATTTGGCATGGTAACCGTCCCACATATGTAGCAGAATCTATTGGGATCATTTTTACACGCTCTATTCATTATGAAATATTTTATCTATATGCCTGAAAAGTAAAAAAAGATATTATGCAAGTGAAACAAGTGATGATAGATGTTACTGTTCCAATTCCGCTTTGACAAAATCACGAAAAATTCTATTTTACTTATGAGGCCATAGCCGGATAACCTGAGCTGATTGAGAAAAACGGATTGCAGATTCGAAATCAGCAGGAAAGACTCTATAAGAATCACTTACAAAACCCTTGACAGCAAAATTGATGCATACCAGTGTTATGTAAGCTTCTCTACTCCCTAGAATGACCTAACAAATTTAAATTTGTGCCCATTAGAAACCCGCAGAATACCCACGCAAAATGTATGTACCAGTGGCCCACTGGTAGTGATATACGGGTAAGCGCTTGTATAGAATTTTAATTTCCTGATGGATACGCTATGATCCATGATCGATGGTAAGTCCGTTTGAAATACAGATGAGTAATATACGAACTGCTACTGGAGTAATTCTCTAGTAGATATCGAACCAAGTGAAACCTTCTGCTTTTGAGTAATGACGTTCCATTGACGTATTAAATTCTATACCACTTTGTACTTTTAATACACTTTTCAGAAAACTGCTAAAAGCTTAAATAAATATGAAAATAATATGAAAACTTATGAAAATCACACCAAAACTTTTAGAAACAAAGTCACAAATCCAAACAAAATATATGTTACCAATGCTTGCTTTTAGGTATTTCTGCATTCTTCGCTAAATGATCTCTCTCTCTCTCTCTCTCTCTCTCTCTCTCTCTCTCTCTCTCTCTCTCTCTCTCTCTCTTACATATATATAATATAATAATATAATAATAATAAATGTAGTATGTATGCTCTGATTTCAGAGCACTGGGGGTTCCCAGATGATGGGAAGCTTGATGAGAATTCTGGGAATCAAAACCTCCGAATAGACATATTCATCTTCAGGGAAGCTACTACTTAGCTCGAGTAGCATTTTAGTTTTAAATAGTGTGTAATAGAATTTCGTAAAAAACAAAAATTATGCAGATGTACTCTGTCGGAGAATTCTTAAATTGGGGGGGGGGGGATCCGGGGGGGAGGCCTCTGGATCAGTGCTCCCTTAGCTAAGTAATTCCTATGCCAAGGATGCAATATAAATTACGGTATGATAAATCTTTCTTGAAAAAGGGGAGAAATCAAATAATATATTTGATGCGCAATTTCGTGGGAGTTCTTAAAATGGGATATGCTGACCAGCTGAAGGTGCCTCTGGATCACTTCTCCCTAAGTAATTCTAGCGCGAATGATGTCAATGTAATTAATTAATTTGTAAAAGTAAGTCTCTGAGCACGATGGCCTTGGCATTCATCAGAGATGCGACGATGAATTGATGACTTCGTGTATAAAATAAATAAATAAATAAATAAATCCTTAAAAAAGATGCGTGATGTAGATTAGATTAAGTAGTTTAGTGTTTCATGATATCCTTTATTTTCCACTGTCCTCTAATGCGTAATTGGGTACACGAGACAAATGTACGCATCGTGTGAATGAACTCTGGAGATATTCTTTTCATTATACTTTTTCCTACTTTCCTATAAATTTTCTTTCACAACTAATTCCTGCCAATGACTGGCGGAGGAGGAGCCTTCTCTGTTCTATACTTTACTATTACTATTATTTCGGTGTGAACAGTGATGGGCATCGATACATGAAAATCGCTAAAGCGATACCAATACATCGATACATGAAGAACGTCTTAGGCGATACCGATACGCCGATACTTTCTAGAAGAATATAAAATTTTATGGAGACGTGGACTGGTGGCCTTCCCTATCATAAAGTCTACACGTAAACCGTGGACTGGTGGCCTTCCCTATCATTAAAGGCTACACGTAAACCAAGTCCCAACACGCTTCTACAGTTTCACATACTTTCGAGGAATGAGGAAAATCAAGTTGGTGAATAAATTCAGAAAAGAATGTAGCCATCAGAATATCGGAAGTCATGATAGGTAAAAAAAAAATGTGACACGTTGTATTTGAAATTTAAATGCTTCGTGAGCTTCAAGTAAAATGTATGAAACTGCACTTAAAATTTAAGTGATTCGTGAGCTAATTCGTTTAAAATTTTCTTAAAATAATCTGTCAAAAAAATTTGGGAATGTTCTAAAAACTTAATCCAGACGAAGAATCTTAAGGATTGACCATGACAAGAAAAAGGAAGCCATCACTTGGAGAAACTACAATAAATATGTATTGTCCGAAGGGTAATAGCCTTCGGCAGGAACGAGCAAAACTATCGCGCCCGTAGGGCAGGTATTTTGTTAGTACAGATAATAGCAGATATTCTCATATATCTTCTTTGCCACCCGCAATGTCCCGAGCTTCCCGGAGGTAACAAGACGTGCTCAACACAGTCTAATGCAAAGAATTAAAAAATCAACCAACCCGATCATCCAAGCTATCCATGAGTCCTGCCATTTATCCTCTAAGCTATGGACTTCTTGGTACGAAAACGTCTGTCTGTAGCTCCACTTAACTTCGACATTACAGTATTATTTCTAATCAATTGTATATATTTCTATCCTTAGTATATGAACTGTCATTGTATTAATAATATTTGTCATATGGACTATAGTCTGCCAATAAACCTTTTCATTTTCATATTTGATACTGACGTTATTTTATAATTTTCCCTAAAAATAAATGTAAATACTTCAATATTATACACTGTTTCTATCAGATTCTGCATATTTGAGTTTACCTATATACTGAAGAAGGTTAACAGTATACACACTAGTGATGTATACTGTTAACAGTATACATACTAGTTAGTGATGTATCGGATGTCAGATTTCAGACATCCGCGGATGCGGATGTTGATGCATAAATTTGTCAGCTTGATAATATGATACTCTAAATTCATTCATAATTTATTAATTGACTTTCGATTTTTCGTTAGTTATAAATATTAGATATCTTGTAATTATAATTTTTTTACATACACTCTTCTCTTTTTGGACGAGTTTTCGCCACACAACTGTGTGTTATCAGGATGCGGGACGGGGACCCAACTCGTCTTGCATTCCACCAACAACTTTCCCCAACCACCATCCTTTGCAGAGTAGTGTGCTTATGACATTGTTATGTATTGTAGCAGGAACGATGAATTATACAAATACACAACAGACATTGCCAGTTACATTAAAGATCAAATGAAGGCTGCGCAAGTTTCAGTATTTGAACTGAATTAGGGGCAAATTGTGCTTCAAAAATAGCAATTTAGTAAATAGTACACATCCGCAACATCCGCACCCACAGGTGCGGATGCGGATGTCAAATTTTATGCGGATGCGGATGTGACATGCATCACTATTACATACAGTACAGGTGGGATTATTTAATATCCGTAATGTGACGGAGGGGACCTAATGCTTTACGTGAGATCTGAACCATCTACGAGTCGCTGCATCATCTGAACGCAGAAGGAAGTTACCCTCTATAACTACTACACAAACTTAACATCACTCACCTGGTAAACTAACGGACAGGACTGTCGCGACGTGGCAACGTAGCCCAGTAACCCTCAAATGCCTTATTACCTGGTGACCACGAAATACACTAAATTTAACTTCGACAAAAGTGAGTAAAAAAAAATTAAATTAAAAAAAACTTTTTTAAAATCCTGCATTATTTTCTGCTTGGCACTGTTACATTATGGCACTCTTGCACTAAGCAGAAATATCTAAAACTGTTAAAAACTTTATTTTATTTACAAGAATAAAACAAAAAGTTTCAAACATTTTCAGTAAAATATCACTTTTATCTTTTTAAAATTACAAGATATATAATGCTTCAAAAATGTATTTTCGATATTATATCCAAGATACACAGATTTCTACATATACAAAAAATATTCCTTTTATAATATATATATATATATATATATATATATATATATATATATATACACACACACAGGGTGAGTCAAAAGTCTCCATACATAGGCAAAATGGTCATGATAAATAAATTATTTTATTTTTTATTTTTTCGCAGGTGATGTGCTGAGATGCCTTTGTCCCAAGAAGAGCGTATAGAGATCATTCTTCTGGCAAGATCAGGAAGCTGTCGCAAGGTTGCCGAGGATTTTAACAGGAGACACGCCCCCGGCACGCACATCACACACGACACCGTTGCCAAACTCATTGAGAAGTTCAAGAAGACTGGAAGTGTTACAGACCAACCGAGAAGTGGCCGTCCACGAACAGCCACCGATGAAGGCACAGCAATCATGGTGCTGGCAGCGTTCGCAAAGAATTCCCAAAAAAGCACTCGACGGATGTCTGCAGAATGCGGTGTCAGCCAAAGGAGTATCGTCTACATTATGAAAGAGCACAGATGGCATCCATACAAAATGCAAATGCTGCATTATCTTAGCGAAGACGACCCGGACAGGCGGCTGGAATTCTGTGAATGGGCAAGAACAAAAGTGGACGAAGACACGGAGTTCTTGGCTGGCATCCTGTTTTCAGATGAAGTCAACTTTTATGTTCATGGAGAGGTTAATCGTCAAAACGTACGTTATTGGAGTGATGACAACCAGCACTGGATGAGTCCCTCAAAGAGACGCAAGGCGCTGGAAAAGTGATGGTGTGGTGCGGGATATGGAGCAACACAATTGTTGGCCCTTTTTTCATTGACACCAATCTGAATGCCGAAATGTATCTAAACATGCTGCAAGACACAGTCATGCCGTCCCTGCTGAACGAGGACGGGGGATTTCCAGCGTACTTTCAGCAAGACGGGGCGCCACCCCATTACGGTATCTGCGTGCGCCAGTGGCTGGATCAGCAGTTTCCGGGTCATTGGATTGGCCACCGTGGTCCCGTGTAGTGGCCTCCGAGGTCCCCAGACCTCACCCTCTTGATTTTTACTTGTGGGGCACTTGAAGGCCATGGTGTATCAGGTGAAAATACAAAAACACGGACCACCTAAAGAAACGCATTCGTGATGCGTGTGCACGCATAACACCAGATGTGTTAACGCGCGTTTGCCATGACTTGGGGGAACGCATCCGTATGTGCATTCAGTGTAATGGTGCCCACATAGAGCATATTTTGTGACTTACAAGTGATTGCATAATAAAGTGACCATTTTGCCTATGTATGGAGACTTTTGACTCACCCTGTGAATATATATATATATATATATATATATATATATATATATATATATATATATATATATATATAAATGGTGCGTGAAAGAGATAAAGTGTAATCGGGTTGATAGATGTATATTATTTGGTTTTTACCTTTCGATCTCGGAACTTGTGTGTGTGTGTGTGTGTGTGTGTGTGTGTGTGTGTGTGTGTGTGTGTGGTGTGTGTGTGTCTTCGTCGCCAACATCCAATGAAGGAAATTAATTTTTTAAATATTAACTACTTTAAATGTAACTTAAATGACTGTAATGTGTGAAACCCAAAAAATGATATATTTTTTCCTATGCAGAGAGGAGAGGCCAAAGGCGAATTCCAGCAAAAAAACGGCCGCCCCCATTAAAAGAAGTGAGCCAAAATTAAGGTCCGGATTTTTCGAGATGCCTGGACACATTGCAATTGAAAGATTAGAGGTCATAGACAGGGGGAAAGATGGCTGGAGGAATGTTGTTCCAGATTTAATCGGTTCAGTAGATGAAAGATTGAATATATCGATTAACCCTTGCGTGAGAGAGTTGGGCAGAAAAGGAATGAAAATGTGTCGAAAGTCTGGCACTGCTTGCTCTTCTTAAAGGAGGAGGCATGAAGTTAGAGAGTTCAGAAGAAAAGTGTCCGTTATAATAGCGATAGTAAAGAGAGAGAGTGAGGCAACATTGCGTGGAAAAGAGAGGACTGAAAACAGTCAGTAAGAGGCGGAAAATTGATGACACGAAAAACCTTGGATTCCACCCAGTCAAGTAGAACTGTGTAAGTTGAGCTACCCCACACATGAGAGGCGTACTCCATACATGGGCGGAGAAGACCCCTGTATAGAGACAACAACTGAGTGGGGGTGAAGAAACAGCGAGCCGGTACAACACACCTAACATCTTCGTTGCTGTTTTGGAAAGAGAGTATATGTGATCTTTCCAGGAAAGATCACGAGAAAAGAAACGCCAAGAATGTTAAGAGAAGAGGAAGGATTGAGTTGTGCAATGTTGAAGGTAAGGGGATAGTCGTGTGAAAAACTGTGATGAGTAAACAGATGAAGGAACTGAGGTTTTGAGGCGTTACAAGCCACAAGGTTTTCTCTTCCCCAATCAGAGATAGTAGAAAGATCAGAGGTCAGGTGCACCATAACCGTCCTACGCGAATCATGGAGTGACTGTTGAGAGGGACGCTTTGTGAAGATGGTGCAGAGGTGAAGAATGGAATCATCGGCATAGGAGTGGATAGGACAGGAATGCCACTTAACAGATCAGTGATAAATAAAAGGAAAATAGAGGGTGACATGAGAGAACCCCGAGGAACACCACTGTTGATAGCTTTAGGAGAAGAACAGTGGCCATCTACAACCACAGCTATAGATTGGCTAGAAAGGAAATTAGAAATGAAGGCACAGATAGAAGGACAGAAACCGAAGAAGGGCAATTTCGAAATTAAAGATTTGTGCCAGACTATCAAAATTTTTGATATATCTAACGGGATAGCAAAGGCTTCACCGAAATCCCGAAAGGAAGATGACCAAGAGTCAGAGAGATACGCAAGAAGATCGGCAATAGTGCCTCACTTGCGGAACCCATACTGACGATCTGAAAGAACATTGTAAGAAGAGAAGTGTTTAAAAACTTTCCAATTAAAGATAGCTTAAAAAACTTTTGAAAGACAAGAAATCAAAACAATTGGACGATAGTTGGAGAGTTAAGAGTGGTCACCCTTCTTTGGGACAGGCTGAATGAAAGCAAACTTCCAGCAGGAAGGAAAAGTACCAGATAAAGGACAAAAACGAAAGTTTGCCGAGGCAGGGTGTCAGCACTGAAGCACAGTTCGTAAGAACAGGAGGAACACTATCAGGACCGTACGCCTTCCTAGAGTTGAGCCCAGATAGGGCAGAAGAAACATATTTGGAAGCAATTTTAATTTCAGACATAATTAAGTCAGAGGAAGGAGAGAGAGTAACAGTACCGGAATCGCAGAAGATATAGTACGAAATCTACCTCTTCTCTCATTCCAATGTGTTTCCATTTCATTTCTAAATTTTGGGACATATCCTTCGAGTATCTATATATATTATTGTGTGTCGCTCATGTCTTCTTTCCAAGCAGCAAAGTTTCAGGGATTGTAGCTGTGACCAGTAGGCTTCTTCTTTCGTTCTCCTTTATCTTAGACGTAAAAGTCCTTTGTATGGCTTCTATGTTTGCAATATCTTGTTCTTTGTATGAGCTTTTGAGTACTGAGCAATACTCAATTATTGGTAGGACTAGACCCTTCCATAATTTTAGCACGATATTTGCTTTTCTGCTGTGGGAGGTCCTCCAGATAATTCCCATACATTTCTAGCTGTTGTAATTTTAATGTTATAACGCGCTGAGAATTCTGCATCCGATGACATTATGACTCCATGGCCTTTGACGTCTTGGTTTAATGTTATCTGTTTGTCTTGCAGTGTTCTGCACCATTATACTGTAGCGCCTTCTTGTTACTATATGATTTGCAATTTTTCTTCGCTGAATTCTAAACTGTTGTCCTCGGGATTACACCTGATCGACATGACATTTTATTAAAAAGTACACTGTGGATTAGATTAAGTTAGGTTACGCAAGGTTAGGTTAAGTTAGGCTGTTAGTTTTTGAAAGTGTTGATGTTATTGGTCTTGTTGATCTGATAAGTGAACGTCCGTTGTCTTCCGCCCATCTGAATAATGTTTCAATTAGGGCTGTCCATCGAATCTGAGATGAGACTTCGATCGATATAGAATAAAGTTCGATCGATATCGAAAATATCGAAACTCTCTTGGCCTATTTCTCAGTTTTGAAATGCTTAAATCCTTCGTATGTCTCATTTTTCTATTTATATACGCACTTTTTTCATTACTACTGTTACGAAACGAGCATACAAAGATAAAGCAAAATTTATTTATGCAAGGGCCACTCAATATATTTTACCCCACTTTTTCTTTCTTTCCAATTTTCTTTGTAAGTTCCAGAAATTTTGTACACAAGTAGTTATATTCCTTTTTTACAAGTTTTTATTGTTCCACATAGTCTCCATCCTTTTCTACGGCTTTCCTCCAACTCGAAACAAAGGCCTTTATTCCTTGTTGGTAAAAGTCCGCTGGGTTCCTCTCGAGCCACCTCTTAACCCCCCCAACAACCTCATCGTCACTGAAACTTTCTTCCACGAAGAGCATCCTTCATTGGCCCAAACAAATGGAAGTCTGAAGATGCCAGATCCGGGCTGTATGGAGGGTGGGGTAACACAGTCAAACACATTTTTGTGATAGCCTCTCTTGTTTGCAAACTGTTGTGTGGTATTTCGTTATCGCGCAAAAGAAGGACGTCTTCCAGTTTTCTCTCCGGTCGAACTCGCTTTATACGTCTGTGGAGTCTCTGTAGGGTAGCAACATATACCTCTGGGTTGATTGTTTGTCCTTTCTTCATAATGTCCACCAGAATCACCCCTTTCATGTCCCAGAAGATGGTGGCCATAACCTTTACTGCAGAGGGAGCCATTTTGAACTTTTTCTTGCGTGAGGTGCCTGCGTGATGCCACTCCATGGATTGGCGTTTTGTTTTAGGTTCAAAGTGGTGCACCCAAGTCTCATCCCTAGTCACAATTCGTGAAAGGAAGTCATCCCCTTCTGTCTTGTATCGAACCAACGACTCAGAAGCAATTTCTTTTCTTTGGGCTTCGCGATCTTCAGTCAGTTCGCGAGGAACAAACCGTGAGCACACTTTTGAGTATTCCAGTTGCTGAATTATAATTATCGTATTCACACTTCTTTCACTAATTCCTAGCTCCAGTGATAGCTCCTTGTATGTGACGCGCCGATTTGATCGAATGATGCTGTTAGCACGTTGCACAGTGTGAGATGTCACAGCCGATGCCGGACGATAGCTGCGTGGCTCATCATCGAGGCTGGCTTTTCCTCTCTCTCCGTTCATCTCACACTTCAGACCAGCGTCCAACTGTGCTTCGATCAACAACAGCATCTCCGTAAACGTTTTGTAGACGTCTGTGAATATTTCCAACTGTTTCCTTCTCTGCGGTTAAGAACTCGATAACAACGCTCTGTTTACGACGCACATCACTGACAGACGTCACTTTCGAAACTGCGTTAACCATCGGTTTTATACAAGGGCGTTTTAAAGCGGTTTATACAAGGACGGGAGGTTCAAACTGGAAAAATCTGGTTATGTGAAGCGCAGAAAGTTCAAACTTACGGCCCAAAAGACATTTCAGTCCCATGGCCTATTATTTAGCTAAGAAAAAAGGGTGGGGCAAAATATATTGAGTGCTCCTAGTACATGGACCGAATACGGCTTATCTGCAACCAACAAGGGAGAATTTAATTGTTTTCGATGTTGTTTTCATATTTTACATGTTTTGCAAGTAAAAATAGGAAGGAAAGGAACGTTCAATTCCCGAATGAAAACTGCATTGCAACGCGGTAAGCTTGCTTCCACGATACCGTCCGACAGAGAGCCCCTTTCCAGAACAAATTAATGAAGATGGCGCCGTCCATCATCCTGGCGTAAAGATTTGCTATTCTGCAAATAAATACTGACATACATTGGCGGGATTTTTTTAATACCAAAAAATATCGAAATCCAGTGACTTCGATTCATATCGAAGTTTCGATATGAGTTGGTCACCTCTACTTTCAACGTCTTTTGTAATTTTTGTATGTCACCTTCATTTGATTTTTTCTTCCATAGCACGATACGACACTATCTCTAATGTCACCAACTATGCCTGCATCATTATTATAAATAGCAAGGAAGTTAATACTGTACTTTGTGGGACAGAGCTAATGACTTCTAAGAATTCAGATTTAGCTCTTTACTAATTAATACTCTGTGATCTTTGGAGCGGAAAATTAAATATCCATTGTCCCACCTTTCAGGCAAATTTTAGTTTTTTTTAGAGTTTGTGTGCTACAATCCCAGGACCACATTTATCAAAAGCCTTAGCAATTATATATATATATATATATATATATATATATATATATATATATATATAATATTTAGGAGAAATCCAATGACAAGGAGGAATGTAAATGCCATGAAAAGTCTTCTTTAATGCGCAACGTTTCGAGCAATACGCTCATCGTCAGGCTAGATAATAATAACTATGAAATTAGAATCAATAAATAAATGTGAACAAGACAAAATAATTTCTATAAAACCTATTCATTAAAAGCAAATTTTAAAAAGACTAAAAGAAGAGGGTTAAATTCAAAGTTATAAAAATTTACATATAAAATTACAAGAAATTTAAAAAGCTATTTTTAAATTACATATAGTAAATTTGAAATTAGTACACTGGAATAATTAACACTAATACAATGGAATAATTAACACTACGAACCTTTCAATGCTGGTTCCGAGGCACGAGTAATTTAAAACAAAACAAAACAGGAAACAAACTATGGGTTGGGCGGTTGGAGAGTTATAAGTTGGAGAGGGGGGATTATAAAAAATTGGGGAGGGGGGAGGGGGATTATAAAAAATTTAGAGGGACAGCTGAGGAATCCACGTTTAGAGAAGGGGTCAATGTTTTAATATAAAGAGATTCCAAAATTCTAAGTGAGTTAGGACAAGAATTACAACCGAGAATTTTAAAATTATCTAAAGTGACATCAGTTTTACATTTAATACTATGTTCCCGAATACTAGAGGCTTCTTTTTTATTTAAAATTTTACCTGTTCGGCAACTTATTCCCATATGCGAATAAAATCTAGCCCTGAGGGAGCGCACGGTGCTGCCAATATAAGTACCAAGGAGACACCTTGGGCAGGTAAATAAATATACAACACCGCTACGCAACGAATCAGGAGTTCGATCCTTCGCTGAGAAAAAGCTACCTAAAGACATTTTGTTAATAAATATAATGCGAAAATCAGTATGATAAAAAAATTTTCTTAACAACTTTGTAAATTTAAGTTTAAATTCTTTATTCATGGGACCCATTTCAGGTACCAAGAAATATTTTATATCTTTCGGCACTGAAATACAGGGAAGTTGAGGGCTATAAACATTATTTAAGAAAGATCTTATTAGTTTATCTACATATTGAACAGGAAAACTATTATTGGTAAAATATGATCTCGGTTGTAATTCTTGTCCTAACTCACTTAGAATTTTGGAATCTCTTTATATTAAAACATTGACCCCTTCTCTAAACGTGGATTCCTCAGCTGTCCCTCTAAATTTTTTATAATCCCCCCTCCCCCCTCCCCAATTTTTTATAATCCCCCCTCTCCAACTTATAACTCTCCAACCGCCCAACCCATAGTTTGTTTCCTGTTTTGTTTTGTTTTAAATTACTCGTGCCTCGGAACCAGCATTGAAAGGTTCGTAGTGTTAATTATTCCATTGTATTAGTGTTAATTATTCCAGTGTACTAATTTCAAATTTACTATATGTAATTTAAAAATAGCTTTTTAAATTTCTTGTAATTTTATATGTAAATTTTTATAACTTTGAATTTAACCCTCTTCTTTTAGTCTTTTTAAAATTTGCTTTTAATGAATAGGTTTTATAGAAATTATTTTGTCTTGTTCACATTTATTTATTGATTCTAATTTCATATTGTTATTATCTAGCCTGATGATGAGCGTATTGCTCGAAACGTTGCGCATTAAAGAAGACTTTTCATGGCATTTACATTCCTCCTTGTCATTGGATTTCTCCTAAATATTAAATTGAAGCTTTGTAGAAGCAATCCGCATGACTATATATATATATATATATATATATATGGTGGCCCCAAAAAACGCCTTGAGATTTGAACATCAATAACTTCAAAAATATGCAGTTCACACTTCCAAAATTTACACAACTTTTACCTCAATCTATTGATAAACCATCATAAAAATTTCATACCTGTACATAAAATACTTTTTCCACAGCTGACGGGAAAATGAGGTATGGTGATAAAAACGAATATCATAAACTGAAAAAATTTTATTATTCACATCTTATCAACAAATATGCTCAATATGTCCGTCGTCCTGCTTCAAACTAATCTTAACCTTTTCTTCCACGACATGATACATTTTCTGATTTCTATTAATGTTATTTTGTCCCAACATTCGAGTATTATTTTTTAATTGCATTTCTGTAAACTTTTCTGTTTGGCATTCATAAATCTCTGCAATAACACAGCTCAACAAAAAAATTTTTTTGTTTCGTTGCCAAGGAAATTCGTACGAATTTAGGGTATTTTGGGGTTGCTGAATTCCAAAATGAAAGTAGTTTTTCCGATTTTGCTCTAGTTCTTGAGATAATGAATACCCTCAATTAATAGGAAACGTAACCATAACGCGTGCATATGGGAAACTACCGGAACATTCTAGATGGTGAGACACGCGAATATTCTTAGTATTTACTCCGCGATCATTCTAGAATATTCCCCCTCCGTATATAAGTCATCGGCCACCCAACCAGTAGTCAGTTGACAGTTGGCAGTTGAGCGGTATCATGAGCACCAGATGCCTATTTGTGTTGATCTAAAGATGGTAAACTTCTTGCTTGGGCAGCAAAGTGGATATACGAAGTACCCTTGTTTCATCTGTTTATGGGATAGTAGGGCAAGGCAAGATCATTGGAAAAAAGTGACATGGCCTTCAAGAGAAAACATGACTGTAGGTGCAGCGAACATCATTAACGAGCCTTTGGTTGACAGGGAAAAAATCATCCTCCCACCACTTCATATCAAGCTGGGACTAATGAAACAATTTGTTAAGGCCTTGGACAAAGATGGCGATTGCTTCAAATACATTTGTAGATCGTTCCCTGGACTAAGTATGGAAAAACTAAAAGCTGGAATCTTTGATGGCCCTCAAATCCGTACACTTATCAAGGATTCTAATTTCACAAAATTTATGAATGGTGTTGAAGCTTCTGCCTGGTGCAGTTATGTCTCAGTTGTCAAGAACTTCTTGGGTAACCACAAAGCAGACAATTATGAAGAACTGGTGCGAAACATGCTCACAAACTTTGAAAAGTTGGGTACTAATATGAGCATAAAGGTACACTTTCTCCATAGCCACTTACACAGATTTCCGGAAAATCTTGGTGATTTTAGCGAGGAACAAGGGGAGAGGTTTCATCAAGATATCAAGGTGATGGAGGAAAGGTATCAAGGCAGATGGGACAGACACATGATGGCAGACTATTGCTGGAACCTCCAACGTGATTGTCCTGATAACCCACATAAAAGAGAATCGTACAAACAGAGATTTACTATACATTAATTGTAATTATGCGAATCAGCTTACTGTGTTTATCTGTTATTATACCGAATAAAATGCCATTATGTATTTCATGTGTTTACTTTTGTATGATTTGAGACAATTTCAATGCGATTTGTAAGTAGGCTCCGCCTGAACATTAAATATTTTGTATTTTTACGTGTTTCAATGGGGTACCAATTATCTCATAAATTAGAGCCAATCTAGCAAAACCGATGTCATATTCGGAATCAGCACCACAAAGTTACCCCAAAATCACTCTAATATGATTGGCAATAAAATGAGTGTTGACCAGTGCACTGGGGAACAAATTTCAATTTTTTGTCTATTGAATTAGATTTGACAGTTACTTCTAGGTAATTTGGGTGCGCTGAGCACGAATTTTTACTCGGTTTTGCTCTATCAGGTCCTGATTTTGCTCAACACCCCTCCTCTTTCGTCGTATTCATAAAAAGGTTTTTTTCTCAATACTCGCTAAGTCTTTTTGCAGTTACACATTATGCAACTAGGTTTTTATCTAGGTATTTGTACCTATTGTTATGGTATTGTTGTATTATGTATATTTTTATATGTAACACCCTAAAAATATTTTTAATTTTGTCATTTTTAACCCATTTTAATATTAGTAAATTAAGCTAAAAATATCATAGAATTCTAAAATTTTCTCGAGCGTTCCTGTTCCCTGTAGAGTATTCTAGAGGGACAACTAAAATATAAAAGCGACTCGTTTCCAGAGTTAATCAGTCAATTCAATCAGTCAGTCAGTCAGTCAGTCAGTTGAGTTAGTTAATTAAGTTTGGGCATTAACATAATTTTGAATTGGCATATGATTTAGTGAGTAATTTTGTCATCGTGATTTAATATAGTTGATTTAATTAGACGTAATTTATATTGTACCTACTCATCCGTGTTTCTAGTTTAATTTCATAGATTGTAAGTACCTATTTCATAATAAGTACCTATTTAAACTAATTTTTGTGTTTATATTTCAGATTTTCTTAAATTTATATGAATTAAGGGCTTTAAATACCTTTACAAATTGGCAGAACAATCAAGCAATATGTCATCAAGCACTAGAAAGTTCAAATGCAAAAACAACCCTGATTCCTTCTGTTATATATGTGGAAATTTTACACTTCCACATCAACGAGCAAATATAACTGACTTCGTAAAAAGAGCTTACTTAGCTTATTTTGGCATAAAACTGGGGGACCAAGATAAATCGTGGGCTCCACATAAAGCCTGCACTATATGCATTGAAAGACTGCGACATTGGACGAAGGGTTCGGATTCAAAAATACCTTTTGGAGTTCCGATGGTAAGTTTATGATTTCATAAAACTACGTAATTTAATCACTAGTATACTGTAACTTACCTAAATGTAATTGTAACTTAGGTACATAAACAAAAATTTACAGAAAATGTTTATAAGAATCTCAAATATTGCATAAGGTTGAAACACATAGAAATGTTAAATGTTTGGGTGATAACTTTTGATAAAATTCATAAAAACAAGTCTCTCGTCGCTTTTGTTAACGCTTTACAATTTTTTTTCCATATCAGGTGTGGCGAGAGCCTACTAACCACGAGACCGATTGCTACCTTTGCTTTGTCAAGACTTCGGGCTTCACTAAGAAAAATAAACATTGTATCGAGTACCCAAATTTCGACACCGCGATACGACCTGTGCTACATTCAAATGAGATCCCCATTCCAAAATTTAAGGGTCTGCCAACTCAAGAATTAGTTGAAGATGTTCCTGAAAATATTGTTATGCACTTTGAGGAGTCAGACACCGATTTTGACCCCAGCGTATTTGAAAGTCAAAACTATCAGCAAAAGTTTAACCAGGCCGAGTTGAATGATCTTGTAAGGGATCTAAATTTGCCAAAAAAGGCTGCGGAAATTTTAGCTTCAAGACTTAAAGAGAAAAACTTGCTTACTTCAAACACATACATTTCATTTTACAGAAAAAGAGAAGAAGAACTTGTTAAATATTTTAGAACAGAGGATAGTTTAGTATATTGCTGCGACATAGTTGGTTTGTTAAAGAAGATGGGGGTTGAGTCTTACGATGCAAATGATTGGCGCTTGTTTTTAGACAGTTCGAAAAGAAGTCTTAAGTGTGTGTTGTTGCATAATGGCAATCTATACGGCTCGATACCGATTGGGCACTCAACAAAATTAAAAGAAAAGTATGAACATATAGAAAAGGTTTTAAATCTTATCAAATATAGGGAGCACGAGTGGATCATATGTGTTGACTTAAAAATGGTTAATTTTCTGCTAGGACAACAAGGAGGGTATACTAAATATCCCTGCTTCCTTTGCTTATGGGACAGCAGAGCCAAGGAAGAACATTATTTCAAACAAATCTGGCTAGCACGAACATCACTTACTGTCGGAGAAAAAAACGTAATTAATCCACCTTTAGTGAGCAGAGATAAAATCATATTTCCTCCTCTGCATATAAAACTAGGCCTCATTAAACAATATGTAAAAGCTTTAGATACGAACGGCGAGTGTTTCAAATACATAACTTCAAAATTTCCAAGTTTAAGTTATGAAAAAATCAAGGCGGGAATTTCGACGGTCCACAAATAAGAACAATGATTAAAGACAGCAATTTTCCTAATGTCATGAATGAACGCGAAAAAAATGGCTGGTTCTCATTCGTGGACTTGATAGAAAACTTTTTAGGCAATTATAGGGCAGATAACTACGAAGTGACGAACAAGGGGAGAGATTCCACCAAGATATCAAAATTATGGAGGAACGGTACCAAGGCCGCTGGGATTCCCACATGATGGCTGATTACTGCTGGTGCTTGAAAAGAGACCTGCCATCAACAAGCAAATACGCTAGAAAGTCTTACAAAAGAAAATTTTTGCCACAGTGAAAGCTTCATATCTGTTTTTTTTTATTTTAAGTCATTTCTATCGTTATAATGTAATTTTACTGTAGTTTGAACTGCTTGTATTCATGAAACTTGAAAAAAAAATTTAACACATGACTTAATTTTTTAGTCCTAATTTGAAAAATCTGGAAAATGGCACATAGGCTGTCGACAAGAATCAGGACCTGATAGAGCCAAACCGAATTGAAATTCGTATTCAACGCACCCAAATTACCTAGAATCAAGTGTCAGATATCATTCAATAAAATATGTGTTGCCCAGTGAATTATCCATAGGCTAAGGAAACTACTACAAGTCTTAGAATAGTTGCCAGGTACAGCTATACACACATTTAGGATTTAGGATATTCGTGTTTTTCACCATACCTCATTGTTCCCTCAACTGTGGAAAAAGTATTTTATGTAGAGGTCTGGAATTTTTATGATGGCTTATCAGTAGATTGAGGTAAAAGATATGTAAATTTTGGAAATGTGAATTGCATATTTTTTAAATTATTGATGTTCAAATCTTAAGGCGTTTTTTGGGGGCCACCCGATATATTACATATATATTTTTTAACTCAAAGCAACGCTTCCAGTATTTTCTCTTGGTGGTCCAATAACTATTATACACTCAAAATGAAACCTTCTAACTTTAGAATTTATAACTCCTTTTTGAGGGTGCATTTTAGGGAAGCTTTTCCTTCTCTTGGGTATTAAGACGTCTTGTCAGATGACATAAGAAATTCTTTTAATGATACATAACTTCTTTAGATAGAAGAAATGGTTTTCAACTTCTTTTTTGAGTGAGTTGAGACAACAGAAATAATATTTCTACAGTGTCTCATAAGGTGTGCACCATAAGCGTGACTAGAAGATAAATTAATCTGAATAAAATCTATAGTGCGCGATGTCTGAGCTGTATGTACGGAAGTTTGTAGGAAGTCTTTGTTTGCTGTGTAGACATGATCTTCCAGCCCTGAAACCATCTTGGTTCAGACTAAATAATTTTTTTCTCGTAATTAGTAAACAATTTTGGTTCTATTTACACATTCAAAGCACTTTATAAGATGGGAATGAGTGCAACTGGGGGATAGTTCTTACGCATTACTTCGTTACCTCCTTTGACTAAGTGAGCAATGTTCGTGTTCTTTGATGGGGATGGGATTTGTCCTGCGTCGACTGATTTTCGCCATAGTAAGTACAGTGGCTTGATTATACTCTGCATTCCTTCAGACACCTAGCACATGTGTCTGGCCCTGTGGCTGAATTTTCTCGTATTTGTGACAAAACTTTAATTAGCTATGTTCTCTTCCATATCCATTCTTGACTGCTTTATATCTATGTAAAAGGACTCATTCGGATTTTTCTATTTTCATCTCGGGCTTAGGGTGCTAAACATAGAATTAAATTGTTCCTTTCTCTCTCGTTTGTCTTACGAATGAATGTTTGTTCTAAGTCCATTTTTATTTCGAATATTTTTTTTTCCTTTTGTCCACTTTGCGGTTTGTTCTACATTCCATTCCTCATCGAGTTGAAACATTTTTTTTAGGGTGGTTGTACGCGCATTTAGAGCCATATTTGCGGATTCTCTCGTAAAGTACAGTATTCACGTATGACCATTGACCAGTCTTTTCGGTTGATTTACGCTTTCTGACTTACTTTTATATGATTATGAGATTAATTTATTTTCTTTTGTTCTTGTATTACTTCGTCCCAACTCCGGGACTAATTAATTTTCGGTGGGCTTTCCTTTTCATTCATCCTTTTCCTTTTCAGTCCAGTTTATCTAATTGTTTTATTTGTTGAAGTTCTCCAAAGGAACGGTAAAATTTCATAGCTATCGTATGCATGGTACAAAAGATAAGGACGAATATAACGGAAATATTTCTCTGTACGAATAATTATGAGCGCTACTGTGTGTGTGTATATATATATATATATATATATATATATATAATATATATATAGTGTGTGTGTGTGTGTGTGTTCCTTTATAAATCTGCACAAGTACATAAAAAGGCGTGAAATATCTACGAGAGATTAATTGTTCTGGAATAGCATATTCCACACCATCAATCTTGTGTTCTTAAATCCTCATTACCTAACATGAACTGATGAACAGCAGATGTTTCGCTTAGATGAACGATGTCAGTCTTTTATGATGAAACTTTACTTGAATGATTGGAATTATATATCAGACATGTTATGATTTCACCACAAATGGAATCTATTACAATTACGATTACCTCTGCAAGTCCATGATTACGATTACATTAAAAACTGTAATCATGATTCCTACGATTCCAAATTAGGTGAACGGAAGAAAGACAACGCATAATCACTGTCATGAAAGGTTGCAATGACTGAAATAAAATTATTTAAATCAAGTGATTTAAATCGATTTAAATCAAGTGATTTAAATCGATTTAAATTATAAGGAAAAAAATAACTGACTGAAATCAAAATATAATTTTTCTTTCTCACACAAGGAAAAGTACTATGATTTCACATTTTTACATGACGAAAAATTTTGGGAGTTGTGGGTTGTGTTTTGGTGTGTCGTAATTTTTGAAACACAAACTTAAAATCTTATGAAACAATGGCGACTTCATGAATGGAATTTTTCGCCTTAATGTGAATGTCAAAAGTATGACAATAAAACCCACTGTTTAGACACAAGTATATTTCCAAACATACTTTTGTCTAAAGAGTGGGTTTTATTGTAATGGCAACTTGACTCATATTCATTGATATATTATAATCATGGAATGTAATCACGATTACGATTCCTCAAAAATGTGGAATCGATTCCAATGATTACGATTCCTCATTACGATTACATGTCTGATATATATATATATATATATATATATATATATATATATATATATATAGAGAGAGAGAGAGAGAGAGAGAGAGAGAGGGCAGACAAAGAAATAGACAGAGAAATTCCTTCTTCCCCGCCGTTTGCAGACATCTTAGAATCATCAGGAAGCGAAAAACACGTGATGTTCAAGGAAACAGAAACAAAAGGACGCTTGTGTTTTCCCAAAAGGGCCCGCGAAAAGTTGGCGTCTTACGAGCCTATATAAGGCAGAATTCACTGGAATTCGCCCTCACTCCGCTCGTTACCGCCTCCTTGTGAATCTATTCTTACCGCGTAGCGCCATCACGACCTCGGCCGGCCTCAGTTCCAAGTCACACTTCAACTATACAAGAACAAGAACGAAGCAACACTTGAGGCGACTCTACAATTCCAACCTGCAAGAAAGAACATCACTGCTGTAGGCGTTTCCTTGGCCTCTTACCACAAGTCGCTACCGGCTGTCAACATTCATCCTCTCGCCGGCAAGGCCAATCTGACTAAAGAAACACCCTTCGAGGCCCAGGTCCGTAAACTTCCTATTAAACTACAAGCCACAAATCCATTTCGCTCCTCGCTCATCCTTCACCACAACTTGATCGGCGCCCGTTCAACAAGTATTCCAACAGGCCCTCTACAGTCTCCAAGTTCACCTTCAGCCAAACACAATACGGTCAACCTTCACTTAGGTCTACAGTGTCCAAGGTCAGCAAGGGCGAACGCAATACGGTCAACCTTCAAGTAGCTCTTGAATCTACAGTGTATTCATCATTTGCGGTAAGCTTCCTTTGCCCTCGTCTTAAGCACTTCACACGAAGCCCACACAGTGTAATCATGCGTCGCGTTTAGGCTATATCCAAGTGTACGAAGCAATCGGAAAACTAACTCTCTCACTAAGACCGCAGTAGGCCTATTCAAGTGTCGTACCAATATCGTAATTTTGTATCACCCTGTTATTGTGATCATTTATATATTTACTTATCGTGCATTTTATTGTTTATGTGCTCTTTTATTCATTGCATTCTTGACGGCCTAATCCACTTACTTTACCAACCGTACGGGCATTATTTCCCTTATTTCTGTTCAATAGGCTTCGTTATTTATTTCTGTGCTCACTCGGCATGTTATTAGCCTACCTAAATTATTGTTTATCATCATTGTATTTATTATGCCGTTATATCATTGTTAATCATTATAAATACCTTCATTGAACTGTTAATCACTGTGAACAAATAATTGATTTATTTCCTAATTAAACACAAAACAACAAGGTAATTTCTTTCTCCTATTTAAATATTGTTTATTTGGGGGGTAGGCCCAAATTGGTGACCCTAATTTCATATCATTTTATTCAATAATTATAGTAAGCCTACTTTCTTAGCCACATCAAATCAGTGATCCGTAGGCCACTATATATATATATATATATATATATATATATATATATATATATATATATATATATATATAGGCAACTTTACAATTTAATCTACCAGGTGTCCCGTTCGAAATGAAACAACTTTGAAACTCTGTAAATTTTAAAGTATTAATTTGAGAATGTTGAAATTTTGCCAGTTTCTACAACATATGCATAAGTTTTTGTCATAATGTTTTTTGTTTGTTTCAGATTGAATTATGTTTACCCCACAAGAAAAAGCGAAATGTGTGTTATGGATGGCTGAGTTGAAGTCCCCTACTCTGGTGCAACGGCGATTCCGTACAACCTTTCACAAGGAACCACCGACCAGAAGAGACCTATATGCATGGACCAAGAAATTTGAGGAGACTGGCAGTGTTCTAAAGGAACACTCTGGAGGGCGAACAAGATCGGAAGATGATGTTGAACGAATACGCGGCGCCTTTGGTAGTAACCCGAGAAAGTCCATCCGTCGTGCCAGTGTCGAACTGCAGATTCCTCGTTCAACTGAAAGAGCGCATCACAGAAGCTGTGGACTCTATAACCCCTGAGATGCTAGGCAACGTGTGGAGGGAAATTGAGTACCGTTGCGACCTGGTCGGTGCTACAAATGGTGCACATATTGAATGCATACAATAAAGAACTCTAATGTATCTAAATGTTATAATTCACATATATTGTATGAAACTTTATGACATTGACTATTTACTGTGTGAATATTACATTGTTTGCTTCATTCAATAAAAAATTGTAAGGTTTCAAAGTTGTTTCATTTCGAATGGGACACCCGGTATATTCCAATTACCTGATTTAAAGCATTTTCTCTCCCTCCCTGTGTGTGTGTGTGTGTATATATATATATATATATATATATATATATATATATATATATATATATATATATCATACATAGTTTTGACCAAAAGTTGAGAATCGCTCGCAAGTTTCAAGATTTTTTTCCATCACAATTTTGCACTGATTAAACTTTAAAATTAGACAATTTTATTTGTTTTGAAATAAACCTTCCCTCCACGAAATGAAAAAAAAAAGTTACCTAATGAATTCTTAATTTATACAATCTACAAATGGAGAGAAAACTGGAAATTTACCAAAAGAAGCGAAATCAAGCGGAAGTTTCCTAACTTCAAATATTTCAGTGAGTAGTATACTAGATCAAAAAGGAGAATTTCTAGGATGATAGGTACGGGTCAAGCTCGACATCCGGCAGTCCGAGAATAACAACTGAATGCACTAATAATGCGATCAGAAAGAAGGCAAAGATGAACCCATTCATCACCAATGCTTAGATAAAGAAGCAGCTCCCCAGTTCAGTCAGTAGAAGAACCACTCGACGGAGGCTTCAGAATGAGAGTAATCTAGTCACAAGAAGACCGGTGAAAAAATTACTGTTAAATGAAAAGTAGAAGAGTAGATCGCTCAGTGAACCTCTGAATAATGGACCAAGAGTTTGTTCGGCGACGAGAGTCAACTCATGCAGTTTGTTCAAGAGCATCATTCCATATACTGTAATGCTACTATGAAACACCGTTCAGTGTTCAGGGTTTGGAGTTGTTTCGGGGCCAGGGCACAGGGTATACGATGGTGAATTCCTGTGTCCACTTAAACATCTTCGAACAACATACTCTAAGAACAATCGAGAGGGATATTTTTGGTTCTAGTAGGATAGTGCACTTTGCCACACAACTCTATAAACGAATGGCTTATGAAAAACACTTCGACTTTGGAATGGCCTGATAACTTTCCTGACCTCAATCCGATTGAGAACCTGTGGAAGTTTTTGAAGGTGGTCTCTGGATGGAAGCCAGGATCCCACGAAGATCCTATGACCGTGAAAACAATTTGGCACTCTGAAATGGTGCTGAAGTTGTGTCAAAACTCTATATGTCCATGTTCAACAGTATGAAACCAATCACTGATGCCAAGGGAGGAACCACTAAATATTAAATCCATATTAAAAAATGTAATTCCTTAAAATGCTTTGATTCCAAACTTTTGGCCACGATTCATACATATACAGGGTGTTTCACAACCTGTCTGCTATACTTTTCGGGGGGTTGGGGTGCATATCGAGTAAAAAAGTTAATACAACATAGGTGCTATTTCCAACAGTTGCGGAGCTACGGACGTTTTAAGATGTGCAAACAACAAATCCCTACTTGTGTGTAATTCAATAGGTGGTACTGGTGGTAGTTTCGGTTAACGAAGTTACCACTACTAATGCTCAGTTTTTTCTTCAGTTGGTTCTGATCTGTGGTACGAGACACTGTATTGCGCTAAGGTGAACAATCAAAATGAATCAACAGTTCACACCCGCTCAATACGCTGATATCCATTTCATTTATGGATTCTGTGATGGTAACAGCAGAGCGGCAGTTGAGGAATATCGAAGACGTTTTCCGAACCGCAGAATACCGAACAGGCAAGTGTTTAGTGACACACACCAGAGATTAAGGGAAACAGGGACAATTGTTACACGTAACCAAGAACATGTAACACGACGGCCCGTTGCTGTAGAGGAACGCATACTGGACCTAGTACAACGTAGACCAACTACTAGTGTTCGAAGGATTTCTAGACGAATTGGTGAATCCGCATTGCGTGTATGGCGAACCATACATGATGAGGGTTTGTATCTCTATCATTTGCAACGTGTGCAAGCTCTTCAACTGGATGATTACGATAATCGTGTTCAATTTTGCTAGTGGATAGTTATGCATCGCCAAATTCTTAATCGGATACTGTTTAGTGGTGAAGCACAATTCATTCAGGATGGAATTAACAACAGACGAAATTCCCACTTGTGGTACGTCGATAATCCCCACGGTATCGTTGAAGGAAACTTTCAACATCGATTCTCGGTGAATGTTTGGTGCGGTGTAATTGGAGATCAGGTGATTGGACCGTACGTTTTGGAACAACGATTAACTGCTGATATTTCTTTGAACTTCCTGACGAACGAATTGCCGCTTTTGATGAAGGACGTGTGCTTGGAGACAAGGCGCAGGATGTTCTTTCAGCACGATGGGGCACCACCACATTTTGGTCGTTATGTTACGGATTACTTGACTCAGCGGTACGGGTATCGTTGGATTGGCCGTGCTGGTCCAATATCGTGGCCCCGAGATCTCCGGATCTAACCCCGTTAGATTTCTTTCTATGGGACCTTATGAAAGAGATGGTCTACAAAACCAAAGTACAAACGAGAGAGGAACTCTTGCGTCGGATTATGGACGTCGCTGCTTATATACGAGAACACCCCTAAATGATTCAATGGGCAGTGGACTCTTCTTTGGAACGAGCAAGACTGCATTGAAAACCGAGGCGGACATTTTGAATATTTATAAGGTGTATCTCATAAAATGTAACAATAAATACACAGATTAATACTCTCCTTTATTTTTTTTCGGTGCACCTTAAAACGTGCGTAGCTCCGCAACGGTTGGAAATAGCACCGATGTTGTATTAACTTTTTTACTCGGTATCACCCCCCCAAAGTATGGCAGACCGGTTGTGAAACACCTGTATATATACTCTGTGTATATTATAACCTTGGTTAACCTTGGTTTTGCTTCCACCCGAATTGTTCATTCTGACGAAAGTCAAGTTTGTCACTTCACCTTAGACCTTCAATTTAACGTAGAATCCGAACCACGCCACACCACAAGCGGTCAGAAATTACAAAGTCCTCACCCGGACTCGATCTCACGACCTCCCGATCAGCAGCCCAGCGTCTTAACCACTAAGCTACCCAGGGTACCAACTTTTTTATTGTATGGAAGGATGAACAGCTGGGTTTTGCTGCTCGCCGCCTGCCGTCACTGGGTTTCGATCCCAGGATCGATGGATTCGTAGTTAGCGATGGTAACCACTACACTACCGAAGCGCAATATATATATAATTATATATATACACTCGTATATTTGGTTCTGTGAAGGCATCGCGTACAAAGATCCCTTCCTAATTCCTATCTTTAAAGGAAGATTGAAATATAGAGTAGATGGGATCTATTTCATTTACAAATTTAAGAAAATTAGTTCCAAAGAACCAAAATATAAAACATGCGACAACTTTTTAGTTACAATTTATTTGTTTTTGGCAAACTGAAAACTTTAAAAATGCGAGTACCGTTTTTTTTTTGAGGACTCGTTTTGTTTGGTTTACGTAAATATATTGTTTGATCTTTATTGACTTAGCAAAAGTCGTAAGAATATATATATATATATATATTATATATATATATATATATCAGTGGTGGGCACCGTTAACCAAAAAGTTAACTTCGATAACGATAATCCGTTAACCCCAATTTTTAACTCCGATAACGATAATCCGATAATTTTACTACAAAGTTAACGGAAGTTAACGATAATCCGTTAACGATAACTATTTCTTTACTAACATTTAAAAAAATAAAGGAAAAAAGCTTTAAAACCCATAGAAAATGTTTATTTATGCAAAATCCAACAATAAATAGGTATTTAACTGTATTTTTATCAAGTTTTGCAACTTTTTTGCTTAATAACTTTTTTTTTTATTTTTAATAAAAAATGTACTGATTACATGTTTTGAAACCCTTGTAACCACTAACCATTAACTAAATTTTAATTTACCAGAGAATTATTATGGCGGGAACTGAAAGGTAAAATTAAATTTTAGGCACATTTATTAAAGACTATGACACAATGTGCTGGTTGCCCTTCAGAAAGACCAACTTCTCAAAGTTAGGCCCACCTGCCAGTCTTGACCTCTTGGGCCTCCCCAACCTCCCCTTGCGAGATTTGGAAGCAGACTGAAGTTATGGCGGTTTGAATTCATTCGCGGAGCGGTGATCTTCCGTGAATGACTCCTCGCAGTTAACGTGTTAACGGACTTTAACAGACTAAATATCGAGTTATCGGAAGTTAACTGGTCCGATAACGCTAAATGGAAATTAACTTCCGTTAATAGTCCGTTAAAAAAAGTTAACTTCGTTAATTAACTGTTATCGGATTAACGCTTTAGTGCCCAACACTGATATATACAGGGGTTAGATAAAATAATATGAACACCTTGATAAATGGCGGTTTTTATTCTTAATATGGAGTTGGTCCTCCTTTAGCGGCAATAACAGCTGCAATGCGTCGGGGAATTGATTCATACAGCTTTTGGACAGTGGCTAGAGGAATCCTGAACCATTCTTCGAGCAAACCCTGCTCCAGTTCCTCCAAAGACGCCGGCGGTGGGAATCGGCTTCTGACCTGCTGCTCCAACTGACACCACAGATGCTCGATAATGTTAAGATCCGGGGATTGTGGAGGCCAATCCAAGCGTTCTACTTCACTAACATGCTCTTCAAACCAGTTTTTAACGAGCCCAGCGGTGTGGATTGGTGCATTATCATCCTGGAAGACGGCGCCGCCATTGGGAAACAGCGTTTGGACCATGGGATGGACCTGGTCAGCCAATATTGACAGATAGACCTGGGCGTTAACCCTACCATGCAGTACTACAGCTGGGCCAAGAGTATTCCACGATATTGCTGCCCAAACCATCACAGATCCGCCTCCATGCTTAACGGTTGGGGTCAGGCAGTCGGGGTCATAAGCATCTTTAGGCTGTCTCCAGACGTAAACTCGACCGGAACATGGAAATAGCGTAAAGGAGGATTCGTCGGAGTAGACTACATTCTTCCACCGGTCCATTGACCAATTCTTATGGTCATTACACCATTTTCTGCGCCGCTCAATGTTGATGTGCGAAAGGAAGGGTTCGGCAATTGCAGCCCTCCCATGGTATCCAGCTCCATGGAGCTCCCGACGTACAGTTCTGGTCGATACCGGGCTTGCAAGATGCTGGTTAAGCTCTGCAGTCACTTTTGGAGCTGTGGTCTTATGGTTCTTAGGCACAATGCGCTTTAGCACCCGGCGGTCTCGATCACACAGCTTCTTCTTGCGTCCACTATTGCATTTGTCGGTGCTTGTCTTTCCATGGTTTTGGTATGCAGACATGACCATGGAGACAGTTCCTCTGGATACATTGAACATCTGAGCGGTTTTCGTCACCGATGCATCAGCCATCCGCGCTCCGACAATTTGCCCTCTTTGGAAGTCTGACAGGTCTTTCATAACTGCTAATTCAAATTCACTCAGATCTGTAAAAACAACGTGAGGGTTATAACATGACGTATACACTCTCTGTTACGCATTTAAATAGGTTTGCCAGTCATTTGACCGTTTACTTTGTGTCTGAGCAGTCCGTAAAGATAACCAGTGAAATCGGCGGGTGTTCATATTATTTTGTCTAACCCCTGTATATATATATGATACAAACCCACAAGAAAAAAGAAAAATTATTCCAAGGCCTTTCGTGTATTCAGAAGTACACCTCGTCAGGGAATGTACTTCTGAAGACACCAAAGGCCTTGGAATCATTTTTCTTTTTCCTTGTGAGTTTGTATCATTTATTCATTTCACTTGTTTAATTGTGAAATTCATCATATATATATATATATATGTGTGTGTGTGTGTGTGTGTGTGTATATATATATATATATATTAAAGTGCGTAAATGAGTAAAAGCACATTCCTAACTGTATTACAATAATTAAACGTGGTGAAGGTACTTGGCATGGTGTATTTACTCAAAAGTAATGCATAGAAATATCAAACCTATGATTTTATTTCGGGGGCGGCTGAAGCCCCCGTATTTCCTCCCCTGTCTACGTACCTATATATATATATACACAGTATTATGCAAAAGTCTGGAGCCTCTCGGTACTTTATTAGACACGCACAATACTTGTATACAAATAGTCATATGAACTCGCTTAAATTTATCGTTTAAAAATCCTTGTTTGCTGAAGTAAAATTCGAATAATGTTGACTTTTACCTACATTTAACCCTCCATTCATACCCATTATAAAAGTTACGCTCTGCATTTGGCAGGGTTTAAGGGTTAAAGGTTCGCTTTCATGCATTTACGAAAGAATATTGACGAATGTATGACAGAAACACTTGATTGTAAACTTCACAATGCATTCAGCAACAAACAACCAAAGAGAAAGTTCGATAAACGCTTTTAAAACTTCACCAAAAGACTTTAAGGCATAAGATTGCATCTATCTGTAGAGACGTTCTTTTAATGACATTCATAATCCGAGTTTTATTTGAATAAAAAATGGTTCATGAATTGGTGAAATTACTTTATAAACCCATTTCCATATTTGTACGATGAAGTGCCAGTTGTGCACACACTTTTGCATAATATATATATATATATATATATATATATATATATATATATATATATATATATATATATATATAACCTCGTTAACCCCGTTGAAGTTCCGTGTGTTGGTCTCTCTTCACACGAAGGTGAAGCTGGTGGCTCTCTTGCGCTCTCCACCGCACATAGCCAGGTACACGCGGCTGTCGCGGCTCATCTGGTACCGTCCTGAGCAAGGCATCTAGTCTTCTTTGAAGACTAGATGCTTTGACGCCTATAAGGTTTCTGAGGTCCTTTGGAAGTTGGTTAAAAAGTCTTGGCCCCCTGACAACCAAACTATTTTCCTTCAGTGTTGAAGAAGTCCCTTGTCGGGCCTTTAAATTGGGAACACTACACATTCTGCCTTTCCAATTTTCCAGCGTTGTTTGGATTGTAATTGGGTTTAATTTGAGGTTTGGTACCAGTTTGTGTATATAATATACAGTTTATATATATATATATATATATATATATGTATATATATATATATATATATAAATCAAATATGTAAAAGAAAGTGGTGTTGGCGTTTATTATTCATTTTAACACTTTTTACATAATGTATCAAAGATTTGTCAGCTGGATACGGTGGGAAAGCAATAAAATTTAAAAAATAAAAGTCTACCAAGAAAAGCTCAGCCTAATCCATTTTCTTTGAAATGTAATTTCGGAGTAATTTCGTCTCTAATTAATTGAATCCAACCCGTTTTATGTTCCCAGAACGATATATATATATATATATATATTACTGTATTTTGCGAGTTCGTATGTAGAAGCTGTCACTATTCCTGCAAACAAACGCCAATAAAATGTTAAATATTTATTTCCGCAAAAAATGAGTTGCATATTTAGAATCAGCATAAAAAACTTTACTAGTGACAAAATTTTCATAAAAATTTAACACAGTCCAAATTTTTAATAAGATCCTTATTTTTAGGACTTGCAGGACGGGAAGTCACTTTTATGATTTTAACAACTGGCTACTTTTACATGACCATGCGAGTCAGGTCAGGGTTAGCCTCACTTATCGAGCTCACGTCCGTAATTAAACACCTTGGGCTGAATTTTTAAATAAATAAAAATTTCACTCGAAACTTTCATAGGCGAAAGGATATTATTGAAGACACTTCATACGTTTAGATTTGAAAATGAAAATGAAAATGAAAATGAAAAGGTTTATTGGCAGACTATAGTCCATATGACAAATATTATTAATACAATGACAGTTCATACCAGAGCCGGATTTAGACGTGTGGAGGCCCTGGGCAGCCTCCATGTGGAGGCCCCCCTACCTTAGGGGAAGACATAATTGAAGTCATCCATAAGATTCATAATATAATTAACATACATACACTTTCAAAACATCGTGCACTCTTGTGTCTGTCCATTCCACTCATTTCTGCAAAAAATGAAAGCCTCGGGTTACTCGGGTATTCCATTATAGTGAGAGTAGGCCTAAAAGAGTAATAAAAACAAAATAATAATCAGTACACAACAAATAGTAATTGGTAAAAGTTTATGCACTACAGTGGTATTGGATGCGCGTGTTTTTTGTTGATCATCTATCGGGTTTTTCTAGTTTCGGGTTTTTTCTATTTTGATAATGGCTTGTCAACATGTGGAGGCCCCCAAGATGTGGAGGCCCGTGGGCAGCTGCCCACTTTGCCCACTCATACACGAAGGATAGAAATATATACAATTGATTAGAAATAATACTGCACTGTCGAAGTTAAGTGGAGCTACAGACAGACGTTTTCGTACCAAAAAGTCCATAGCTTAGAGCCTTAGAGGATAAATGGCAGGACTCATGGATAGCTTGGATGATCGGGTTGGTTGATTTTTTAATTCTTGCATTAGACTGTGTTGAGCACGTCTTGTTACCTCCGGGAAGCTCGGGACATTGCGGGTAGCAAACATTTGCGAAGCTGAGCATCTCCGGGTAATTTATGTAAGAGTCTAAAAGACCTGTTGTACAGCAAATTTAGGGTTCTGCCAGAACCTTTTTTATAATTCACCCAGAGTTGCTGACCGTATATATTACTGCAGAAAGTACGAAAGAGTGTGTCTTTAGCTTCACTTGTACAGAAACGAAAGTTCCTTATGGTCATATTCGCTTTAGCACACAGGCTTCGAGATTGTTTTCTTATATCCGAGTCATCACTCAAGGAGCTGGTAATAGTTTGACCCAAATACTTAAACTCTTGTACTTCCTCAATTACTTCACCATTCATTTAAACCTTATATCAGCTGGCTGATTACAGCTTTTCGGATGAAATTGCATAACCTTAGTTTTTGTAACATTAAAAGAATACCATGTTTCTGCGAATACACTTCGCAGACATTTAGTAGCCGATCCAGACCTTTAACAGAAGGACTTATTAACACCATATCATCGGCATAAACTAAGTTATTTATCCTTGCGTTATCTATACAACATCCCACAGTTGCCTCATTAAGTGAAGCAATTAATCCGTCGATATACACATTAAACAGCATAGGGGAGAGCAAGGAACCTTGTCTCACCCCGCAAGAGGAGCCAAAACACTCGGATAGTACATTGCCCCACCTAACAGTGAAAGATTGGTGGGAATACCAAAATTTCAATAAATTTAATATGTACATGGGAACCTTCCTGTTTTCTAGTTTTGCAAATAAAATATTGTGGTTCACCCTATCATATGCCTTACTTATATCAAGGAAACAGCTATAAATGGTTGAATTACTGTCAATGTATTTAGATATTGTTTCTTTAAGTACATAGATACACAGGTCAGTTGAGTGGGACCTTTTAAAGCCAAACTGATTAGATGTCCATAGGAAATCATTTAATCGGAGTAACAAGAGTTTTTCTAGTAGTTTCGAGAAGCAGGAAGCGACAGCAATAGGCCTGTAATTATTGCTGGACAGAATGTCTCCGTACTTATTTTTTGACCAGGGGCAAGATATATACCCCCATGAACTCTGCAGGGATATAGCTATGAGCAAGCATGGCTGATAGGAGCAATGATATATGCAGACATACTACGTCATTTGCATATTTTAAGTGCTCATTCGATAAGTCATCTACCCCTGACGCAGAACCAGTCTTTAACTCTTTAATTAACCTCTTTACTTCAGAAAATGATATAAAAATATTTTCCCTTGTCCCTCCCACAATCGTTTCGCTGCAATCTATCTAGATTTATATTTCACTATGGTTTTAGCATGACATCCGTAAAGGAACGCATTCATAAAGCTTGTACGAGAACTAAATATTTGAGTAGTCATAATAGCGATATAAAACTGATACCCGAAAAACTGAAACTCGAAATAAAATTGGAACTGAAAAAATTATAAAATTGACATCGGAACTGATATTTCATTTCGACAGAAACTTAAATCGAAAATCAAACTGATATTTTTTCAGTTCATCATCCCATATATATATATATATATATATATATATATATATGATGAATAAAACCACGAAGGAAAAAGAAACACAAAGGGGTGCTCAAGCGCTTTCGTCTAATGACATCCTCAGGAACACTGGAGTGAAAGGACAGATCAAGGCAATAATAGGTTACAAAAATAAACATACATACATACATATTCACATATATATACATATATATATATATACATATATATATATATATATAAATATAACATATATATAGTAAGCATAAAAAAAAAATTGTGGGAGGAGCCAACATTTATATGGTCACAGAAGAATAAAGAAATAAAAATAAATATAAATATAAATTGAGAAAAAATTAATTACAAAATAGTGCCTTAGTGATATATATGTCACAGCCTAAATAATCATAAAGAAATAAACAGGCAAATAAAAAAACCCATAAATACATATACATACATATATATATATATATACATATATATACACATATATACATATATATATATATATATATAAAGACACTTTTAGCACTTTGGCCGACCTTCCATATAAATTCAAATGGCTTTTTTATGGAACAGGTCACAAAAGAATAAAGAAATAAAAATAAAATAAATATTGTAAGTGGAGTCAACCAATTCAAGCTCAAGAGGGAGGTTTTACAATCGATTTAATAGATGCTGCCAAATTGATATATATGTCACATTATTAAAAAATAAAAAGAAAGATAAATTTTAAGAGAGGCACACCAATTTATAAGGGAAAAATTACCACATATGCATATTATAGTCACAAACGAATACAAAAATACAAGTAAATATAAATTGGAAAACAAAATGATCCCTAGATGATATATAAAGAACAATAAATATATATACAACATATTTACGGTATATATACGAAATATAAACGCAATATATACAGAATATATATTATATATATATATATGCATAAGGGAAAAAAAATTACCAAATTTGTTTTTATAATTATTGTCTGAGAAAACGGTAGGTCGCAAAAGAATAAAGAAATAAAAATAAATATAACTTGAAAAAATTACAAATAATACACGTACACATATATACCCGCATACCCAAATATATATATACATATACACACATATATACAAACACACACACACACACACACACATATATATATATATATATATATACAAGCTTGACCTTCACGAAATGAGAAATCATCCCGCAGAACCTTTGTGAGGTTGTAAGGTAAGGTAAGGTACATACACATATACATATATTATATATATATTTAACTGCATACATACATACATACATACATATACACACATACATACATACATATACACACATATACATACAAACACATTTAACTGCAATGACCACACACATACGCACATACACATACATACATACACATACACTCATACAGCAAAAAATTGAAAAATAAAATTGTAAGGGAAACAACAGACAAAAACAAATTTTTTTACCAAAGATTTAACAACCTGCCCTTTTTGTTTAAATCCATTCTGAAGGAATTCAGAGCAACGGGATCAAGTTGAAACAGACCTTTACTCATGTTAAGGTTATTTGTAAGTTGAATTATAGCCGACTCAAGAATATTTCTATTAACAATGTTGCTAGAGTGAAACAAAACTGAAACATTATTCCAATCAATACAATGGGATAACTCTGACAAATGGACAAAAAGGGCACTGGACAACTGTCCCGTTCTAACGGAATATTGATGCTGTTTTACACGCGTTTGCAAATCCTTTCCCGTCTGACCTATGTAAAAGGAATCACATTGCTTACACCCAATTTTATAGATAATGCCTAAATTATTGGTAGGGCTATTTTTACTATGATGTTTTTCACAATATTGTTTATGAAAAAACTACACTGATATCCAAAAGTTTAAGTACATTAGCAATGCCTAAGAAGCCCGGGAAAAATGGAAGTACTAAAATATTCTTTGACAAGGTGCGAGTGTTATTATTCACACGATAGAAGGTTCGTTTAGCCTTATTAAGACAAGATTCCATGAACGCAGATGGGTAACACAACTCACTTCCAATACCGTTGATATTTTCCAATTCGGCATCGATGTATTCAGGACTGGCGATCCTAAGAGCGCGGAGAAACATTGAGGAAAATATGGCCTTTTTAATAGGGGTGTCATGTCCAGAGTAAAAGTGTACGTAGGACAAATTGTTTGTTTTTTTCCGATATATACTAAACTTAAAACCCGGGCTATCCCTATGAACACGCACATCCAAAAACGGGATTGAGTTGTCTTGTTCCACTTCTAAAGTAAATTTAATGGAGGGGACTTGGTCATTTAACTGAAGGAGGAAGTCATCCAGGTCACGATTCATGGGCCAGATACACAAAATATCGTCGACGTACCGCAACCAAGGGATGCCAACCCCCAGGATTCTCGGAATGTAAGTAATTTCAAAAAACTCCATATAAATATTGGAGAGAAGGGGCGACAAAGGGTTGCCCATGGCCATCCCAAAAACTTGTTGATAATGCTCGCCATTGAAAGTGAATTTACAATCCTTGATACAAAGCTTAATAAGCTCCAAAACAGTGTGTGCAGGTAATGGTAAATCATAATTATGTAATTCTCATAATTATGTAATTCTCTTCACGTGTCACTTTCGTGAAATAATTTTTCATATATATATATATATATATATGTCAGGTCATCCCATAAGTAATGTCGTTTTTTACAATATATTAAGTTTAAACTAGTCCTACTCGGTTTAAGCATAAATTTTCTGAAGGTTATATCTAAGAGGAGATCTATCGTGTTTCGCTACATACTTTACAGACCTTGACCAGTGAAGACGTGTGTTTTGCTTTATGTGAACCCCTCATAAACATGGCGGTATCAGAAGAGCATATGGAATAGTGCTACTGAAGCAACGCAAAACATTCAGGAAGTTTATGGCAACGATATTCTGCATGTGAGGAAATGTCAAAGATGGTTTCAAAAGTTTAGGAATGGTGACTGCTGTCTGAGAGATGCAGCACGCTCTGGACGCCCTGCTGAGTTTGATGATGACCTGTTGTTAGCCGCACTTGAAGAAGACTGTTCAACAACTGTCGAAGAATTGGCCCAGAAACTCAATTCATCCCCGTCCACCATCCATCGACATTTGCAACAACTCGGGAAAGTGCCTAAGTTAGGAAAATGGGTGCCACATGAATTGTCGGTCGACAATCTGAGGGTGCGAGTAAACATTAGCACAGCTCTTCATTCCCGTGAACTCCAAGATCCGTTTTTGCACCGTTTAGTGACTGGTGATGAAAAGTGGATACTGTACCAGAATGTTAAGCGCCGTCGACAGTGGGTTTGTGCCGGAGAACCAGCGACACCACAGCCAAAACCAAATCTTCACCCTCGGAAGGTGTTGCTTAGTGTTTGGTGGATAAAGGTGGTGGAATACACTTTGAAACCTTACCACACAACCAAACAATCACCGCTCAAGTCTACTGTCAACAAATGGATCGATTGAACACTGCACTAAAAGAAAAGAGACCTTCTTTGGTTAATCGGAAAGGAATTGTGTTCCACCACGACAACGCACGTCCTCATACCGCTCGGATCACTTCTGCAAAAATTGAGGAGCTTGAGTGGGAAAAACTTCCACATCCTCCATATTCTCCAGACCTTGCGCCTTCAGATTATCATCTCTTCAGGAGTCTGCAAAACTATCTTGACGAGAAACTATACTTCTTTAGATGACCTGCACACCAGTCTTTGTACGTTTTTTGCCTCAAAACCGCCTGAATTTTATAAAGCATTGAAAAGCTTGTAGGACGTTGGCAGAGTGTCATTAATTCCGATGGAAAATATATACTAGATTAAAAAGTTTCAATCGAGTTTTTTTTTGTCCTTCAAATTCCGATCTAAAAAAACGACATTACTTATGGGATGACCTGATATATATATATATATATATATATATGAATAGAAACGACATAAGTGTTAAGGAACGTTTCTGCACGAGGAGGAGAGATAACGAATAATGAAAAATGAGGCGAACCGCCCGGGAATCGAACCCAGGGCCTTCCAATTGCCGGTTGATGCTCTACCATTATGCTACGGACCTCACTCAATCACAAATCGAAATTCTCCCACATAGGGCAGAAACCAATGCCCTGAGAGGGCACCCTCGCAAATCGTGAATATGCGCATATAACTGCAATGACCGCGCAGTATATAAATGAATAGAAACGACATAAGTGTTAAGGAACGTTTCTGCACACGAGGAGGAGAGATAACGAATAATGGTAGAGCATCCAACCGGCAATTGGAAGGCCCTGGGTTCGATTCCCGGGCGGTTCGCCTCATTTTTCATTATTCGTTATCTCTCCTCCTCGTGTGCAGAAACGTTCCTTAACACTTATGTCGTTTCTATTCATTTATATACTGCGCGGTCATTGCAGTTATATGCGCATATTCACGATTTGCGAGGGTGCCCTCTCAGGGCATTGGTTTCTGCCCTATGTGGGAGAATTTCGATTTGTGATTGAGTGAGGTCCGTAGCATAATGGTAGAGCATCCAACCGGCAATTGGAAGGCCCTGGGTTCGATTCCCGGGCGGTTCGCCTCATTTTCATTATTCGTTATCTCTCTCCTCGTGTGCAGAAACGTTCCTTAACACTTATGTCGTTTCTATTCATTTATATACTGCGCGTCATTGCAGTTATATGCGCATTTTCACGATTTGCGAGGGTGCCCTCTCAGGGCATTGGTTCTGCCCTATGTGGGAGAATTTCGATTTGTGATTGAGTGAGGTCCGTAGCATAATGGTAGAGCATCCAACCGGCAATTGGAAGGCCCTGGGTTCGATTCCCGGGCGGTTCGCCTCATTTTCATTATTCGTTATCTCTCCTCCTCGTGTGCAGAAAACGTTCCTTAACACTTATGTCGTTTCTATTCATTTATATACTGCGCGGTCATTGCAGTTATATGCATATATATATATATATATATATAACAAGATTGCTTGTTTAAATTAAAGAGATTTTCTGTGAGGATGTCACACGAGACTTATTTTCAAGAAAAGAAGAAAAATAAAAGAAAATGAGTTCATTGAAAATAAAAAATGAATAGAGAAGAGTTAAATTCGAGTAGAACTGAATCCATTGCCTGAAAACGAGCAGGGAAGCTGTAAGAAATGCAAAAAACTTCACTTTTTTCTACGTGAAGGTCAAAATATGTACTTATAAGCGAATGTACTTATAAGCGGGACCCTTTAATAAAAAAAAAAAAATGCCCTTCTGGGGTCGTGGGAACGGGATCTAGCCTAGGTGCGAATTCCTTAATGGTCTCTGGATTGTTTCCTTCTCGCCTTTTTCATTCGTTTTTCGATTTACAATTTCTGTATAATAAACAACAGTGTAATAATCAATGTAATAATAAATTTATAATTTCTGTAATAAATAATAATGCAATATTAAATGTAATAAATTTGATAATAAATGTAATAATTATGTAAAAAAATAATAGAATATGTATGTATAGAACAAGAAGATAGTTTTAAATTTGTGCGAATGTACTTATAAGCGGGTCCCTTTAATAAAAATGCCCTTCCAGTATCGGGAGAACGAAATCTAACGTAGGTGTGAATTTCTTAATGGTCCCTGGACTGTTTTTCCTCTTGTTTTTGGTTCATTCGTTTTTCTGTATCCACCCGAAGAGGATGCCGGTGGGCATCGAGACTGTTGTGGAAATAAACTCTGTCTATTAGAGTGGGTTTTAATTATCATACCTATAAATAAGTTATCCCAGTCCACTACTCTCATCCTATCCGCAAAACTATCAAAATTAGCCCTACGAAAATCAGGGACTTCTATTACGTTACTATCCTTAGTGTTTTCTATGAATAACTTAAACCTAAGAATTTGATGATCACTACATCCTAAACTCTCGCCTACTTCTAAACCTTCGACTATATTTTTGCCGTTCGTCATCACCAAATCGAAAATATTGTCACCGCGCGTTGGTTCGGTAACCATCTGTCGTAAAAAATTATCTTCCATGAACTCAATCAATCTCAAACCCTCCTCATTACCAGTAAAAGTCTCGCAATTAACATTAGGGCAGTTAAAGTCTCCGACAATTATACTATTCCGATTGTCAATAACGTTACCAAGAAGTGAGTAAAATCTAGTATCAGTATCGAGGGGTTGAACGGGAGGTCTATAAACAACAACAAAATTAAAACTAATACTACGTGCCCTAACTTCAACGCATATCACATTAATTGCTGCCGGAAAATCTATCTTAACCTCGATAGCCCTAAGGGAATTACGAATGTACAGCAAAACGCCGCCACCTATCATTAGTAAAGAGTTTAAAACCCGGTATATCAAGTTCCCCCAACAAATCCCGAGTCACGGTATTTAACCACGTTTCAGTGATAGCAACTATATCGTAGTTGCTGGAATAAATTATCGCCTTAAATTCGTTTAATTTATTTCTAATACTACGCGCGTTACAATAAAAGACGTTTAAGTTATTTTTTACCACGGGCCGGCGTTTTAAACTATTTTTCACGTCGGGTCCGCGTTCCCCGGACCCACAACGTTTAAAAAAGGCTTCGATCTATACAGCTTTCGTACGTTTTCGTCAATTAACCCACCTAGCCTAGCATTACCTATTTCATTAAAATGCACCCCCATCTTTTATAAAAAGGCTAGGATCACTGAATTCTGACCACAGCTTTACGAAGGGTACATTTTCCTCAGCACAAATCTTTTCTAATTTAGAATTTGGTATTAAAAAATATCGTTTTAGACATAATCCTAAGACCCAAACCGTGCCTAGGGGTAATACTCAGAACTAAAGACCTATCTGACCTCGCCTTTAGGGACCTAATTAACCCCTATATCTCTCCAAAAGGTCAGGCACTCTCGTATCGGGCCTATACGAGTCGTTGCCCCCTACCATCGTCACCAACATCGAGTGACGGGAGGCAACGTCAATCCTATCCACTTCGTCTCTAACTCTGTCAACCCTGGCCCCTGGGAGACAGACCCTCCTCCTCTTGGTTGGATGCCGTTCAACGAATTCTGTGTCCATATGGCGCACTAAAGAGTTCCCAATTAAAATAGTTTCCCCCTCATTCACGTCCCTTTCCAAATGAGCGAAAGGGTTCGAAACCTCGATAGAGGGGGGGGGGGGGATTCCTATCACCTAACGTACGCGGCCTAGCTCCACCCTTAACTCCTCTAAATCCCTCCCCATCTACTAATCTCGGACCAACCTTAACCCCTTCCTCAACTCTATCCAATCTTCAAATTACTAACGTCTTCAATCGTAGCCCTACCCCTGCCCTCATCAAGCGTTGCAAGTCTTTCCGTTACCTCACGTACACTGCGTTTTATGTCAACTATTTCCTTCCTTAACTCGCAAAAGAAACAAACTGATCTCTCAGTAATCGCAATAGGACCACCGTTATAATCTTTAAAATCCGAATACCACCGATTTATCCCACACCTAGCACACGACGCTTTCTGCGACGGCATCGCGCAGTTAAAATTAGTGTGTAACCGTCACAAGTTTAAGTTAAATTAAGCCGGCACGCTATGAAAACTTCTAAATCGCTAAAAAACACTAATATTCAATTACGTAACTATAACAATGTGAATATAAACACAAGTATATAAAATTCAAAACTTTCCAAAAGTAAAATTATTAGCAATATGCAAAAGTAGAAGCAATATCAGAGAGCTCAGGAAATGCGTCCGTTCAGTCCTTAAAGGAGGAGTCATGCAGTTAGAGAATTCAGAAGAGCTGTGTCCGTTATAATAGCGATAGTAAAGAGAGAGTGAGGTAACATTGCGGCGAATGTTCAAAAGTTTAAGTACATTAACAATCCTAAAACGCCTCAGTTAAATGGAAGTACTAAAATATTCTTCGACAAAGTGCCAGAGTTATTTTCCACACGATAGAAGGTTCGTTTTGTCTTGTTAAGAGGAGATTCAAAAAACAGGTGGGTAACACAAATCTCCAATATTGTTGATTTTTTCTAACTTAGCATCCATGTATTCTGAACTGGCGATCCTAAGAGCACGGAGAAACATTGAAGAAAATATGGCGTTCTTGATGGGGTGTCATGTCCGTAGTAAAAGTGTACGTAGGACAAATTGTTTTTTTTTTTCCATAAATACTAAACTTAAAACCTGGCCTTTCCCTATATACACGCACATCCAAAAAGGGGATTGAGTTGTTTTGTTCCACTTCCAAAGTAAACTTAATGGAGGGAACTTGATTATTTAACTGAACGAGGAAGTCATCCACGTCACACCTCATGGGTCAGATACACAAAATATCGTCGACGCACCGCAACCATGGAATGCCAACCCCCAAGATTCTCGGAATGTAAGTTAGTTCCATAAACTCCACATAAAAATTGGAGAGAGGGGGCGACAAGGGATATTCCGTTAGAACGGGACAGTCGTCCAATGCCCTTTTTGTCCATTTGTCAGAGCTGTCCCATTGTATTGAGTGGAATAATTTTTCAGTTTTGTTTCACTCGACTAACATTCTTAATAGAAACATTCTTGAGTCTGCCATTATTCAACTTACAAACAATTTCAATCTTAGCCAGGGTCTCTTTTCGCTCGATCCTGTTATTCTGAATTCATTCAGAACAGATTTACATAAGAAGGGCAAGGCGCTAAAACTCTCTTACCTTTTCCTTTTCCACGTGAATTGTACAGTACGTATATGCTTCTCCTAAATAATTTCTGCACCAATCATATCATTTATTTATTTTTTCTTTGTGATCTACTGTATATATATAGCCTCAATCTTGTAAATAATTTCAGTGTTCCTGAGGATGTCATTAGACGAAAGCGCTTGAACACTATTTTGTGTTTTATTTTCCTTCGTAGTTAATTTCATCATAAAATTATTCGCGCGTTTACTATAAACACTTATGGACTAAATTAGTAATTTTTTACATTAAAACTATATCTTAATTCTCATTATTTACGAAGATAATAATAATAATAATAATAATATTAGCGTGACTGGAATGTAATAACTTATCAGTTTCGAGTACCTTCTTCATCTTGTTTGGTAATGTCGAGTCTAGAAGCCGATTGAGAGGAAATGTATACACTTTAATTAAACCCCTTAATTAATGAGGATTTCATGCGTATTACAGGCAATGTAATCCTGCATATCCAATTTCGTCATTAATTGGTGTTCGGTGCGTGAAAACCGTTCATTTCTATGTTGCTAAAAATTTGACTGTACAAAGGGTTGACTATATTTTAAAAGTACATAAACACCTTTGGTTTTTTTCATGTTTTCGATTTGATAATAAAAGTCAATGAATAATAACAGATTTTTTTTAATTAATTAATAACATATTTAGAATCATGTTGCTTTCCCATTTGCATTATGTAAAGGTGACACACGTTCTGGCATCCCGTTGATGAGCTTTGCCATTTGTTGTTGAGGACAATCATTGTGATATTTATTTACTTTTGTCAACTTTCTGCGCATGTTTGGAAAGAAAAGGAAATGCATTTGAGTGGGTGTGAAAATGCATGGGACCCTCCGACCAAGCGGGTCGCGTGGTTTCAGAGTCACCGGTCTTACTGACCAAGCCATCATAGATCCCCCGAAAAAAATTTGTTTATGGGAGGCCGATACTGTATTCCTTCACCCGTATACAGCATAAAGCCTTTTTAAGTTTTTCCTTATATAGTACGGTTATTGCACTTAGGTCACTGATACTGTTAAGTGAAGTTGTATTTTAAGACGTTTTCTACAGTATTTTACAAAGGAAGATAAGCGCGCTTAATATTGGTTTAACTTCGATTACGTTTGGGCAAATAGAAGAGATCGTAAGAATTTGAACCTGAACGTGAATAATATCAACTATTTAAATGTTATAACGAAGCGTTTCCCACATTTTTATGTTCCCAAATATGCGTTGATTAACAAGAAAAATTGGCGCCACACTTTTTACATTAATGGATAAATTCTTTATTTCCTAAGTAAAATCTGCTTTCAAATTTATGTATAACACATTTGAAACTACTGCATCCCCTGGGGATACGGGGTTTCAGAATTGTTGTTCTCCTCTTTCTCATGCGTTTAGTAAAAGTCGACTGTATAGGGACCACCGGGTAATTAGGGTGTGTCAATTTTAGGGAGCAAAGTGAAATCTTTTGGTTTTCAAAGACTACTAGTGACCAAATGATGCATTTTTATGTGCTAAATCGAAATATGGCTTTAAAATCCAGATTTGACCACTCCTAGCTACTTATATTTGAAGTTGAAGTTTACGAAAAGTCAGCAATTTTTGCAAGTATTTTTTTTATTGTATATAGCTACATTTTACATACATTACGAACAATTAAAGACATTTTGATTGTATTTCAATATTAAAACTTAGAAATATAGATAGGTTTCTTGAACTTTGCCAAGGATGCCATATATAACTATATGTTACATGCATACAATTAAAGACATTTTGATTGTATTTCATTATTAAAACTTAGAAATATAGATAGGTTTCTTGAACTTTGCCAAGGATGCCATGTCTGCCTTGCTCTTGTTCCTGGACATGAGCTCCCTACTGGCCACCTGGCCACTGATGTACGCCTCCCTCCTCTCTTGTGAGTAAACATGTTGTGCTGCTTCAGTTGTCATCCTTACACACCTCTCTACTGACTGTGTGTGCGAGGGCCATGCAGGAACTTCGATTGGTCTATCCAGAAACTCCTTGATTGCAGCAGTGGTGAGGGAGCAGGTCAGAGGAGGCTCAGTCACGCCAGAGTTCCAGTCAATAAGCTCCGAGAGTTTGATGGCATCTGGGTTGATGTCAGGAGTCTTACTGGGTCTGACATTGCAGTCACCTACCTGTGTGTCCTCATCTCCTTCACCTCTGATTTCCAGTATCCTCTTCACTGCCTCCTTCCTCTCCTCCACCTCACTGCACAGCATGGCCTGGAGCACAGCCTCAGAGTGTGCATACCAGGCTGATCTCTTCACTGTAGGCATCACTATTCCTATCACCTCCTTCTTCTGACTTCTGAGCAGCTCCAGCTGGTACAGTACATGCCTGGGACCCTCCATCCAGCTGTGATTTAACTTGATGTTGGACCAGTTTGGCATGTAGACTCCCACTATGAATTCCACAATTATTCTCAGATTCTTCAGGTTCCTACCCTTCAGCCCATGTTTGGAAATCCACAATCTGCAGAACCTTAGAGCCGTGGTAACCCACCTACTGTGACAGACTGGCCCAATCTCCAGGTGAGCTAGACTCTGAGGTACCTCTCCCAATCTGATGGCAGTGATGATTATGTAGCCATATGATTGGTCTGTGCTGAGGTCCTTGACTACCTCCTGACTGAGATGGGATAGAGGAGGACCAACAGTGATCCTCGTGAAGTTTGGATTGATCTTCAGCTCAGTGGCAGTATCTAACATCTTCCCTAGGGGCCCAGACCACTTGGTGTTGCTCAATGTCTTGCCATCCAGTCCAGTCACCAGGTGTCTGAGACTCGACTCAGCTCCCCAGTGTGCAAGTCACAGACAATCCACACCAACTTCCTGCTAAGCTTGGCCTCCACATAATGCATTACTCCTCCCTCTCAGCCAGTATTCACATTAGTACTGTCACCGCCTATGGCCCAAAGGGTCTGGTCTGCTCCTCTCTCTCTTAGCTAGTTCACCAGATGATCACCAATGACCTCAGCATGACTTCTCTCCTCTGCAGCTTCCTCTGGTACAAAATGCCACAAATATTTCCCACCTGGTTCATTGCACACTGTATAGTGTTCTTCCTTAATGAGGCCAGGAAACTGCCTGTCACTGCCCTCAGCTTCCATCATCACTTTGGTGTCATCTCTTTTCCCATCAAAGAAGATACAGGGGATGCCATTTTCCCTAATCTCTTCATCAAACTTCTTGACCAGCTCCTTAGTCAGTCTCTCCTGAGCCCTCCTCACCTTGTTGTGGTTAATCACCAGTGCTGTGTCAAACTCTGTGATAAGACCAGCATCAATCTAGGCAGCAGTGGCAATCTCTGCAGTCTCTCTCAGCCCAGTGTGATGTCTCAAGCTAGCCAGAGCTATGTTGGTGATATCTTCAGTGTTGTATTTCTTCTTCTTAGCCACAGGCAAGGAAGAAGTTGTCGCAGCCTCTGGTATAAAGTCTTCGTCCTCCTCTATCTTCCCTGCCTCCTCCAGTATATCTCCAGTCTCCTCCAACTCCATCTCCAGCAGTGACTCCTCCCTCAACTCCTCTTCTTTCTTGGCTGACTCCTCTGCCTTACTCCTTCTCTTCTCCTCGGCCTTCCTTCTCTGCTCCTGTCTCTGCAGCACTGCTTCCTGTCTCCTGGTCTCAGGGTGATCAGCTAGACCCATCTGGTGTGCCCCCACACTTCCCACCTTTTCTCTCTGACCTTTAATGAAGGCGAGCTCCTGCACTGGTATCTTCTGCTCGCTCCTGCAGCTGCAGTCAATGTGAACCTCACTGTTGCAGACAGGGTTACACCCAAGCTCACTGCAGCTCCTGATCACACAGTGACAGGTCAGGATGTCCACCAATTTGTCCAGTTTCATCATGAAACCTATCTTTGACCTCTAGCTTCACATTGCCAATGGACACCTTCACTGCTTCATCCCATAGTGCCTTCACTTTAGCCCTGATCCTGACCTCAGTGTTGATTACAGGTCCTGTGAATAGAGCGTTGGCCTTTCTGCACTGAACCAGTAGCCCTGGAACAATGCCGTTGTTAATCAGGTCATTAATTGGGTAATTCCTCCTGTCTTCCTCTCTCATCTCTCTCCTCAACAAATCATACCTCAGCAGATCTCTGGCTGTGGCAGCTCGGCAGGGGGAAGTTCCCTTCTAGTCCCCACCAAATGACTTAGGTAACAACTTGATTTGCTTCGGGTTCTGATTTCTTTCTGATCCATCCTGTGGACCTGTGAACAAAAGAAATGTCATTGAAATTTGGATAGGCCTACTGATTATGATTACATAAAATTAAGTTAATTGAAATTCTTAATATCTTCCTATAAGCTCAGATAAAAGGTTGTGTTGTTATAGGTACAAGACTTAATTATTCAAAGTAATGACAATTTCATATATCTATCATATCAAAATATACAGAAAGTTTGGGTCACACATAACATTTCGAATAATTTGAATTACACAATATTTACATTACGAAGTAATCAAAATTGTCAAAAAGGAGGGAAAACACATGCATTCACAATCAAAACTCCAGCATTTGTGACTATGTGAAACTTAGAAACCATACTGTATACCAAAAATAACCAAAGTTGACCACACATATCAATGGCAATTGATATACGATGCTACAGTCATATTTAGGTTATATTTCAAACCTTTATGATCAAATATAAGTAGGTAAATGACTTTTTTAAACAACACTAAAGATATTTCTAAGTTTGCTAGATAATATGACATCATTTGAGCATTAGTAGTTTTTGAATTGTTGACTTTACTAAAACTGACACACCCTAAGTCCGGGTATGAGGTTATAACCTTCGCCTTCCTCTGCGTAACAGGGTTAGAAATTGAACTAGGGTCCTATCTCTGGAAAAATACTCTACCACAAGCGTAAAAGAAGCTTTGAACCTGGGCATCGTGCCCGACAACGATGACCTCGGAAATTGATAAGTGTATCAGTTCCGATCTCAAACGCCACGATCTCAATCCCTGTTGAGGATGGGAAATCGGTTTTTAGGTAATGCATGTATCATGGATGTATTGTACAACTCAATACGATTTTAATCAATTTTAGATACAAGCGTATCTAAAATTATTAAATCTAATTTTAAATTATCATATACTGTATTTTTCTTTATTCTTTAAAAAATATAAAAGTTTTACTATAAAATAGAACATGTAATACGACCTAACCTGTTACTAGAAAAAATTTAGGGTTTTTACAAATCATTATTAATGTCAGATATGATGTTGACGTGCAAGATTTCAAGATATAATCGATGATTTTCCTTGCAAAATTGATCATGTTTAGTTATGAAGTGTCTTTCTAAACATGTCGGAACCGTCGTACCTTCATTAGTCAGTTGGGATACGTTGCGGCCACGTCGTAACGCCGCTTCCCGTCAGAGCAGTGAAGTTAAGCGACAGTGGATCTGTTCAGTAGCTCACTGTGTGACCGTCCTCCGCGTTTAGATGATGTAGCGATCCGTAGATGGTGCGGATCCCACGCAAAACTGTAGAGCCCCTTCATTACGTGACATTTGCCTTCGCAAAAGCTAAACAATCTCAGATATTATCATCATCATCATCATCGTCATTATTCAGTTTTACGCCGCAAACAACATTCTTACGAGATACAAGATAATCTTCCTTCTAATGCAAGTAAATTTATATTCATTGTATTGCTGCAAAGTTACTATAAACAGCGTTGACAAAATTAAATAGACACCTTCGGTTTTTCTATAGTTTTTGATTTGATAATAAAATTCAATAAATAATAACAGATTTATTGCATCACTATATTTAGAATCGTGTTGCTTTTCTCCTTTGCATTACGTATAACTGATACAACACGTACTGGCATTCCATTGGTGAGCTTTGCCATTTGATCTTGACGACAATTATCGTGGCGTCTATTACTTTTGTCAACCCGCTGTAGTTGTCAGTTACGATCGTAAATTTAGTACTTCTCTTAATTAAGAGGAATTGTTTTATTGTTCCACTCACTGCAGTTACCTTTGGACCTCATAGCAGCAAACACTCCATCATTTGTTGGTCTTTTTTACAGAAACTTAGCGATGCGCATATTACAAGGAGTTACAAGGACAAGAGGAAGCCTCAAAGACCTTTCGATCCACTCGGGCTGATTCCTGTTATTAAACGTTTCATTTTTTAACTATTCTAGCAGTAGAAGAAAACTGGACAGAAAAGCATAAGGCTCTCTCCCCCCACCCTCCGCTCCCTACCCGCCAGAGGCGGGTTCGGAAGAACGTTGAAAAAAAAATACCTTAACCATGGAAAAGTAGCCAAGGAAATTTTACAGGGAAGTGGGGAATATATAAGCTAACTCTACAATGACGTCATGCACACAGAGACAGTACACTGGATAGCACCGCTGTATAAACTAACCAATAATATATTTGTGCCGATCGCACATCAAACACTCGGTATCGTCACAAAAAACTCTAACATATAGAAACAAGAATTAAGAATAGAAGTCGGATTTTCCACACCATGCCCTCACCCGTCACGCGCATCCAGCCAACCAAGAGAAAAAAAATTGTGTCGGCAGAAATGCAACTCTACCTCACCTAATCCATGACATACATTTTTTAAAAGTTTTTCTTTTGTTATGAAATTATGTTTTTCTACAAAATATTTAAATTTCAGTATTTTCATATTTGAAATTAAGCGAAACATAACCCGAGTCATGTCTAGAAGCGGCTTAACTTAGTTGGATTGAGAAAAGAAGTTTCCTCGGGATTGTACACTGAAAAATAGGATACATTGGTTTTTTCAAACCTTTCGAGATATAACGTTCGCTCTTCTCTGTGTTGCAACATTTTTTGTTTTCCCAATACCTACCAAACCGTGTGCTAGTTAATAAACAGTCAAACCAGATCCAAATTCGAGCCAAACCGCTTTACAAATTAAGAAATATATCCGACCAGACGGTTTTAACAAAATAATTATGTCCAGAACTGTTCATAATTATTATCCGAATAAGCGCCAAAATATTTTTAAAAACCTGAAATGTACTTTCATAAGTACCCATTATAAATTTAAAAATTATAGTATTATATGACAAAAATGAAGAATTTTGTCAGAGAGTAAACCTATTGTAGGTAATGGACCAGAAATTTTGAGTCATCCTTCGAGTGCTAAGCAAACGTTGGGAACCTATACCCCATTTCGTCGACGAGACCAAGCACTCGACACTTAAAAAAAAAAACTAACCTAACCTAACTTAATTTAACCCAAAATATACTTGTCGATGGAATGGGAAGTCGATCAGATATGGTAAGGCCGAACGTTGTAAGCACCATTTCAAAGACAAATCTTTTGACCGACGGATTAAGTTCTCGTAAACAAAAGTTTATTCCATGAATATGGCACAACACTCGGGCCAACTCCCGCATTATTATGATTATTATTATTACCAGCCTCATCGGGATTCGAACCCCTTACCTCAGTGTCTTCACTTTAGCTTATAAGGAAACGGTGTTACCCACTGAGCTACTGGCGCTGGTCCAACTTTATTTAACTTTCATATATTTACGAAGACACTGATTACAAATTTCGTAAAGGAAAGAATTAGTATTCATCGCTTACCCAATTTCAAAAAAAAATTTCTAATTTTTTTTTTTTTTTTTCCGGCCAAAAGCTTAATACAATATTCACGAGTCACATTAATCTTTATTTATTATTGTTTAGTGAATTAGGTAGTTTTGTTTCAAGTATTTTGGTATTTTTATTTCTTTCAAGTATTTTTAGGTATTTTTATTTCTTTCAGTTATTTTTAGGTATTTTTATTTCTTTCAAGTATTTTTAGGTATTTTTATTTTCTTGATAATGACTGAAATGTACAGACGAAACGTCAGATTAAATATAATAAAAGCAATTTTCCCATTTTATTCGAGAATAGTTTTAAAAAAATTATTTCTCCACTTGAAAAATTTTTTACACTCTCAAATTTGGAAAACGCTGCATTATTATTATTATTATTATTATTATATATTGTCATCCTTCTCTTTCCAAAGCTCAAACTTATTACCACATATCAATTGGTACCTACAAAACAAACATATCGACCGGAATTAATATTATTTCTTATACAACACCTTTTGTATCCGGTTCGCAAGTTATAATACATATCCAGAGTGTGTTTGCTGCATCCTGAAAAAAAGTCTGGCTCCGAATCCAGACACCATTGACAAAGCGGGTTCAACCTCCACTTTTCACCTTTCTACAGGCTTACATATATATATATATATATATATATATATATATATATATATATATATATATACTGTATATATATAGGGTGATCCACAGAAATGGGACCCAAAAGAAACCCCTGTAACTCTTAAAGTATAAGTCCTTTTATAAAATCATACGCATCATTCGAAAGAGGATAGTTACAAGTTTGTACAGGATTGTATAGGTTTTGACAATACAAGACAAAATAAGATACAAAACAAAATAAAAGTGTTAGTTAAAACTAACCCTTCAAGATGACTGCATGGACTGTGGAACAGCTGCGTTTCATAACTGAGCAATATTATGAGCATGGAAGAAGTGTAGTTTCAGCTCTTAGAAGGTGATTTTGACATCTGAAAATTTGTCTGGAAAGATCTTTGAGCTGAAACTACACTTCTTCCATGCTCATAATATTGCTCAGTTATGAAACGCAGCTGTTCCACAGTCCATGCAGTCATCTTGAAGGGTTAGTTTTAACTAACACGTTTATTTTGTTTTGTATCTTATCTTGTCTTGTATTGTCAAAACCTATACAATCCTGTACAAACTTGTAACTATCCTCTTTCGAATGATGCGTATGATTTTATAAAAGGACTTATACTTTAAGAGTTACAGGGGTTTCTTTTGGGTCCCATTTCTCTGGATCACCCTTTATATATATTATATATATATATATATATATTAATTACACTGGTATGCATATGAAATTTTTTTGTCTGCTGTGATGGTTTTTTCAACTCATATTATATAATTCGACCATGCTGAATTCGAAAATGACATTGGTTTTCCTCAATCAGGTCAGGTTTTTTCTCTATTGGCCATTTATTATAAGTCCAATTTTATCCCCAAATTTATTGATTTTTTTAGCTTAAACACTGTAGATACGAGTAATATTATAAGAACACTCGTGAAAAATGAAAACATTGTGTGAATAAATACTTTTATTCATACAATGAATATGGAAAAAAGTTTATTGAGGAAGGAAAAGTTTTTTTGGCTTTCCGTCTGTGTTTTTCTTCGGGCACGTCTCGCTTCAAACACCAGCAATAGTCCGCCAGCATATTGATATCCCAGTTTCCCTGGTACCTCTCTTCCATTATTTTGATATCTTGGTGAAATCGTTCACCCTGTTCCTCACTATAATCCCGCAATTTTCAGGAAAATAGTCCAAGTGGGACCACAAAAAGTGCATTTTTATGGACATGAGCGACCCATGAGCTTTGAAAGCTTCCATCAAGTTTTCGACAACGGACTCGTATTCTGGACTTCTACGCTTGCCAAGAAAATCAGTGACAACTGATTTGAATGCCTGCCAGGCATTCTTCTCAGTTGGAGTCATTGCGTTTTCGAACTGAGTATCCTTGATCAAAGTTCGAATTTAAGGACCATCAAAAACCCCAGCATTTAGTTTAGCATCAGATATATGAGGAAATTTACTCTCGAGATATCGGAATGCTGAACCCTCCTTATTCATTGATTTGATGAAATATTTCATCAAGCCCAGCTTAATATGAAGTGGTGGGAGCAAAATTTTTGTTGGTGGTACAAGGGGCACTGAAACGACATTATGCGACCCAGGTTCAAAATTCTCTCTGGATGCCCATTCACGCTGTGCATAGTGCTTCTCATCCGCTCGGCTATCCCATTTGCAGAGGAAACATGGGTATTTCGTGTATCCCCCTTGCATTCCCAATACAAATGCCACAATCTGAAAAAAAATGAAAATATTTAAAGAATTTAGAGAATTTGTTCTATCAGATAAAAAAATCTATGCATTGGACTGTATCACTTCTGTGAGGAAGTTAAGTGTTCTTATACGCTCTCAAATAACCTTTGGAAAAACAACATAGTCAATAGCAATAGTTTACTTATGATATTAGTATTACCTTCAAATCTCCACAGATCCTCCAGTTATGTTGGTCGTATACGAGAGCATCCAGTAAAATTTTCATGTTATCGTAGCTCTCAGTAAGTTGTACGGAATGTGCTACAGGGACTGATGCAACCCTATTCCCAATGTTGAGAAGTACTGCTTTCAAACTTCGTTTAGACGAGTCTATAAATAGCCTCCATTCTGATGCGTTATATGGCAGGCCCAAGGATTCGATTAGCCCCTCAACATTGCAGCAGTACACTAAGGAAGAGGTATTTTCGTGCACTGCAAAAAACTTGCGGAATTCTTCCTCTCGTTTCCTATACCAGGAGAATGTTGTTCCCGGAGCCAGCAAGTTGTCCTCTCGAAGTCGTGAGCCCAAGATCTCGGCAGCTAATTTGGAAAGTCCTAAATCCCTGGTAAGATCATTAAGTTTGGCCTGGTTGAGAGGCCTCGGCTCATTTGAAGCGGTATTTTGAGGTATATACGACTGGGACTGGTCATTGGCATTGGTCATTGATTCATCATCAGAATCATTGAAGTCCAGGGTTTGAGGTGGGTCGGGTATTGGAATTCCAGGACCATGGGGTACAGGTCTCATAGCAGAAGGAATGTCAGAGTATACAACAATGTGTTTATTCTTCTTGTTAACTCCTGAAAATAGAAACACAGAAACATGGATATAAAACTTGCATATGAAATAGAAGAAGCATTCAGACAGTGGCGGCTCGTGAGGGAAGGCTGCGGTCTGTAAGATATGAAATAGGTCGATGGAGTCTGTATATTTTCTTTCTTTTTCATTCATATTGTCCCTTCGGGGACAATATGAATGAAAAAGAAAGAAAATATACAATCATTGTATATGTAAATGTAACTTGTATAACAATATGTATGTGTAAATGTATTTTCTATAACAATATGTATATGTAAATGTATGATTACCATTATGGTGAATATTATGCTATATATGGTGAATATTACATTATGGTGAATATTATGTCAAGTTTCATACGAGGATTTCAAAATATTTAAGAAAAATAAATTTATAAGCCCACCTTGGAGGTTTGTCATGCAGAAATAGTAATCTGTCACGTGATCCTTTCCTTCTCTCCAAATCATGGGAATTCCAAAAGGCAAAGATTTCGCTCTGCCTTTGCTCCATCTTCTCAAATTTTCAATGCACGTCTTGCAGCACATATGAGGGGCGAAATGTTTGTCCTGGTCCCCTAGCTTAATTCCAAAGTATGCTCTATACATTGTCTTCACAAATTTAGTGATTTGGGACTGGTTATTTGGCATGGTAACCGTCCCACATATGTAGCAGAATCTATTGGGATCATTTTTACACGCTCTATTCATTATGAAATATTTTATCTATATGCCTGAAAAGTAAAAAAAGATTATACAAGTGAAACAAGTGATGATAGATGTTACTGTTCCAATTCCGCTTTGACAAAATCACGAAAAATTCTATTTTACTTATGAGGCCATAGCCGGATAACCTGAACTGATTGAGAAAAACGGATTGCAGATTCGAAATCAGCAGGAAAAACTCTATAAGAATCACTTACAAAACCCTTGACAGCAAAATTGATGCATACCAGTGTTATTGATGGATTTATAGTTTAAGTGCAAGTATGAAGAGTTAAACATCTTTTTACAATGGGCACCATTCCGCCCATACGCCCATTTCAGATACGCTCGCAGCAGCATTGCCAATCAGTTAGGGAGTCAGAGTACTGACGAGGTTTTCGTACATGGTTCATCACCACTGAAAGCAACAATATATAATTATATATATATAATGCATACCCATGTGTTTAAATGTGAAATTCATCCCATATATATATATATATATATATATATATATATATATATATATATATATATATATATATATATATATATATATATATATATAATATATATTAATAAGATCCAAAATAATCCTTTAATATATATATATATATATACATATTTGAATAAGATCCAAAAATAATCCTTTGATGTATGAGGAAGGTCTGCGTTAATCCTTTACTTTACCGAGTGATTCTATATCTTTCATTAGAGGCTTATCACAAGGAGGAATTTGGGTCAATTGGCTTTAGGCCTATTCAAAAAACTTACATTAGAAAAATATTTTAAAATGTTTTTGTTTTTCTTTGCTTATGACCTTACTGAAGCCTCTATTTCATTTGCCGTGCTAATAGAAACAAAATTCGTCTGCCGTAAATAAAACTTAAATGGAAACTTATATTTATTTCTATTTCGGAAACATTTTTCATTTTTTTCCATTTCATCTTATTTCTGTTTCAGTTTTTCAATTTTAGTTTTTTCACATTTTTTTCCATTTCCGTTTTTCTTTCAATTTCAGTTTATCGGTTTATCGATTCCCCATCCCTGATATATATATATATATATATATATATATATATATATATATGAATTAGGTTCAATTAGAAAAAAGTCGAATTTGATTTAGTTTTATTCTAATTTCAGTTCGACCCTGTTCCTAACTTAACCTAATTTGAACTAAACCAAACTATAATAACCTAACGTGACGTAACCTAATCAAACCCAACTTTATCAAACCTAGTTACCCTAGATAACCTAGATACCTAACCTAGCCTCATCTAAAAGTAGTTTATAATAGTAGTTCAGTATTATTACAATATCATTTGACTTACTTCTAAGTTCTAATTTGACCTAATTCCAGGCTGTTCCAGTTATTTGGTTCGAATATATATATATATATATATATATATATATATATATATATATATATATATATATATATATATATATATATATATATGGGCAATCTCGACCGTTTTGAAAATGTGGAATTGATTCTAGATCCAGTTCCAAACTTGAAGAAGTATTTGACTGCGCTTTCAGTCCCGCTTTGAATGCAAGAATGAGTCTTACTTCTGATTCTAATCCCCTCGTCCATCCACCTTCTTGAAAAAAAAACCATATATTCTGAATCCGAATCTGATTAAAATCCAAATCCGGCTGTGTCTGAATCTCTAAGATAACAAATTAAGGATAGTCATTAAGTGCTTTTTAATCAATGAAAATGACCAACAAAATAGAACAGTGACACTTTTTTATCACTGAGTTCAATATTTATTTTTCATTAAAATTGAATTGAATTGAATAACCTTTATTAATAATAAAATAAATACATTGGTTTTACAATTTACAATGACATGAATAATTGTGAAGCTCGACTATTTATTTTATTTAATTTGGCCCTTAAGCTTTAGGCTTTACTGGGCTCTTATTAAAAATAAACAGCTAGTTATTATTAATTAATAATAAATAAATAAATAAGTATTATTAATAGTTAAAGTGTGTATTAATCCTAAATTATCATTACTGATACGACAAATACAAGGTCACTATTGAAGGTATTATACCAATACCATACAAAGAAACCAATATTATATATGAGAGATAAGAACTGAACAATCGCAAGAAATGTCTTTAATATTAGATTACCCACGAGAAATTAATAAACAATATTAATGGACATTAATCCTAGATTTTTGTTAGTATGCCATTATTAATCGGGATTTCGACTTGGTTTTAAACGAATCTACATTCACAATATTTTTTATATCAGCATTTAAGTCATTCCGTAAGTTTCAATCCAATGAAAATGGGTAGTTTTTTTTATGAAGACAATCTAAATTGAGGTATAACATACTTTTATCTATTTCTGGTCTGATACGAGTGGATTTCTTCATGAGTTACAAAATATCTATTTACCCATTGCAAATTAATGATTTTGTTCTTACACTTGTAACGGAGATGAGAATGCTGAGATGGATGTGCGGAGTGACAAGGTTGGATAGAGTAAGGAATGAAAGGATAAGGGGCACAACAAAGGTTGGAGAAATCTCGAGGAAGATACAAGAAAGTAGACTGAAATGGTATGGACATGTGATGAGAGGGACGAAGATTATGTGGGTAAGAGAACGATGAATATGGAGGTGCATGGCAGGAGAAAGAGAGGCAGACCGAAGCGAAGGTGGATGGAGAAGGTGAGGGACGATTTGAGGGAGAAGGGTTTGTCGGGGGAAGAAGCCCAGGACCGGGCTGTGTGGAGGAGGCTGGTCAGAAACGCCGACCCCGCATAGAGGCGGGAACGGGCGAAGAGAAAGAAGAAGTTCTTACACTTGTAAATAAAATAAAATGTGTCAGTTTGATTACATCATTGAGCTTTAAGTCTTTTAGTAGGTTTAGCTCTTTAAATAAAGCACTAGAGTAATCAAGGAAATCAGCATCAGATAATAACCTTATTGCTCTTTTTTAGATGACAAAGATATCGTTTAATGCGTTGTTAGCGGAGTTTTTCCAAACAAGGGTGCAGTACGTTTATAAAGAAGAACAAGAGTATGAATACGATACAGAGTTAATAAAACCGTTTAGGCGCAGGGGTGGGGAAACCCTCGCCCGCGGGCGAAATTTCGCCCACGAGCTAATTTCAATTCGCCCGTTTAGGTATTTATTATTTACTAAAAATTATTTATTTACAGCCCAGCAAATAGCTTTTTAAAATACATCTTATATACAGCGTGTCCCAAAGAAATGTATACCCACTTTGTTCGATAATACCAGCTATGAGGATAATAAATATATTACTTTTTATATGTTTTTTAATAAAGAATTTTCTCCTGAATCTAAATATGTAATTATTTTTATTAAAATTGAAAAACAAAAAAGTTACAGATGTTTAAATTAGAATTATTATTTTCGAGACTTCATGTGCGATATTTTCTAATATTTTTGCACGTATACGAGATAAGTTTGAAGCCGACGGCACTGTGCAAAACTTGCAAAAACAACGTTCTGGAAGACGTCGAACATCTTAGATAAAGTGTCATTTAACCATGGAATTTGTAAATTTTTTGAATTAACTAATAATTACAACATTATGCTTCAATATCAACACTAAACATAGTATCTCAAAACAGTCGGTTAAAATATTAGAAAATATCGCACATGAAGTCTCGAAAATAATAATTATAATTTAAACATCTGTAACCTTTTTGTTCTTCAATTTTTAATGAAAATAATTACATATTTAGATTCAGGAGAAAATTCTTTATTAAAAAACATATAAAAAGTAATATATTTATTATCCTCATAGCTGGTATTATCGAACAAAGTGGGTATACATTTCTTTGGGACACGCTGTATATAAGCTTAAAATTTGCCAAGCGCCCGCGGAGGTGTTTATGTTATCGATTTTCGCCCTTGGTACTGAAAAGTTTCCCCACCCCTGGTTTAGGGACTACATTTCTAAGTTTAAACATTATAGCAACGCTCCTTGAAATCTTTTTTGTGATATAGTTTACATGATCACGCCATAGCAAATTCTTATCTAGCATTACACCAAGAAATTTTGTTACAATACACTCCTTTATGGCGATTTCATTAACATTAAGTTCATCAAGATATACATTTCTTTTATTAGTAAAAATCATGAAATTTGTTTTACTGGTATTCAGGAAGAGTTTAATGGTGGCAACCATTTCATTACACTGATGAACTCTGAATTAAATATATTCTTAGCTGAATTAACATCTTTGCGAGAAAAAGACAGAGTTGTACCATCTGCAAACCTTATGAAGTTCAATATATCAGCTGAACGTGGAAGGTCATTTATATATAATAAAATTAACAGTGGACCCAGATCTGAGCCCTGTGGTACACCATGTTTGACAAGCGCTTTAGTTGAGCAAACCTTATTTACTGGTACAAAATGATATCTATTGGACAAATAACTTTTAAACCAATCAATGATTGCTCCTCTAAAGCCGTAAAAATATAATTTATTAAATAGAATATTATGGTCTATTACATCAAACGCCTTACTCAAATATCAATCGCCATCTTTAATTTTAATTTAATTTAATTAATATAATTATGTAAAAACGTAAAGTTTTCAGTCCATTATTCGTGATTAATCTTAATTAATTACGAAGCAGTAAAATAATTGTAATGCGACTTATTAAATGGCATGCCTCAGGGGTGTCCAACCTTTTTTGGGAACTGACCTACTCTCCAACTTTGACCGGGAAGCGTGATCTACCTAGCCCCGCCTATACTGCCTTCTACCCACCCACCTCATTCCCACCTCTTCCTACTTATATACCTTACAACTTCAATCATGTCCTTCCTCAGTATTTTTACCATTTACTGTATGTTCATTTTGTATAGATATTGCATGCCCATTTCTACTTTGCAATCAACTCAAAACTGTTTGGTGATCAACCGGTTGGGCACTCCTGGTATATATATACTAAAATTAAATTAGTCCTATACCTCTGTAAACTTAGTTAAGTAAATAGTTTGATTTCCTCAAGTTTTGTTTTTATAGTTAATATTGTATACCTCCTACTTTTAACTCAGTTCTGCTCAAACAAGCAAAAATTCTTCATAATAAGAAGGTCCTACAAAATGAAGTTACGCACGAGATGTTCATAAAAGAATAAGTTGATGAAGTTATAAAAATTTATAAAAGAATAAATAGACAAATAAATTAAAAAAAGAACTTAGGAGTTAAAGCTTTAAAGTACAGACGCATTTAACTCAGAATGGGCGATAATTTTGTCAGCATTGTTATGACGAGTTTTGTGACATTCTTCAAGTTTAAACTTATATAATTTGTGAATGACCCCTTATCTGCAAAATTTAAATAAGTCCTTTAGGGAGGGTGGATGTCCGGAGAAAATAAAAATCTTATATTTCCTTATAAGGGTCGGGTGGAGGGGGGTTGTCTCACAAAAATCTTATCTACGATTTAAGTTTATTCAAGCATTTTTATTTTTATTTATTTTGCGTCGTTTCTTATCACTTTTTAAGTCAATTGCGCCACTTTCTTTCTGAACTAAGGCCTCTGCGCATGCGCTGTCAGGACTATAATACTGTATGTATCATAGGTATTGACGTAAGTGTAAATCTTTTTTCAGCTAGGAAAACTCGAATGTTTTGAAGTTTTATCGGATCTTTTCCGTTTGACTGCCGCCATTGAAACATAATTAAACTTTTTGTATTTTGTATTTTAACTGAAATGTCTTGATGATACAAAATAAGTTACTTTATAAAAAAGCTTTTCTTAATTTCCCCTTCAAATTTTGTTTCTTATAAACAATTTTAATTACTTTCAAGATCCATGCTTAATTTTTAAGTTTTAATCGTGTACTCAGAAAAATAAGGGGATCACCTGAAGATCAGGGCCTCCAGCCTTCTTTAGTTAGCTTTATAAGGCTAACTAACAAAAATATCACGACCTAACCTAACCAATCGTCAAGGTCATACAGTTGACCTACTACTACTACTACTACGGGATTTAGAGATAATATTTAATTTTCATTACAGTAGTGTTTAGTACAGTGAACTGTAAACAAAGTAGTGTGTGATGCTGAAGTTTGACATTATGACCTTCTGAAAAGATGTAAATACTTCCTATGTAAAGAAGGAACGTGAGGTAATTCCTTTCGTGCCCGACATCTTTTTTGAGTCTCAATGGGACGAAGCCTAAAGCGAAACTGTGTCAAGGAGATTGTGTTTTTTCAGTGTTAAAAAATAAAGTAAAAATCAGACATGGGGCTGAGGCCTGGCTGAGGCCTCGAGGCAGGCGTCAGGCATATTTTGCAGGCCGCCTCGGCCTGGTCAAAATAACTCCTTAACCTCGCCTAATTTACAGTATGTCAGCCACAAAATAGTTGGTCCCAAGCCGAGGAAAAGAGATATGTAAACAAGGTGTATGTATTCTTTCATGAGTGATAATTACCAGTGTCACGGGTAAATTGTCTGCATATTTTGGTTATTATTATCATTATTATTTAGTTTTTGCACGCATGGGGGGGTGGGGGAGTATCCTCAGGTAATATTACATAATTATGAGGGAGGAAGGTGTCTGTACAAAAATCTTACATTGTCTTATAAGGGGTTGGAGGCAATGTTCCCTCTAATTTTTTTTAGTCCGTGTGCGCAAGAAATTTTCGTTGTGCATACATTTAGATTCATGGTGAAAAATTGTGCAAACTTTTCTGAGCGCTATTATCTTCAAAATTAAATATGTATAAATATTAAATACTTAATATATATTATTTCCATAAGGTCATAACTTGATCATTACGGTACTCTTAAATGGATATTAAAAAACTGTTTACGATATTATATATTCTTAAAAAAGAAAACATTTTATCCATTCTAAAAATATGAATAAAATAAAAAATAGTAAAATAAAATTCAACAAAATAAAGAAATAAAATAAAAATAACATTAATTGAAAATGACTATTTTAGTTATCATTTCTCAAAACAATTTTTAGCATTTAGCAATTTAAAATAGACTATCAAGATTAATAGGAATAAAATAAAAAATAATAAAATTCAGTAAAGTAAAATATAATCAAAATAACATTAAATGAAAATGCCTTTCATTTAAGTATGATTATGATTTCTCCCTATGATCTTTAGCATTTGCCTATTCCAAATAAACTCTATGAAGATTAATACATCCGTCATCATTCAGGTAACTTTTAATTCACATGAACATGTCCAAATGATTTTCTTTCAAGCGGTTTCTTAATTTGTTCTTTATAGAATTCATTAAACTGAAATTTTTTAAATTACTTCATTTACTGTCGTGACTCATGATACGCTTGAGCCTGTGCGCATTTTATTTTGCTGTGTGCGCGGGTTTCACAACGCGTGTGCGCGCGCACACGCGCACACCTTACAGGGAACATTGGTTGGAGGGTGTCTCAAAGAACATGATTTTTCTTATATAATTTGTGAACGACCCTAATTGTAGCACTCAGATTCCGATGTAACCAAAAGGACGTAACAAAAGACTGATTCTCTATTGTGGGTTATGTAGCCCCAATTAGATAGGGGTCCTTTACTTTATTTTTATATAAAATATTAATTCATGTGGTTTTTATGTACCATGCACTTGTCAGGTTAGCCTAGGGCCCTAGGCTTATAGAACCATGATGTTCATAACTTTACGCGATAATACATTATCTAGAATTATTTGACCTTCGAACGTGGTACAAAACATGTTTTGCGGGTTTGTATAAGTTAATAAGGTTACACTGGGTTAAGTTAAGCTAAATTACGTTTGATAAGTTAATCATGTAGAAAGGCATGATACTTTTTCGAGCAAACGTACGAAAGTGCGCTTCCTAGTAATTAATATCCATAGTAAATTCAGAGGTGAAGGTCTATACAGTATTCTCAGTCCCACTACTTTGTCTGCATCAATTTTATGGGTGATCTAAACTCGAAGAATAATTAATGAACGCAGCTGATATTGGTGGCTATTGAAATGGGACAACATTGGTCACATCCCGGAATCAGGTATTTGAACAAGTTTCAGAGAAGTAAAATTTATACTTTTAATGATGTTCTATTTTCAGATATTCGAACCTTAATCCAATATAAATTTTATTATTCAAATACAGTAAACCCTCGTCCAACGCGGGGGTTAGGTTCCTCGAGAACGGCGCGTTAGGTAAATCCGCGTTGGACAAACTTAATACCTTATGGAATAAATGGGGATACGTGAACGCGGCCGCGTAAAGTCTCCCATTAATACCTAGATACGTAGATTTTTTATTCACACATAAATGAATTTCCCTACCTATATTGTATATGAAATAAGAACATAATAAAATCATAAACATAATGATATTTACATATGATAAATAAAAATATATTAAATGAAAATAGCGCATATCTTTTCTTCACTCATTCGGATAGTGCGTATGGTAGACTCATTCACGTGATACTCGCGGCCAAGTGGTTATACTCATACCACCACGCAACTTATCTAGAATCTTTATTTTTCGGCTAATGTCATAACCTTACGACTTTTATTCTCTTCACTATCACTCGCAGATGCTTTACGTTTTGGTGCCATACTGCTCTCTAAGGGTAATAGCAAAACAACGGCAAAATACGACAAAAACAATCCAACACAACTTCACTGAACTTAACGCGGTAGCGGGACTGAGACAAAAGGTGATGCTAGGGATGACGCGAGGGAGGGAGATGTGGGAATGTTGGAGAGTGTAGGAGAAAACACTAAAGCGCGCATTTGCACGCGTACAGTACTACTATATTAGATCGTGTTTGGCGGACCGTGTATAATCAAAGTCTATCTTACAATTTCAAACTTTTGAGTTTCAATGGCATACCTCATAATTCCGGAATCAATTCCGATTAAGGGACCCGAACTGCTAGACTATGTGTGTGTGTGTGTGTGTGTGAGAGAGAGAGAGAGAGAGAGAGAGAGAGAGAGAGAGAGAGAGATTTACAAATGACAGTATCTGGAAATCATTTTCAGCTTTTAAATATAATGTAAATTATTGCATTTGAAGGGGTTGAGGCAGATGTTGCAGAGCGTTAAGAGCAAATAAACCCTATTTAGTAATGCAGAAACTTCAACTAAGGAATGATAAATGAAAGCAATAAATGACGCATTTGTCACATTTTATATGAAGATAAACATTCGGCTCCATTTCACATATTGTATAAAGTTTCAAGTTTCAAAGGTTACTTTACAGACTTAATTAACATTTTTCAGTATAATTATCTTATATATATATATATATATATATATATATATATATATATATATATATATATATATATATATATATATATATATATATATATATATGCACTAAAATCACAAAATAACACGTGACCTTATTAATAAGCAAACAACCACAAGGAAAAGGAAACACAAAGTCCGAGCGCTTTCGTGATAACTTATATTCACATTATCAAGGAGGAACAGAAAATATATATTAGAAAACCTGAATTAAATAATTCTGACCAAGGACATTCGCAGTTATTCTTTTCCACTTTTAAGGACATTTAGCGGTTGTTTATTCTTTATATTCCATGCAAAGACTTTCTGATCTTCTACATTGGTCAAAGAGAAGGAACTTTGACAAGAGGATGTGACTAATATCAATAGACGATACAAATACAGGGTGGGAGAAAAGTCTTTAAGGATTTTATACATACAACTATTTAGTTAGCAACATTATACAGATAAGTGTTCAAATGATTAAACAAACCAAACAAAAAGTCTATAAGAATTTTAGTCATACAGATATTTTGTTAAATTGTAATTTAATTTTCAAAGAGTTCTCCATCCGCTATGGTACAGTTGTGGATTCTCTCTCCGAAACTCTTCATTGTTCTTCTAAACATATCGAGTGGGATCCTTTTCAGAACTTCATCTATTCTGCGGCCAAGGGCATTCACATTTTGATAGATGAAACCAGGAGTGTAGAATTTGTCAGGCAAATAAACCCAAAGCCAGAAATCACATGGGGTTAAATCAAGTGATCTGACTGCCATTCAATGGGACGAGCCATCTTCCTTCAAGGTTCGTATCCAGAATTTCACGGACAGCTGCAGCGTTTCCCATCCATCGTATCTCTCGAGATGTCAAAGGAAACGAATCCTATACAGTATAATCAATGCACGCCCAAATTGTTAGTGAAGCAGTTTTAACAGATTTACCCAATCATATTTTGGTTTTTTTTTCACCCAGTAGTGAACGTTGTGTTCGTTTCCTTTACTCGTTAAACCGAAGACACATTCATCTGAAAATTTGATCTTTCGAAGGAAATCTGCATCACTGTTGAACTTTTGTCTCAGTGTTTCAGTAAACTGCATCCGTTTATCAGAATCATCGTCGTATATGAGCTGAAAGTAAATGGGTTTGTAATCGTGGTACTGTTGTGATTTCAATATTTTTGCTATTGAAAATTTGGAAATACACAATTCCTGCGCGACTTTTCTCGTTCAAGTTGTTGGATCGACTTTGAAACTGGCGAGGACTTTTCTTTGTTGTTGTCTCCTGTCGCCGTTACTGGCGTTCCGCTCCTCGAACGATCTTTTACCAGTCTCCCTGTTTCCAAAAGTTTGAGGCTTCCAGTATCGAAAAGTGGTTGCATTTGGTGGTGGTTTATTATATTTTTCTTGAAATAAACGCAAGTTTTCTCCACAATTATTATAAGAAATAGCCACGATACAAGATACATTTTTTCGGATCACCCAAAGATTGAAGCCCCCAAAGTCACCACCTGAAGGCTGGAGCCCCCAACTTTCTCCTTCTGAAGAATAGAGCCCCTATTTTTATAGGTGAAAAAAAAGGCTTGTTTAATAATTTATTATTGTATTTGGTACTGTAAAGCAAAAAACAAGAAATATATGTGATACTGTACAGCAATATGAGCGCAAAAGTGAATGTAAAAATTAACCAACTGGTTAGGTTAATTGAATGCCTGGTTAGGTTAATTGAAGTCCCGGTTAAGTGAACTGAATGCCCGGTTAGGTTAATTGAACGCCCATTTAGGTCAGCTGTACGCCCTTGACGATTGGTTAGGTTAAGTCTTGATAGCTTCGTTAAAACTAACGAAAATATCACGACTTAACCTAACCGATCGTCAAGGGCGTACAGTTGACCTAACCGGGCATTCAATAATTTTCTCGTAGGTTTCGATTAATTTTAAGCAACTTTTACCAAAAATGTTTGTTAGTTATAGTTACCGCATATATATATATATATATATATATATATATATATATATGGTGTATCTAAATTATGTTAACACTTCTATGCAAGAATACTTTCCATAGAAGTGTTAACATAATATATAACACCTCTATGAAAAGTATTCTTCCATAGAAGTGTTAACATAATTTAGACACACCCTGTATATACACTGTGTATATATATATATAAAAGTTAGAAAAAAGGTTATTGAAAAAAGTTGAGGGTGTCAATGAGATTACACTTTAACTCAGAACCTGTTTTTCTGGGTTTCACAACTCCGAGTGTGACGAGACTTCTTACGGACACAATTCTCTCTACAAAGCAGGGGCCCCTCCAACTGGATTCAGACCTTCGTCGAATTCCTACATACGAGCGGCAAACCCGCTCGCCATATACTGTATATAAAAAAAAAACCTTGGTTTTGTTTCGCTTAAATTGTTAATTCTAACCTGTTAATTTAGAAACCTACAGTTTAACGTGGAATCCGAACCACGCCCCACTAGCAGCCCAGCGGCTTAACCACTAGGCTACATAGAGCACCCATTTATCTACCAACCAATTTCTTTATTGTGTGGAAGGATGGGTTTTGCTGCGCGCCGCCTGCCTTCACCGGGTCTCGATCCCGGGGCCGATGAATTCGTAGTCAGTGACGCAAAACACTACACCACGGAGGAGCATGATTGAAACAATATAATACAGTAGCAGACAAAACCTAACATATATAACCTGATAGGCTATCCTACTCTTAACTTTTACAGTTTATTGGGAGAAAATGAATTTGAGAAAATTGTATGATACTATATGCCTAACCTAACCTAACTGTAACCTAACCTAACCTATTTATCCACGCTAAAATGTACTTTTTTAACCAATTGATTATTTTCCAACCCCAAAAAGTTGTTTTATAATTTCTTTTCACAGTCCGTTAAACGGAAAAGAGACCGCGCAGAAACTTCTCCCAAAACCAAACGAGTTGCTCGAGACCGCACTTTATTAATTTTGGGGTTCTGGGATTGAATTTATTCCAGAATTTGATTTATTTTGCCGTCGATCGGACGTAAAGAGGAAACTAATAAGAAATTATTTCCCAGAAATTGGAAAAGAACTTGTATGTATTAAGGAGCTTTGTAATCAATCTTGCAACAATCCAACAATTCGCCCTACATAAATTCAATTTTATTTTCAAATTATAATTTTGAGCTTGTTTAATCTCCTCCGCGTAATGGCAAGAGTCATATGATGGAGGGGACCCACAGCTTTACTTAGTATCCAAACTAGCTCATCAAGGAAAATCCAGAGAAGTACCTAAATCGCCGAGCCGAGACTCTAAAACCCAGGAACTTCAGATTAACGGCTTGGCACTTTACCGCTAAAATACACCCTAACGGGTTTCTACATAGATACATGGTGATCAAATTAAATACGTGCACTGCAAAGTTTGTTATAACTTTGCAGTTAACTTTTAGGTTGATCACCTTTGACAATGATTAAAGTTAGACTCTACATCGTATTTTCGCTACTCTCCTTCTTCCTTTTCTATGTACTTTCTAAAATTTGGAGAGTTGAGTTCGGGAAGAAAATAAACGAGTAAGAATTTGGAGAAAATTTTTCTTTTCAGGTATTATATATATATATATATATATTTTTTTTTAACTGCAAACAACACAGCATAATTAATGTAAAGAACGACGCTTGTGTAGAAGAGCGTTCCGCACAAGATGAGGAGGGAGAACGAACAAATGAAAAATGAGGTCCATGGTGTAGTGGATAGCATATCTGACCGGCAATCGGATGGTCCCGGGTTCGATTCCCGGGTGTACCTCATTTTTCATTTGTTCGTTCTCCCTCTTCATCTTGTACGGAACGCTCTTCTACACAAGCGTCGTTCTTTACATATATATATAAATGTGTGTGTGTGTGGTAGCACAGCTGTATGGTCAATTCATTTACCGGTTACTAGTTAAAATTCTCTTTAACATCTACTTCTCTATTTATTTATCTATCTATCTGAATGTGTGTCTGTTTATTTATTTATTACCAAATTTTGCATCACGACTTCTACAAATAAGTTCAAACGTACCGAAAAAAATCAGGTTTTATGTTCGAAATTAATTTTAACCAAGATTTATATTTAAACAACAAACGAAGTCTGATCCTGTGTTGCTTCTTTTGCAATATTCTCTATTGCAAACGCTTATATACTTTTATACCTCCGCACTTAATCCTGATGATGATATTTCTATTTAGCAATTACAAATGAAGAAATGAGATAATTTTGTGTCAAAATATATCATACTTCGAGCGACCCGTAAAAGAATGCGTTTAAAAGGTACTAGCAAAAGTTGGCCCTACGGCGGTGCTGGAGCCTGCGAGTCCCTAATTACTGGGGAGTCAATTATTCTGTCAATAAAACTATAGAAAAGAAAGCAGCAATGAAAATCTTAAGCTTCACATCCGAACCCATTGTATCAAGCAATGAAACTCTTAACGCGCTAGAGTCAAAAGTTGAAACAAAGCAAAGTGCATTTATTTCTATGTTCAGAATCGCGGAATAGGTAATAGTAAAATAAATATATGGTGTTGGACGGACGGATGGACAGGATTCCCTCTTTATAATATAGATAACCTAATGTTTTCTCCTTACCATTTTTAAGACCCAAATTTTTCATCTGTAATAGAATTCTGTACCTGACTTTTGGAACTTGAAATTTGGAAAGGAAATATGTACAATTAAAAGAAAAGGCAGAAATAAAACTTACTGAAAAAAAAAACATTACTGATTAGCAGTGGTGGGCACCGTTAACCAAAAAGTTAACTTCGATAACGATAATCCGTTAACCCCAATTTTTAACTCCGATAAAGATAATCCGATAATTTTACTACAAAGTTAACGGAAGTTAACGATAATCCGTTAACGATAACTATTTCTTTACTAACATTTAAAAAAATCAAGGAAAAAAGCTTTAAAACCCATAGAAAATGTTTATTTATGCAAAATCCAACAATAAATAGGTATTTAACTGTATTTTTATCAAGTTTTGCAACTTTTTTGCTTAATAACTTCTTTTTTTTATTTTTAATAAAAAATGTACTGATTACATGTTTTGAAACCCTTGTAACCACTAACCATTAACTAAATTTTAATTTACCAGAGAATTATTATGGCGGGAACTGAAAGGTAAAATTAAATTTTAGGCACATTTATTAAAGACTATGACACAATGTGCTGGTTGCCCTTCAGAAAGACCAACTTCTCAAAGTTAGGCCCAACTGCCAGTCTTGACCTCTTGGGCCTCAGGATGTCCTTGCCGAGAGAGAAGAGCCGTTCCACTGCGGCAGAGGACGGAATTGGCAGACTGAAGTTATGGCGGTTTGAATTCATTCGCGGAGCGGTGATCTTCCGTGAATGACTCCTCGCAGTTAACGTGTTAACGGACTTTAACAGACTAAATATCGAGTTATCGGAAGTTAACTGGTCCGATAACGATAAATGGAAATTAACTTCCGTTAATAGTCCGTTAAAAAAAGTTAACTTCGTTAATTAACTGTTATCGGATTAACGCTTTAGTGCCCAACACTGCTGATTAGTAAGTTTTTGTTTTTTGAGAAATTTTGTGTTTCTAGGCGAACTTTTCACCTATATATTGGAAAGGAATTACGGAACAAACAATTTCATTTTCGCTGATTTTTATGAATGTTGTTTTCTAAACTGAGCCTTCGAAAGGAAAGGTTACTGGTAAATAATTTTGGTAAAAACTCTGTACCGTGCGAAGGACTTTGCTGCTGCTGCCAACTTTACCGTTCCAGCTGACATGGAAAAGCAAGAATAGGGCCACGCGTAAGTATACATTATATATTATTACCTGGACGAGCAAGAAGCTTTCCCATATATTATATTCAGCCGTAATTGATTTCAATGTCTCCAATTTTTGAATGAATAATGTCATGTGGTTATTTATCTATGAAGTAATTTATAATCCATATACATAATTATATTATTTTAGTGATGTTTTAAGAACTGTTTAATAACACTAGCCAACAAGTATTTTTCATCAGACATAATTATGGGTGGGCTAGGTAGCTGTTGGGACGCTGATTCTAAATCTGTTTTCGGTTTTCCTCTAGCACGTCTAGTTTTCGAAATGAGACCGATCATAATATACTGTATATAATAAATATATGTATATAATATAATACTGTATATAATATAATATGCATATAACTATACATAATATACTATATATACAATATATAATATGCGTCCTTTATGTATATATATAATATATATAATATGCGTCCTTTATACATGTAGCGGAGTATTTTGTCGTTGCAGTTTAGGTATAGGTTTTTGCTTTACTGTTTCTGTACCCTCATGTATAGCATTTTGTCGTTTCAACTTAGGCTTTCCGCAGGTTTCTTGTGGTATTTTAGGTGAGAGCAGTTGTTGGCCACAAATTTGCAAACATTGCACATGTACACCTTTTTATTCTTTGGTCTAACAGTCATATGTCTAGTTGTGTGTTGTTTTGTTTTGTGTCACCCACTTACACATTTTATTTTTTTAGGTGATTTACATCAACCCACTCATTGATCATCATGCCTCGAAAGTGTGAAAAATCACCCCGACAATTTCTGTTACGTGTGCGGCTCGTTCGCGACTAAATCACAACGGCGTACAATCACGATGGGTCTTCGGAAAACTTACCGGTTATACTTCGGCTGTCCACTAGGTTACCAAGATAAGGCTTGGGCGCCACATGTTATTTGTACCGCTTGTTTGTATAGATTACGCGACTGGTTGAACCAAAGGAAAAAGTCGATGCCGTTCGTTATACCCATGATATGGAGAGCCGAGAGACTATCATAGCGATTGTTACTTTTGCAATGTTTACATAACTGGATTCTCCATGAAGAACGAGCATAACATCGTTTATCCGAACGTAGACTCCGCGATCAGACCGATCCCTCACGATGACACGATGCCGATTTCGGTACCTCCACAGCATGGACTCGATTCTTTAGTTTAGAAGACGAAAGGGAATCCGACGAAGGTACGATTGGCGGAGATGCGGGACCTTCGGCCAATCTTGACTACACACCTGATGAAGAGCAATCGGAGCCGGAGAGGCTTACCCAAAACGTGTTGAATGACCTCATTAGAGACCTAGCCCTCTCCAAAGAGAAATCAGAACTTCTCTCCTCGAGACTCAAGCAGAAACACTTCACAAGAACGTCAGAGTGTGTCACTATCGAAAGCGAAACCATGATTTGGCGACATTCTTTACAGTAGACGGTCCGCTCTGCTATTGCCATGATATCAATGGACTTTTCGAGAACTTGTCACAGATACACACACCATCTGAGTGGCGCCTCTTCATCGATTCCTCACAGCGAAGCTTGAAAGCGGTTCTCCTGCATAACGGGAACTTAAAGCCGTCCATTCCGATCGCCCACTCCGTTCATCTAAAGGAGACGTACGATAACATGAATATACTACTCGAAGCAATCCAATACAGCACTCATCAATGGAATATCTGTGGTGATCTCAAAGTCATTGGTATGTTAATGGGCATGCAAGGTGGGTTCACGAAATATTGTTGTTTCTTATGTCTATGGGACAGCCGTGCTACCAGGGATCATTACATCAGACGCGACTGGCATCAAAGAAGCACATACGAGTCAGGAATGGGCAGTGTTCAGTAGGGTGGCCCACTTTTCAATTTTTTTTGAAAAGTATAGGTGATCGTGGTTTTTGCCATTATTTGGTACTATACTAGCACATTGGTACCATTTTTACAAAAATTGATCAATATTTAGGGGTCTCGCATCGACCTTGAAATTACTAGTTTTTTTTTTTAAATGCGTACTTTTTAACCTTTTACTGAATCAAGATAAATCATTAAGTAGGGATGTTTTCTGAATCCTCTTAATGAGAGAAGTCGTTTGGTGTGCCTGCCAATGTCATACGACTAACGGTTTAAAAGTTGTGTCTGTATACAGGTAATACCAATGTGCTAGTATAGTGCCAAATAATGGGAAAAACCACGATCACCTATACTTTTCAAAAAAATGAGTCACCATACCCGGGCGGAATGTATAATGTATATAGGTAATTAGAAAATGCACTATGCCTGTGCCAGGTACCTAACCTATTTCTATTTTTGCAGATCATAACATTTTGAAATTCTGTCTGAGTTCCTCATCCTTTGTCATGGACAAATCGATGGCAACCATAACTGGAAGAACTCTTGAAGCTACAAATAGAGAGTCATCAAAAGGAAAGGCGAAAATAACATCGCTACCTTCTCTAAGATCGGCCTCGGAAATTTTTTTAGTTGGCCAACCGTCTTCCTCCATCAGTGGTAGCAAATTGCCAACAACACGGCAGGTTTTGCAATACTTCTTCAGTGTTATCCAGTACATTGCTAACAGGAAAGACGCATTCAAAGAAACCGTAAACAACGTCTTATTATTTTTGAAGATGGGACGAGCTCGATCTCTCGACCTACTGCAAGCTGCAGGTCGAGAATCTGGCGGAGAGTACGTGGCTAATAGAACTCCGGGACGCGGCGGTCAGCTTCCTGAGCACAGCTTCTGGTTTCGTCAGAGACGATTACCGGGAAGTGGCAGAGATCACGCTCCTGGTACTCGGGACACAACCACGCCGTGGCATTCACCTCATGCGCCCAGGAGCCTACCACCACGCAAGATGGATGGCTAAAATTAGTATTTTCAAACAAAAATAATCTAGAGATAAGTTTAAATGTTATTCAAAGATAAACATTTCATTATAACGCAAACAAAGTAATTGGTAACAATAAACCTGTCTTACTTACAATGGTGCCTATTCTGTTTCAGGTCATCTACTACACCAAACTGTTGATGTTCAGTAGGCAGCTGGAGCTCGACGCCGAGCTGGTCGACAAACTGCACAGGATCGTGGTGTTCATCGCTCTTCTGTACGTACCAGCTTGGTTAGCGGCCCCTGTAGCAGCTGATGCGCCGTTGAATGACCTGGTACTATACCAGCGTTTTCTGAGGTATAGGGCAGTGGACCGCGAGGTGGCAGAAGCGTCACTGGCAGTGATGAGGCGGCACTTCTGGTATCTGAGGCCTCAGACCGTCATCTTCGCTCTATGCAGCAACAAGGTGGATGGCACTGTGAAGCAACAGATGGCAGAGAAGCTGTCCCACCTCCCTGTACCCAAAGACTTCACATACGAGAACGTCTCAGTCGACGAGATGACGCTACTCCCCGACCTGATCGACGAGTCCTCCTGGTTCTTATTTGCAGGTCTGAAGATGTATGGGTCTTCGTGGCTCACCCTGCCAACTGATAAGTGGGACGAGAACGAGGACTTTTGTCGTCTGAAGGATGTGATCTCTAATCTCCAGGTCACCAATGACGTCGCTGAAAGAGGAGTCCAACTGATACAAGACTATGCGAACACGGTCACAAAGGACGAGGCACAGCTGCAGGATCTTCTGCAAGGAGGAAAACAGATTTGGAATCAGCGTACAAAACTGGTCTAGAAAAATGTGTATACATCTTTGATGAGGGAAAAAAGTTCGATTTTGTCGACCAGTGTAATTAGTGAGTCCGTCATAAAATACAAAATCAAGTAAATATAAGGAAATATATATTTATGTGGAATATTTTGTTAACTGTCATTTTCACAAGACAAATATTTGTTTATATATATATATATATATATATACACGTGTTTTGCGCTTGATGTTTACAGGGTGAACTTTGAAGACACTAGTTTGCATACCGCATATAAGTACAGAGTATAGCAGAAACTACTCAGTTAACGTTGGAAACATTGTGTTAGTCTTTTTAAGGGCTAAGCATTACTCAACATCCACCAAGATATTTATGTCAGCACAGAAGATATACTATCTCACTTAGCAAAAAAACCCACGTCGGCTCAGTTTCCGCTTGGAGTAATTGTGCTCTATAAGATATGTTGTTTGGATGTTAACCGTTAACCGTTATGAATGATAGAAAATTTATATTACAATTATTATTATTATAATCACAACTACCACCATTACCACAAATACGATCACTATTATTTTCATTCAAGCCCCTATTATTACTATTGCTACTTACGGCGCTTCTACCTCTCCTATTAAAATAAATATATTCTTTCACAATAATGTCTTCAGGCCGCTGACTCATATTATAGGGGTTAACCTGTGCACTCACCCCAGTGATTACTATCCTGAATGACTTATAACATGAGAATCTGGTGTTCAGTTGAGTAATTAAGTTATCGTATTCACCACACACTACTTCCACTATGTGTCGAACATCACATTCCTCATTTGAGGGATTGATGTCAGAGTAAAAAAGGCAGATGCCGCAGTTACCGGTTTAGGGGGCCTGCTTCTCCTACACCTAACCACTACCATACCACCCAGATGCCCTCCCCTTCACCGGGTGTCGATCTCTTGGGTTGGGTGGTCGCTTGAATGCGGGCGGGGTGCCCCGGCCTCCGAGGCCTGGTAGACGCCTGAGCACCTTTGCGTCCTTCTCCCGCAGTCGAAGGCGAGGAAGGAGGAGACACCAAATCTCCAGTCAGAGGGATTTGCCTGACCCCTTCTCCACTGTGGTGGGAAAGGGGGAGCTACTGTCCGGAAGCTGCATACTGCTACTCAAGCAACCTACCCCCGTTGCAGGCGACGTGGGGCGAAATGGAACTACGCCTCCATCCGCGGTGGCTTGCGTGCCTCGTCTTCTACCAGAGTAAGAGGGAGAGCTACCCGCCAAGAGCATATGAGTGCCCAGGTGTCCTTCCCCAGCTAAGAGTGACGATAGCGGCGGCGGCGGTAGCAACACACCGCGTAACACCCGTCAGCATTGACTCCATTTACAGGTAGACTTGCATCCGCACTCTTGGGGCCAGCAACTCCTCATGCTGAACGGGGGGACCACTTGTTTGAACTTCGTGATATGTTGTACGTCCACCCGCGAGGAAGGGGGACTTGGGAGTAGATATAATATTCCCCCCACTAATGGCCACATACCTAATCGGGCTAGATGCTCCCTGGACCACATTCGCAGATGATGGCCTTGCTACACATGCTTTCACCGCATTTAACTCAGAGCAAAATTGGTCGAGAGATAATGCAGTTTTCTGGTTATTAATTACCTGTTGAGGAGCACTGACACGTCTACATCATGCATAGAGATTACCGGAACTTCATGAAAGTTAGTCATCTGCCCGTAAGGTCGACACTCTATTAATAATGTCTTTTAATGTGTTCTCGCCTTTTGCACTTCCTTTCCGTAGAGGGAGGCGAGCAGTGCACAGAGTATTTAGCAGTTCCTTCGTGGGTTCCACTTCTTCATCGTCATAAAAGTCAATAAGCAAGGTATTTAATATTTCGACATCTTAATTATATAATATTTAATAACAATTATATTTCAGCGTCTAATATCCAAATAAATACGAAGGTATACTCTTAGCTGAATACCTATATGTAATTATGTGTAGTTATGCGAATGTGTAATCTTAGCTGAATGTCCTAACTGTATGTATTTTTAAACATACTCGTATGTTTGAAGCTTACAACAGATAATCTCCATATATGATACTTCTCTTTCTTTGCCTCTATAGCTTTAAAGCTAGTGTAACTTCGCTACTCTGCATTATCTACCAAGATTTACCATACAACTTCATTCTGCCAAAAAAGCATAAAATTTTCTTGTTAATGGCAGTTCTTTTCTATGTAAATACAGGGTGTACATAAAGTCAGGATCTATTTTTGTGAAATAATTATTTTTTTCTATTTTTCTTTTCAGAAGCCCTTAGAATGAATACAGAAGAGCGTGTGGCAATAGTAATTTGGCGAATCGAGGGAAAGAAATACAATGACATCAGAGAGAAGTTTAGAAGGAGATTTCATAAGCCGGGGCCAATAGACAAGACAATACGAAAATTGGTGAACAAATTTAAACGAACGGGATCTGTAAATGATGAAGCAAGATCAGGACGACCGTGTATGTCAGATCTTACCGTGACTGCAGTACGCGGAATTATCACTGAGGAGCCACGTACGTTAGGGCGGATCGAAAATGAGGTTTTAAAACTTTTTTTCGAAATTCAAATATGGCTAGTGCGGAAAATATGTGGGTGCTATAGATAATGACTGTGCATAAATATTAGTCCTGCGAAATTATATCTTCAGGTGCCACAAAGCCGTCGAAAAAAGTGAAATATAATGATTTTCTTATATTCTGCATTAGTACAATAACTGAAACTTACTTGTTATTATTATATATTAAGTGTTCCAATTACCAAAATAGTTACTGAATTACGCAGCTCTTAGTTTATTTAGATCAATGTTCTTTTGATTAATGATCTAAATAATCCAGAACTCACCACGAGGAGGTGGCTGCGTGTCGAGCTCCACCCATGCCCTCCCAACCACCCATCCTTGCGCATGTTTTTTTCTATTAACGTTTTATTTAAACTTTATATTCAGCTTTACTTTCGAATGCTGGCATTTTTTTACGTGACTGAAGTGTTGATCTTATGAAGCCATCTCGCGCGTTCAATCCAAATACTTTTGATGATGCTTCAGTCACGAATTTTACCATTCTTTCTACTACTTGTGTATGACAAGGGAATTTCTCGAATGGAGGGGTACTCTTGTTTTCTATGAATTCTTCAATCTCATTTTCTGTCAGGTGTCTTGTCACAGGTGGTTCAGTGACAATGCATTTTTGCCAATTAATTAAATCAGTATAATCAGTAGCTTCAAATTGAATAACAGGTACTGTGAAACGCCTCACAACTTTTTCCTTGTTTGTTTGCCTTGCTTTCTTTATTCGCCTCCACGCTAATTCTCTTATGGCGCTGCGGTCATCATGAATCATTGATGCTAGAATATCTTCTGGATTTGCAAAAAATGCATTTCTTTGTATGGCAGGGTTTACAATATCCTTTACTTCGTCATTCAGTGTTCTTGTTAGTTCAATAGTTTTGAAAACATGTTTTGAGCCATTGACAAAAGACGTACTTTGCTTAATAGAAAACCACATTGGGGTGTAGACCTTCATTAAAAAAGCAGCAATGTTCATGAGGTTCTCAGATGGACTTACAGTTGAAACGTATAGACGAAGCAAACGATTTGCTGTAGTCAGCCATCGTGAATGTGCCATTTTGCCTGGACTACGATGAGCAAGATCCCTTTGTTATGGCCTGATAAATATCAATTAGATATTTTTGGTCGGTGCTAAGATCTTCACAGTCTACAGTTGGTTCCTCAGTATCAATCCTTTCAAACTCGACAATAGGAAGACTCTCACAGTTCTCTAATTCCCTGCCAATAGGACCGGTGAATCCGCGGGGGCCAGATGTTTTTCCATCCAGCTTTGCAACTAAATGGCGTAATGGCAATTCATTGGCATGGAGCTGGCACACTAAATGTTGAACTGGCTTCTTCAGCTTCAATTCTATAAGCCTTATAACGCCTCCCTTTTCTCCAGTGTTGACTGCTGCACCATCGCATCCAATGGCAACAAGGTTTTCCAGGTTCATGTCATTATTTCCAATATACTCAAACATTCCTTTACATATTTCTTCAGCTGATCCAGAATTCACAGAATAATGGCCCAAATAATCTGAACCAGGTTCTCTCACTAAAGTGATATGTTCTTCTGTTACCTTCTTCTGATATACTTTGGACTCTTTTTTTCTTGGAAGAGTGTAGAATCTTTTCGACCATCAAAATAGATTCCTCTGATTGGGACCTGATTTTGATCTTTCATAATTTCTGATCTCTTCTTTTATCTTTCTCTTCTGATTTTACTCCTATCCACTACTTCGGATGTATTGTCAATAGAAACTTCTCCAATATCTTGCAATACTGCACTAACAATGAATGCTGCAGCTCGATCTGAAACTGCAGTCCTGTCACAAGCAGTAGCCACTGAAGGTAGATTTGTAGTTTTCCTTTTCTTGAATAATTGTTCTTCAGGTTGTTCGAGCTTTCTCTTCGAGCTAACTGGCTCTGGAAATGTATCGTCTGATATTTCGCCAGATTCACTTTCACTATTTGATGTCGATGATGATAATTCAACATTTGTATCCTGCAATTTCTCCTGTGAAGATTCTTTGGTGAGCCTCACAGCTTCTTTTTGCTTTCTTAGCAACGTAGATGCTTTTTTCTTGAGTGTAATATCTACTCTATCAATAAACAGTTTTCTTTCACTCCTTTGATCTAAGAGGAACGTCACTTCTTCCTTTGGAACCGTTTTTTCTTTGGGACAAGAACATTGTGTTAGTACTTTGCACTTGCACGCTGCAATGTAAAAAAGTTTCGTGTGTGCTTCTTTTTTGAACATATCAATCTTTGCTTTGTAAGCTTCAGAATTTTTTCTGCTTTGGTATGGCTTCATAATGACACGATACTTTTCGTGGTAGCTTCTGAACATTGTTTCAATTCGCCTGTCTTACAGAATTGGGACGGAAGCACTTTCCCAAATTGTTTTCAATTTATCAACAACTTGTTCTAATATTTGAGATATTGAAGGATCTTTATTAGTATTCTGTTTCAAATCGTTTCTTACAAACAAGTAATATTTAAAAACTCCTTCGTATGTAGGAAGATTCCTGTGCCACAAATCTTCCCCATACCAAACATGGGGCACTCAGTTGAGGCCCTGGTTGATTTTGCACAAACTCGAGACATTTTGAAAGTATACAAATCTGAAAAAGAAAGAGCTAATATCAATTATACGTTAATTTCAGTTAATAGTACATGGCAAACTTAGGGCGACACAATACAGAAATGCAAAATATATAATAAATATAGTTTAGACTATCTGAGTAACGCCAACAACAGAACACCCACCTGCTACGAGAGCGACAGCTACACTGAACCGAGGTACTCACGTGACACTGACAGCTGAGTGAGCTGACTATAGAAAACTGTTTTTAGAGAATAGAAACTTTTTTTAAAGGTTGACTGAGCTATTTTTATACAAGTGTGAATAAATTCTTGTCTATTGTGCATCGTGCTCTCTTCTGTAATTATTGGTTAAAATCTGCTTTTTTCAATTTTTTTCAATAGTGAAGGTCATTGTGGCACCTGAAGATATTAATGTTATGATTTTAAATTTATACCAGCTTATTTCCTCACTACTCCACACATTTTCCACACTAGCCAATTTGAAAATTCGAAAAATGAGTTTTTCACTCCGCCCTAACGTACGTCCGTTCGTGCTGCATCACACAGACTCGGCCTCCCGACGTCATCTGTGCACAAAATTCTGAAAGTTAATTTGCAGAAGAAAAGCTGTCATTTGCAGGTTTTACATGATTTACATGAGGAAGATTTCCCTCGACGAAGTGCTGTGTGTGCTGATCTCGTAGAACAAATCTGGAGTGATAATTTAATGAACAACATTCTCTTTAGTGATGAAGCCACTTTCCATACGTGTGGAAAAGTAAATCGCCATAACTGTCGAATTTGCGCAGATGAAAGACCGAATGATTTCGTCCAAAATTGGGAAAGAGACTCACCTAAAGTTAATGTCTGGATGGGTTTAACAAAATCTAAGGTTTATGGTCCTTTTTTCTTTGCTGAAGCTACAGTTACGTGGCTTATTTATGTGGACATGTTGCAGCAATTCCTTGAACCTCAGCTGATTGGGGATAGGATTGTTAGTACCGTCGTCTATCAACATGATGGTGCTCCTTGTCACTATGCCAAAATTGTTCAGGATTATCTAAATGGACGTTTTCCAAATCGCTGGATCGGACGCGGAAGCAACAGACCTTGTGTCGCGAGATGACCAGATTTAACCCCTTTAGATTTCTTTGCATGGGGCTTTATCGAGTCGCACGTCTATCAGACGAAGATTACGAGTCTTGAAAACTTAGGTACTCTACCCATATGAATACTACAATACTAACCAAACCTTAAAAATCTCTGTAACCAATATTGTTTGGCCAAACAAAAAAAACTTCGTACATCTAACTACCTCTGGCGAGGCTCTAACTCTTGCAGAGGGCGCTCTGCAGACCATCATTATTATTTTCAAAATCAGTCATTTAAAGGCTGAAAAGAATAAAAATAGATAAAAAAGGTAAACAGGAAATGGACCGGATGTTCTATAAGCAAGAAATGTATGACGTTTTCATGACGTCAGTTTCTATTCCTGTCTGTGTGCGCTGTGCTCTTTTTTCCTAGGTAATACTATAGGAAAAAAAAAAAAAAAAGCGCAGATACAGGGTAATCCAAAAATGGCAAATAATACAGGGTGAACCAAAAAAATTTTTTTTTTTTTTTTTTTTTTATTGTTTCATACCATACAGCTTAACATAAAATACAATACGATTAACATATGTAAATGCATACTCATTTTTTGAGATCCTTCAGGGTATATTACCAACATAAATACGACCTAACGGTTTAGTTAAATCATTTGTAGATATTTTCATTAAAGTATTAGGGAATTGAGCAGTTACTGCATCACCTAACTCACAGACCTGTTTCAATCTACGATACATTCTAAACTCTTTAAAAGGTGAGAACCACTTTGTTCTTGGATGATGCATTACTTGCTCTGCACTATGAGACGAGTCAAGATTAGGTTCAAACAAAACACAATTTGGAACAATTAAATATGGAGATGGAGATATCCCTACATTAGGTCCCTCCAATCTTTCCCTACCCCCCTTCTTACGACCTATTGAATCTTCAAAATTAATCACATATCCAGACATATTCATTTCTGGAATACTATGAAAAGATACACCCGTTACTTGATAATAATTAAATTTTAAAATGGTAGATTTAGACTCTTTAGTTAGAAAATCCAAACTCAAGGTATAAAACCCATCACTATTAACACCAAAAGTATTTTTAGATAAATAAACAAATTTCATTGAAGCTGTAACTATCTTCTCCTTTGAACGCCATTTAGGTTTCCTCCGAGGAACGTACTTCCTTTTTCGAGGAACAAACTTCCTTCTTCGATACATCTTGAACAGTAAATAATACACGTCACTCCGATGCAACACCGACGATAAGAATGAAGTTTAAACAATTACTGGATCTATTTATAGATTCTCATTACGTCATGTTATGACACGAATCCTATCCCCTTAGAATCAACATGATGGTGCTCCTTGTCACTATGCCAAAACTGTTCAGGATTATCTAAATGGACGTTTTCCAAATCGCTGGATCGGACGCGGAAGCAACAGACCTTGGCCAGCGAGATCACCAGATTTAACCCCTTTAGATTTCTTTGCATGGGGCTTTATCGAGTCGCACGTCTATCAGACGAAGATTACGAGTCTTGAAAACTTACGTACACGTATACGAACTGCTGCAGATAACATAACCCCGCAAATGCTCCAGAATGTGTTTAGAAATGCTGCGGAACGATTTGAGCTGTGCAGGGATACTGATGGGCATCACGTCGAATCCTACTCTTAATTATTTAATAAATGTTACCACTTTATCATTTTATGATTGAATTCCATATAATTTCCAAGTGCTTCACAAAAATAGATCCTGACTTTATGTACACCCTGTATATGAAGGCATTACCATCCTATTTGTCCGAATGTATAATGGGCATGTATGCGGATGCGTATTTATAGATATACATGCATGTACCTGCATGTGTGTGTGTGTGTGTGTGTGTGTGTGTCTATACACTTCCTGTAGCAACTGACGGGTACATTGTTACCGTGACCAGGATTCCACAAACAAATATATATGTCCCCTTTACAGCGCGAGGCCGTCCCAGCCAGGAACAGTAAAACATTAAATTACCAAACTATATATTAATAAATACAAAGCAAATCAGGCTGCCCACACAAGTTATCATTATCCTAACTTAAACTAAACTTAACCTAAACGGAAACTTAACGTAAGCTTAACTTGCACAAATAGAGGTTTATTTAGAGAGCTTGCGAGGAGTTGCGAGATCTGGCTCCCAACTCCGTCTCCTCTTTTGCAGAGGACAATTCTTAGATTACTGGTGTTACAGTATGCTGTCTCTGTCCAACCAAATCTAATACAAAAATTCCTTTACAGGGAAGCCTTCGATGATACTTGTTTCTTATTTTAAATTTTACACCCTTTAACCACCAAAATTCCCACAGTTCAAGACCAGCTGTCCGCTTTCAAGCAACCAAAATTCCAAAGTCCAAGCACGTACGAAATTCAGCCACGTATCACATACCATACAACCAACCACCCAATGGATCATCCAAAAATCACTACATGCACCCTGTTACAACATCAACTCATATAAAAAATAATAAATTGTAATATTAATATTATTATTGGTTTATTGTTTAAGAGAAGCAGGAAGCCCCCTGATTAAATCTTACGACTATCATACTAAGATTATTCCCGGATGGAATGATTTTATTGCCCCCCTGAAGAGGGAATCGAAAGACGCCTATGATTTGTGGTGCTTTCATGGTAGACCCAGATTAGGACCAGTATACATGAATATGTGTAGAAGTCGGGGTCAGTATAAGGCGGCCATAAGGCGATGTAAACAGGAAGAAGAGTCTATTCGAGCATCAAAAGCCTGTGAAGCTCGCATAAATAACGATAATAACAAATTTTGGAAATTTGTTAAGAATCAAACGGGTGTCAAAAATGTCCTCCCTCCGACAATCGATGGGGTGTCGGGGGAGGATGAAATTGCAAAGCTGTGGAAAAACCACTATTCTAACATTCTTAACAGTGTGAGTAGGATAATATTAAGATAGATTGCAGCGAAACGATTGTGGGAGGGACAAGGGAAAATACTTTGATATCATTTTCTGAAGAGGTTAATTAAAGAGTTAAAGACTGGTTCTGCGTCAGGGGTAGATGACTTATCGAATGAGCACTTAAAATATGCAAATGACGTAGTATGTCTGCATATATCATTGCTCCTATCAGCCATGCTTGCTCATAGCTATATTCCTGCAGAGTTCATGACGGTATATATATATCTTGCCCCTGGTCAAAAATAAGTACGGAGACATTCTGTCCGGCAATAATTACAGGCCTATTGCTGTCGCTTCCTGCTTCTCAAAAATACTAGAAAAACTCTGGTTACGCCGATTAAATGATTACCTATGGACATTTAATCAGTTTGGCTTTAAAAGGTCCCACTCAACTGACCTGTGTATCTATGTACTTAAAGAAACAATATCTAAATACATTGACAGTAATTCAACTATTTATAGCTGTTTCCTAGATATAAGTAAGGCATATGATAGGGTGAACCACAATATTTTATTTGCAAAACTAGAAGACAGGAAGGTTCCCATGTACATATTAAATTTATTGAAATTTTGGTATTCCCACCAATCTTTCACTGTTAGGTGGGGCAATGTACTATCCGAGTGTTTTGGCTCCTCTTACGGGGTGAGACAAGGCTCCTTGCTCTCCCCTATGCTGTTTAATGTGTATATTGACGGATTAATTGCTTCACTTAATGAGCCAACAGTGGGATGTTGTATAGATAACACAAGGATAAATAACTTAGTTTATGCTGATGATATGGTGCCAATAAGTCCCCCTGTTAAAGGTCTGGATCGGCTACTAAAAGTCTGCGAAGTGTATTCGCAGAAACATGATATTCTTTTTAATGTTACAAAAACTAAGGTTATGCAGTTTCATCCTAAAAGCTGTAATCAGCCAACTCATATAAGGTTTAAAATGAATGGTGAAGTAATTGAGGAAGTACAAGAGTTTAAGTATTTGGGTCAAACTATTACCAGCTCCTTGAGTGAGGACTAGGATATAAGAAAACACTCTCGAAGCCTGTGTGCTGAAGCGAATATGACCATAAGGAACTTTCGATTCTGTACAAGTGAAGCTAAAGACACTCTCTTTCGTACTTTCTGCAGTAATATACACGGACAGCAACTGTGGGTGAATTATAAAACAGGTTCTGGCAGAACTCTAAATTTGCTGTACAACAGGTCTTTTAGACTCTTACATAAATTATCCCCGAGATGCTCAGCTTCGAAAATGTTTGCTACCCGCAATGTCCCGAGCTTCCCGGAGGTAACAAGACGTGCTCAACACAGTCTAATGCAAAGAATTAAAAAATCAACCAACCCGATCATCCAAGCTATCCATGAGTCCTGCCATTTATCCTCTAAGCTATGGACCTCTTGGTACGAAAAAGTCTGTCTGTAGCTCCACTTAACTTCGACATTACAGTATTATTTCTAATCATTTGTATATATTTCTATCCTTAGTATATGAACTATCATTGTATTAATAATATTTGTCATATGGACTATAGTCTGCCAATAAACCTTTTCATTTTCATTATCTATTGTATTATGTTGTCTCTTGTATTATATTGTCTATACATATGTTGAGGAATGCATTAACTGTCGCAGCACTATCATATATATATATATATATATATATATATATATATATATATATATGTGTGTGTGTGTGTGTGTGTGTGTGTGTGTTATTATATGTCACTCTCTGTATACCTTTTGTGTGCCTTATAAATGTAGCAAAGAACAATAAAATTATATGTATACAGTATATACACCTTTGGTTAGCTTCCGTCAGAATTGTTCATTCTGACGAAGGCCAAGTTTGTCACTCCACCTTAGACCTACAGTTTAACGTGGAATCCGAACCACGCCCCACCAGCAGCCCAGCGTCTTAACCACTAGGCCACCCAGGGTACTCATTTATCGACCAACCACTTTCTTTATTGTGTGGAAGGACGAACAGCTGGGTTTTGCTGCGCGCCGGCTGCCGTCACCTGGTCTCGAACTCGGGCCGATGGATTCGTAGTCGGCGACGCTAACCACTACACCACCGAGGCGCATATATATATATATATATATATATATATATATTAGTGGGGTAAAACAGGGTACTTACTGCTAAATTGTTTGTTATTATCATGTTCCTGCTTCAAACAATCTGATTTTTCTGCTCACGCAAGCTTTATCGTGTCCACTTCAAATTATTACACTTGATTGTTTTTCATTGTTAACTGTTCGTGTGTGAATCTGTTTTTCCCAAAGGAAACCCATACCCATTTTACTCCACTGGTAGGGTAAAACGGGGTACATGTGTAAAATTGCAGTTGAAATAGGTGTTTACAGAAAAAAGAAATGCTTTGTATATTTTATTTCAGACGAAGTAACACTGCAGTACCAAAAATCACTTATTGGACTCCATAAAAGTAACAGGTCTTATGGATAATCAGGTCAGCAAGCTACTTGCAAATTTCACAAAAAAAAACTATCACAGCACTCCTCCAAAATTGATATATTTTTTACTGCGCACACAAAAGCCTATCTATTGCACGGGTTCGCCCTCCATACCGTTGACACATGGTTGAGCAATTAGTAACTGCATTCACAATTAAATAGAATCACCACACTAGCAGAAAAGGCGGTTATCCCCTACCTTATCACTCCGATTTACCCCCACTTTCCCATATATATATATATATATAATGGGAATGAACTCAGAATGGTTCCCTGAGGTTTTTTATGATACACACAGACCGTGCATGGAACAAGGAACTCTTCTAGGATAATTAAATCCACTATAGTCCGAATAAGTAATGGTAAATGACAAATACCATAGTTTTTCTTTTTCATGATGCCAGCCCGACGTGGGCAACGGGTCACTCGCAAAGAGGTCCCAAAAATATAGCTTCCCTCACCAGCTCTCTGCAAAGCAGATAGGATCCAGCTTTGGGACAGGATCTAGGGTAAAGCAGTCTAGCCCAGCTACATTTAGAACCTCAATATAAGCAAAAGTGTAATAATTCAATCTGACGTGAAGGCAGTGAGTCTTTTGCTTATATTGAGGTTCTAAATGTAGCTGGGCCTAGGCTGCTTTACCCTAGATCCTGTCCCAAAGCTGGATCCTATCTACTTTGCAGATAGCTGGTGAGGGAAGCTATATTTTTGGGACCTTTTTGCGAGTGACCCGTTGCCCACGTCGGGCTGGCATCATGAAAAAGAAAAACTATAGTATTTGTCATTTACCATTACTTATTTAATTATCCTAGAAGAGTTCCTTGTTCCATGCACGGTCTGTGTGTATATATATATATATATATATATATATATATATATATATTAGTGGTGGACCGATATCCCCGTCATTTTTAACATCCGCATCCGCACTTCTGACTGCGGATGTTATACGGATATTACCTCTAATAAATTATGCAATTTACAATTAAATTAGCTTATAAAGTAGCTTATAAGGCCCAGTCATGCACATTTCATGTAAAGTATTAATTATTAATGAACAAACAAATATATAAACCTCAAAATATAAAGAGCTGGTAACACAGAAAATTGAATGAAACTTGTTTCATTGAATTTTCTGTGGCTGAAACTCTTGAGAAAGTTTTTTTTATCATAATGAAAACATTAATATTAATTTTAATTCTTATGCATTGCCTGCCATAATAGTAATATCAAGAAACTTGAAAAATGATGTCATATAGTCATAATTCTATATTATATTGATAGATTAACTAAATATCCGCATCCGCGAATACTGAAATAAAAAATCCGCATCCGCATCTGCAGATGTTGACAAACTGACATCCGGTCCACCACTAATATATATATATACAGGGTGGCCCAAAAAAAATGGCACCAATTTTCAGAAGTGATATCTCAATAACCATTGCAGCTAGGGACTTAAAAAAAAACAACCAAATGAAAGATAATTCTTTTCTCTTTAAATACTTATTCTATGGCTTGATGGTTATAAGCCCATATAATGCCCAAAATTGTCTTCCAAAAAAAATATACAAAAAAAAGTTGCGCATTTATATTTATTCCTTTTATTTTTTTCTAATTAATTATCTTCTAATTTACGGTCTTTAAACGAAGTTCTGTGGTTTTAAGTTAAACCTAATTTTCAATAAATGGCTCAATCTGCCCTCCATTATGGTCAACCACAGCCTGTAATCTCGCCCTCCATTTTGAAATTGCCTTTGAGATCGTCACTTGTGAGAGATTTTCCCATGCAGCCTGAATTCGCTCACGAAGATGGTTCACATCACGGATTTTCTGACCATGGTAGACTTCTCTCTCTAAGGCAGACCACACAAAGTAGTCAATGGGGTTTAGATCTGGGCTGCATGGTGGCCAATTATTTGGTTCGATAAAACCAGGACAATTATTATTGAGAAATGTTATTGTTTCCTTGGCTGTATGAGATGGGCTCCATCTTGCATGAACACAAAATCAGTGCTCGTCTCCTTGATCTCTGACAACATTGGAGACAAAATGTCATTACAGTAGTAAATTGAGTTAATTTTAACGCCTCGCTGAATAAAAATGATGGATGTTTTGTTCTCAGATGACGCTGCAAGGGAAACCATTATCGAATCTGAAAAGTGTTTTTTTTCACGCAAAAGTCGTTTTGGGTCAACATGAGTTTTTGTCGCCACTGCTGCACGAACCCGATCATTTTGGGTATTTCGTGGTGTTTCGACCGTAAATCGTTTCTCATCAGAAAACCAAATTTTTTTCACAGACTCATTTGACCGAAATCTTCGCAATAGATTTTTACATCGATGGAAACGTCTTTCTTTCACAGGCTCCGATAAAGCAGTAACCTTCACCTCTTAAATGTTTTCAACCCAAGATCTTTTCGAATTATTCGCTGTACTGATGAACGTGAAATCCCGGTTTCTTTCGCAACTTCACGTTCACTTTTACTTGTTCCCGGTTGTTCCTCTTGACTTAAAACCATTTCATTTACTTTTTCAATGTTTTCTGGCGTTCTAATACTTTTTGGTCGACCACTTCCCGGACGCCGTTGACTGCTGCCGGTTTCTTTAAGTTTTTGTAAAAAATGTGCCACAGTTCTTTTTTTTCAATTTCTATTTGGAAATTCGTAAAGGATTCTGTTTAATGAATATCCCTTTTCTTCACGTAGTGCTTGTATAATGTTCTTATCAGATTCTCTCAATCCCATCTTGAGGGGTCTGGAATAGAAAAATTTCATTTAAAATTGGGATCAAGGAATAAATATAAATGCGCAACTTTTTTTTGTATATTTTGTTTGGAAGCCAATTTTGGGCATTATATGGGCTTATAACCATCAAGCCATAGAATAAGTATTTAAATAGAAAAGAATTATCTTTCATTTGGTTGTTTTCTTAAGTCCCTAGCTGCAATGGTTATTGAGATATCACTTCTCAAAATTGGTGCCATTTTTTTTGGGCCACCCTGTATATATATGTGTGTGTGTGGTGTGTGTGTGTGTGTGTGTTGTTGTGAGTGCAAAATTGGAGATTTATTAATAATATAAAATTTAGTAAACTTTTAACATACATGAAAAACATAAGTTAGGTATGATATGAATTCCAAGTAGGCCTCAGGTAAATCCCAGAAAAGGCTACGTGACTGTTTGCACGAAAATATCCAAACGGGTCTCAATGAGTTTGGACTGGAACATGTGACTTTGTTTTGTTTAACCAATGAGGTGTGGGAATATCAGTCACGTGATGCCACACTTCCACTTCAACAAATCATATATTAGTAAATAATCTTACTCTTCAAATAGTTCTTGAAATATGTAATTAAATCATTTAATACTGTCAAACAGGTAACATAAGTTAGTTAATATAAAACAGTTAGAAATTTGTAAAACTCATAATACAGGGTGTCCACATCAAAAGGTAACAACTTTGAAGCGCCATATATTTTTATTGAATAATGTGAACAGATTAATATGCGCACAACTCATGACGGATATGCTCAAGTTTTATCTAGCATATGTACATTAGGGTATACATTCGACATGTGCACCATTCGTAGCACGAACTATGTCACAACGGTAATCCACTTCCCTCCACTCATTGTCTAACATCGCAGGTGTGACGGAGGCCACCCCCGCCGTGATGTGCTCAACATTCACACACTGAATCCGAAACACAAGATACAGAAACCGTGCAAGTTTCAACATTCACACATATATAATTATGATGCTTCAAAGTTGTTACTTTTCAATGTGGACACCTTGTATAATGTATTTTAAAATTGTTTCTAAGTTTCAGAATCAAACGCCAAAAAAAAAAGTATGATTGTGTTTTCCCACCGCGAAATGAAAATCAGAATTCTAGAAAGTAAAAAGACAATGCAGCGCAGATCGAGTCAGCGGGACAATCAATAAGAAAGTCAACCAGAGGGAGAAGTTAGTCAAGAGTAGTCTATCAGAAGATTTTATTTGCCCTCTCTTGTCATTTTTATTTTAATATTTCCATCGAACCCGTGGGAAATGGAGCCTACTTTTAAGATGAACTTAGGCCAGTAAAGTTAATTTAATTCCTCCCTAGGGGTTACAAAAGGAGTTATTTGCTACTAAATATTAAAACTTTGTTGTATTTTATAAAAAACAGGTGAAGGTATATTTTAAATTGTTACGGTAACCAGTGTAGAGATGGAACCCGGTTTAAAAAAACCCGGTTTTTAACCGGTGATGAAAATTTTTAATCATCACCGAAACCGACGATAAGAACTGGTTTTCACATTTTTGCGCAAGTCTCCGATCACTTTGGTCCATTTTCTATGAAACAAACGTTTCCAAACGTTTAAAAACATAGTAATTACGTTTTGCATCGTTTCGTATCGTTTTTTTGTTTGTTTATGAGTGTAAATAATTAATTGATTCAGTCTTGAATGTTATGTGGATGATTGCACATTGATTAGTTAAGATTCTAAGATTTAATACTCCATCATGTCAAAGAAATAAAATGCTTGGTATCATTTCACTCGTAAGAATAAAGAAGAAGCAGAGTGTATGACATGTCACAAAGTTTTAAAGTATTGTGGAGGTTCTACTTCAAGTTTATCATCCCACATGAAAAATATTCATGGCAGAAACATCGACCAGATTAATCAGTCATTGAAGAAACAAAGAACAGTGGAAGAGTTTGTGCAAAAAAAGTCCATAAAAGAGGAAATTTCGAAACTTGCGTGTGTAGATGGACTGAGTTTCCAATCAGTTGCTAAAAGTGAATTCATTCAAGAAAGCCTAAGAAAGATAAAATACGACAAGCCTCATCCAACTTCCCATAATGGTGTCAGAAAAATGATGCTTAGTTTTTATGAGAAAAAGAAACATAAATTGGTCAACTATGATACTTCAAGAATCAGGTGAGACAAGGAATCCACTGTTCATTAACTATGGATGAGTATACATCTTTGCAAAACCAAAGATATATTAATATTAATGTTTATGATGAAAATCAACATTGGTCTCTTGGTCTCATGAAAATAAATGGTTCTCTCGATACCACCAAAACTATTGCAATGGTTAGGAAAAGATTGGAAGACTTTGGCTTGGACCTAGATAAGCATATCGTGGGTTACACCACCGACGGTGCCTCAGTAATGGTCAAATTTGGAAGAGAAATAGTACCTGATCACCAGCAATGCATTGCACATGCTATACATCTCGCGGTTTCGGATATCTTGTATTAAAAAACTGCTGAAAATTCAGTTGAAGGGGAAAGTGACCCTACCCCTGAAGATGAAGCCATCGAAGAAGATGAACACTCTGCACATGAGTTAAGCGAAGATGAGTGTGAAATTTTATGCACTGATATAATTTTTAAGTCCGACATAGATGATGTAATTGTTCTTCCAAAACTTCGAGATTACTTAAAAGTAATAAATAAGGTGAGAAAAATCTGCCGCATATTTCGAAAGTCTCCTTTGAAAAATGAGATTGCACGATTTTATCAAAGGTGAATTTAATGGAAAGGAAATGAAGCTTATCCTTGATTGTAGAACGAGGTGGAACAGTCTTTTGGCCATGATAGAAAGATTTTTGAAACTCAAAAATTGCATTTCAAAGGCCCTCAGAGTGATACGCTCAACAGAGACTATTTCAGATGAAGAATGGAATGCTCTAAAGAGCCTCTTTGACACGCTTCGTCCACTGGAAATTGTTTTGAAGGGACTCTGTTCCGAAGATGCAAATTTGCTCAAAGCTGAATCTTCCATGAAGTTCATTTTGGATAAATTTGAAAGCAAAAACAATCCTTTAGCTTTTGAGCGACGTCAGTGTCTCATTGATCGCTACTCATCGAGAAGACAAAAAGAAGCTGTCGCATTGCTGGTTTTTCGCCACAATCCCGAGGTCTTGAAAAATGAATCATCAGCACCGTTCCTCTTTCCTTCAAGACAAGCACTCTAAGAAGTATGCGGATCATACATTTAAGAGGCTTTTTCCGGAAGCTTGCCAGATTTCAGAAACAGACGACCAAGTCCAATCAATTGCTTCGAAACTCGAAGATTTACAATGCAGCTCAGGTCGTGAAGTAAATGATGACGATCAACTTATGAACGAGTACATGTGTGAGATGAACAAACTGAAAATGAAACCCAAGAAAAATTCTTCTTAGACCTTTGACGTAGACAATGAATTCAAATATTTTGAAGCTACTTTGAATAGAAGCGAAAATTTGGATCGAACGTACGAGGCGTTGCTTACAATAAAAGCCACCAGCGTAGAGTCCGAGAGAGTGTTTTCAGCTGCTGGTTTATTCGTCACAAAGATTCGATCAAGAATGTCAGATCAGACACTTAATGCTCTTTGTTTTCTCAAGTGTTATTTCAAAAATCAAGTTCGATAATAAACTTTTTAATTCAAATGTTACACATACTTGATTGAATCAATTAAAACCTTATTTCTTTTTAATATTTTGATCATTTACCTCCCTAAAAAGCATACAGAATCCCATCGGTGAAAACCAGTAAAAACCGGCTTTAAGAATATAGCGATGGTGAAAACCGGTTTTACACTTTTCGGTTATTTTCCATCCCTAAACCAGTGTCACTTAATTGAAGTTGGAGTGAGTACAATTGATTTGGGAAACTCTTCGAGTCCGCGCTACCAGACGTACATACATAATTGGTACACACTCACCCACGAACAGTTCAATGGCAGGGTCACCCATTAGTTACCGACCCCAGCGGTCACAGGGGAAAAGGACGTCACCCCGGGAGAAACCCCACACCCAACAATATAACTTGCCAAACTGAATTACAACAGTTTCAAGAAAGTGAATAAATACCCAGAAAATGACCATTTGGAAGTTTTGACCAAAGGCAATTTCCATCGGTCGTCGTGAACATAATACCGTTGAGTTTGTTTTTGGATCATAATCGGCAAAGTCGTCGTTGAACACAACCAAAAAGGACGAAATGGGAAATTTTTTATCTCCTCTGTATCTCATCTGAAAATGTAATAACATTTATTTCCCTGAGGGACTACTTTTGGACGCATATATACTGTAAGGTGTCCCAAAACAATGTCTCTATTTTTATTTGCCCGTTATTTTATAATGGATGTATATTTCATTATTGGGGGTTTCTTTTTCAGAAAGGGAACAGATTGGGGTTATTTCGCATATACCTATACATTTCTAATCTTTCATTACTTAACAATAATAAATATTGTATATTTAAACCGTTCTTTCACCATTTCATACTTAAAGCAATAACTTTTCCTAATTTCGTAGAAATTAGGAAAAGACGATACCGCTACCCGTGACCGGACAGCTCATACCAGGACAACACATACCCGGACAACTTATACCGGACAACTCAGACCCGGACAACTCATACCTAGGACAACTCATACCTAGGACAACTCATACTCTCTTCAAAAATTACCACCCCAATGTTGATCTTTTCATTTATATCCACCCCGAAAGTTTAAACTCTGCAAATTAACCAAAATAAGATAAGAAAACAATAACAACAAATTTATTATTTATTGCAAACATATAATAAATAGAGAACCATTATTTACATAGGATAAAATTTGAATGCCCGGTTAGGTCAACTGTACGCCCTTGACGATTGGTTAGGTTTAGTCGTGATATTTTCGTTAGTTTTAACGAAAATATCACGACTAAACCTAACCAATCGTCAAGGGCGTACAGTTGACCTAACTTGGCATTCAATGAACCCAACCGGGTATTAAGTTGACATAACCGGGCATTCAATGAACCTAACTGGGCATATATATAATATATATATATATATATATATATATATATAACTTGCATGAATTTTAAATGTTTAAATTTAATTTTTAATTTTACAAAATAAATGTTTTCATTAATTTTTCATTTTTTTCTGGTCCTATGTATGAATTGTCCTAGGTATGAGTTGTCCTAGGTATGAGTTGTCCGGGTATGAGTTGTCTGGGTATAAGTTGTCCTGGTATGAGCTGTCCTGGTCTGAACTGTCCTAGAACCACCGCTACCAATAGACTATAACCTAGTAAGGCCAAAGAAGACTTTACGAGGCTATAGTCTTCAAGGAAAGCAAAGTGTTGACACTAAGCCTCCTTAATTAATGATCTAGCCTACCCGGAACAATATGGCTGAACCCTCAAACAGTGACGCTGCGTTTGCAGCTGGAACAGAAAATCAAGATCGTTGAGTGGTTTCATGTGACAAATTTCATGACGCAGGTCGCAGGTGCAGATGAACTTTTACAGAGAATATGGATGTGGAGATCCCGATAGAAAGACAATGTCACGAATTGTTAGAAATTTTCAAACAAAAGGAAATGTAAGTAATCAACATGTAGTCAAAGCAGTCAAAGTAATCAATATAAGGTAGTAGTGGTGAGTCATGATCCACAAGAATTGCGCAACACGCAGATATAGTTCATGAAATTACTGCGCGAAGTCTGCAGAAGTCAATTCGACATTTGTCAGCAGAAGTAGGTATTACACGAACATCTGTGCATCGAGTCATGAGTAGCCTACTTAAAATATAAAAACTTAAAATGGTATAGAAATTACCAAAAACGTGAGTAATTAAGAAGATTAACATCCAAGAAGCCCATTTACCCACAACGTCGGGGCGGGTGTGCCGCAAAGATCAGCCGAGCCAGAGCAGAAATAGAACAAACGGCCGACTCAACCCCACCCAATGCCAGCAGCCGGGAGCGAACCACCGCCACACTGCTCGGATTCCGGCATCATAACCACTGAGCTATCGAGTGCCCCTGATAAGTGAAAAAAAAATTTAATGTTAAAAAATCAATGATGCAAATATAGGGAGTTTTCACTTCCCTGTGCGTTGGTAAAGATTTAAATCATAGGGGGTCTCTAACAAAGGGGCTCCACCAACTTTGAGCCTTCAGTAAAATTCATGTTATTTCGCAGTTTCGCTGTTCAGAAAATGGATGTGTGTCCAAGTGTATTTTTCCCTCGTTAACTTTTTGTTTTAAACATTACCAGAGCAATAATGTGGCCAAAATGAAAGGGGTATTCTTTCTGAGAGGTAATATACACTTTATACAAGATGCTTCAAAAACGTTTTACCACTTATATGACGCTAATATGTCACTGCTTACCACTTATAGTTTGTAGGGTTTTTTTTTGTTTATATAAGTATTTGTGTGTTTATTTGCTTGTTTTTTAATAATTTTTAATAATACTAATACACAGTACTGAAATATATTTGTTGAAGCACCCCTCATACTGAGTTGTAACATTTTTTTGAAGCATCCTTTATGTTTCACCGAAAGACGGGTCATGGGTATCATTCCTTGGTCACAATGCGCACTACAATTCATCTTTTACATCTAATGTTGCATAAAAGCAATACACTCAATAACAGTTTTAGTGATGCAATATATATATGCGCGTTGGTGGTGTAGTGGTTAGCATAGCTGACTGTGAATCCACCGGCGCTGGGTTCGATTTGCCAAACCATTTGGAAGATTGAAACAATACAAACTGATTATCATAAGACTGTCAAACGTATAATAAAGACATACCATTTATAAAACATTCTCAAAAACAAATCCAAGGTTCAGATATTGTGAGAGAAGACTCTCGAATTCATTCCCATTTTACTGCAAACGCGCCGAAACTTCCTTCAAAGCAAACGAGTCGCTCGAGACTACTTTAAACTTGAAGCAAGAGTGGTACTTCAAATTTCGTCTGACGATGCCGAGATTGAAAGAAAAAGAGCTAAATGTATTCTCTTAAAGGAGAATTATCAAGAAAAACCACATACTCGTATTTATTTAATTTGTTTTATAAGAGAATGAATTGCGTAAACCTGTTTCACACACACACACACACATGTTCCGCATCTCTGCATGAGCGAGGTATCGACTTTCTTAAATCTGTATTATCTAAAAAACTAATTAACTAAACTCAATTTAATGTAACCTAACCTTAGTGTTATTGAGCCGGAAGGGTGTGATGTTCGAGCGCAATGTGGGTTCAAGGATGTTTTCTGTAAGTCATTTAATAGTGAAGTACTTGCTAATTTAGCCTAACATAAACCAACGAAACCTTAACTAACCTAATATTGTTTTCCGACAATAAAAATATTTCTAGATTTGTTATATACATTTTTAATGTTACGAGGTATCGAGAGTGTTACAGTACCTTGGAAAAATTTACCCCACTAAAACTAACTTATCACACACTCGACATACTTATGCTCAGTTGCCTACACACACACACACATATATATATGTATATACACACACACACATATATATATACAGGGTGTCCCATAAGTCTGGCATCATAGGAGACATTCATATTTTTCTCTTTCTACGGGCCATAATGTCTGTGAGCAAGGAAGAACAAATCCAGATAATTCTACTCATAGGAAATCGGAGTCAAAGAGAGGCCGCTGCTGAATTTAACAGACTGCATCCAGACCGCGAGCCAATAACACAGAGTTGTGTGTCTGGATGCAATCTGTTAAATTCAGCAGCGGCCTCTCTTTGACTCCGATTTCCTATGTGTAGAATTATCTGGATTCGTTCTTCCTTGCTTACAGACATTATGGCCTGTAGAAAGAGAAAACTATGAATTATGGTTTGTAGAAATAGAAAAATATTAATTTCTCCTATGATGCCGGACTTATGGGACACCCTGTATATATAATTACACCAACCCGCAAGAAATAAAAAAGTTATGTAAAATTAATAACAAAACAGTGTTTAAAAAGACTAATTAATTTCAACTGGTCACAACCAAGCCCTTTTCAAAGCCATAAACTAGTTAAAATATCTAAAAAAGTTATAAAACTCCCATCCTGCTGTAGCGCTAAGGTTAAAATGACTGTGTGAAAGCATATACACGGACAGCAGTGTTGCCACTTTCTTTCAAGAGTAGTAATCTAGAAATGAAGCAAATTAAATCTAAAATAATCTAGGTTTTGCAAACAATAATCCAAAAATATATCTAGGTAAAAAATTAAGAAAATTAAATAGTAATTTATGGCAATTACCTTGTTTATTCAAAAATGTAGACAAATGTCTTCCTCAGTGATGTCTATCTCACAAGATGCAGTGGAAGAACTTGGCTGGGATGATGAAGTTGAAGGTTCAAGTTGAGATGAAGCTTCACGTGCCAAATGGCTCTGATATGATTTAGCAGTTCCAATTTCTTTTAAAACTTCATCAGGAAGTTGATAAGTTGAACAGCATTTTCCTACCCTGATCAGTCCAAATTTTATTGTTAGGATAGCATTAAGTAGGTCAAGTTTCATTTTATTTCTAAATTTAGATTTTATATAATTCATAGCACTGAACACTCTTTCTACGTCAGCATTTGAATGGGGTAGTATTAGGGCAGACATGGCACATTCAAAAAGTTTACAAAATGGATTGTTTCCCGAGGCATCTTTAAATTGTTTCACTTCACTCCAAAAAGACTGAGCACAAGTTCACAACATGTTCGTTACAAACTTACAAGCAGTGTTGCCAACTTTATGTTGAAGAAAGTATATAGAAATATTCCGTTTACTTCGGGTGATGCATCTTCATAATGCAAAAAAATTATTTTATACAACATTTATTAAATTATATGACAATTAAGCAAAATAATCTACAAATATCTAAATCCAAAGAAAAACAATCTAGATTTATATCCATCATCTAAATGGTTAAATCTTACATCTAGGCGCAAGCAAAACAATCTAGATCTAGATGAAAAAATCTAGAGTGGCAACACTGACGGACAGAGAGATGGTAGCTGTCGTACATCTGGCAGTTGGCAAAAGCAAACTATTGCCCAGATTTCAAACCTTCGATATGAAAAAGATATAAGTAAAAAATCAATCATGTACATCTGGCAGCCGGTCACGACCCGAAACTGCCCTAAAACATTTTAAAATGTTAAAAATAAAGCTAACCATGCTGTACGACAACTTAATATTGGAAATGGTGTTTTCTGCCAAAATATAAAATGCCTCGTATATTTGTCTCTGTTCCTGGTCCCTGACCTTCCTGACAGGTTTAGAATCCTGGAAATTAAAAATATGATTATGCTGTTCCCTATGCTGAACTAGGCTACTATAAGTATTACCCGATCTCAGGTCACGTTTGTGGGAATTAATCCTTCTCTGAAAATCAATTGTCTCCCCGATGTATTTTTTGAGGGCAGCCTCCACCTGGGATTTCATAAACTACGCCAAAATTGTTGGAGGCTTTAGTAATAGGATGACGAATGAACGAAGACAATTTATTTGGCACAACGGAGACCAACTTAATCTGTTTTGGCAAGAGTGAGGAAAGCCCTTTGTTAACCTCAAAGGGCACTTTCAGGAATGAAACGTCTTTATCCCGGTTCCTAGTTTTGGGAGAAAAGAAAGATCTCCTAGCGGCGAAATAAGCTTTAACGATGAACAATTTGGAATAACTCAAACGTATAAATATACTTTTAATATGTAAAACTTCATCATCAAGATAAATGGGGTCACAAATTCTGAAAGCTCTCAAAAAGAGACCGGAAATAACGCCTTTCTTAGTACAAAGAGAATGAATGCATAGGTTTTCTAAATACTTTGAAAGAAGGGCTTTGGTTGGGATCTCTTAAAATGAGAACATCCAAAAACGAGAGAGATCCACTATTTTCAACTTCATACGTAAACTGTATTGAGGGTACAAAACTATTAAGAACTCTCACCAGCTCATCCAGATCCACATGGGATTCCAAAATAACACGTGTCTTCAACGTAACGAAACCAATTGACCCCCGGCACCAAAGATTCCGGCAAAAAATTAACTTCAAAAAATTCCATAAAAATATTAGCTAAAATTGGAGAGAGCGAAGAGCCCATAGGTAAACCTGTCCTCTGTCTAAACAATGACCCGTTAAGAGAAAAATAGTTATGTTTCGAACACAGTCTAACAAGCTCCAAAATAATTCTATAATCAAACGGAATGGTCTCAGGATGATCATGAAGCCACTCTTCCAGGAACTGCAAGGTTAGATCCAAAGGGACCCTGGTAAACAAAGACACCACGTCAAAACTCACCAATTTCTTTCCCGATAGGTCTGTACCTCGAAGTTTGTCAACAAACTCTGCAGAATTTTTAAGATGTGCTCCAGAGATTTGGCTTACTATGACGAAAGAAGGCTCGAGAGCCATTTAGACAACTGTTCAGTAGAACTTCCCACATTAGAAATAATAGGGCGCAAAGGTACCGAGGGTTTATGCACCTTTGGAAGCCCATATATATAAGATGGGGCAAATAAGATTTAAATATTTGAAAAAGTTCGGTCGAATCTTTAAGGATTCTTCCAACTCCTTATTAAAAGTAGCTTGGAAAGTCTTTAGTGGATCATTGCTGACTTTGGAATAAACGGATTCATCAGCCAACATGACATTCATTTTAGCGATATAATCACACGTGTCCAAAATGACTACTTTATTTCCCTTATCAGACTTCACAAGCCTAAGGTTCGGGTTATTCTTCAATCTGGAAAGGGCATCCAACAAAATCTTGGGAAACCTAGAGCCCTTACCCAAAGAGTGGAGCACATCTTAAAAATTCTGCAGAGTTTGTTGACAAACTTCGAAGTACAGACCTATCGGGAAAGAAATTGGTGAGTTTTGACGTGGTGTCTTTGTTTAACAGAGTCCCTTTGGATCTAACCTTGCAGTTCCTGGAAGAGTGGCTTCATGATCATCCTGAGACCATTCCGTTTGATTATGGAATTATTTTGGAGCTTGTTAGACTGTGTTCGAAACATAACTATTTTTCTTTTAACGGGTCATTTTTTAGACAGAGGACAGGTTTACCTATGTGCTCTTCGCTCTCTCCAATTTTAGCTAATATTTTTATGGAATTTCTTTTAAGTTAATTTTTTGCCGGAATCTTTGGTGCCGGGGTTCAATTGGTTTCGTTACGTTGATGACACGTGTGTTATTTTGAAATCTCATGTGGACCTGGATGAGCTGGTGGGAGTTCTTAATAGTTTTGTACCCTCAATACAGTTTACGTATGAAGTTGAAAATAGTGGATCTCTCTCGTTTTTGGATGTTCTCATTTTAAGATATCCCAACCAAAGCCCTTCTTTCAAAGTATTTAGAAAGCCTATGCATTCAGACAGCTATATTCATGCTTTTTCCAATCATTCTCTTTGTACTAAGAAAGGCGTTATTTCCGGTCTCTTTTTGAGAGCTTTCAGGATTTGTGACCCCATTTATCTTGACGATGAAGTTTTACATATTAAAAGTATATTTATATGTTTGAGTTATTCCAAATTGTTCATCGATAAAGCTTATTTCGCCGCTAGGAGATCTTTCTTTTCTCCCAAAACTGGGAACCGGGATAAAGACGTTTCATTCCTGAAAGTGCCCTTTGAGGTTAACAAAGGGCTTTCCTCACTCTTGCCAAAACAGATTAAGTTGGTCTCCGTTGTGCCAAATAAATTGTCTTCGTTCATTCGTCATCCTATTACTAAAGCCTCCAACAATTTTGGCGTAGTTTATGAAATCCCAGGTGGAGGCTGCCCTCAAAAAATACATCGGGGAGACAATTGATTTTCAGAGAAGGATTAATTCCCACAAACGTGAGCTGAGATCGGGTAATACTTATAGTAGCCTAGTTCAGCATAGGGAACAGCATAATCATATTTTTAATTTCCAGAATTCTAAACCTGTCATGAAAGTCAGGGAGCAGGAACAGAGACAAATATACGAGGCATTTTATATTTTGGCAGAAAACACCATTTCCAATATTAAGTTGTCCTACAGTATGGATAGCTTTATTTTTAACATTTTTAAATATTTTAGGGCAGTTTCGGGTCGTGAATATTTTAGGGCAGTTTCGGGTCGTGACCGGCTGCCAGATGTACAGGATTGATTTTTACTTATAGATTTCTCATATCGAAGGTTTGAAATCTGGGCAATAGTTTGCCTTTGCCAACTGCTAGATGTACGACAGCTACCATCTCTCTGTCCGTGACTCCGTGTATATGCCTTCACACAGTCATTTTAACCTTAGCTCTACCGTAGGACGGGAGCTTTATAACTTTTTAGATATTTTAATTAGTTTATGGCTTTGAAAAGGGCTTGGTTGTGACCAGCCGAAATTAATTAGTCTTTTTAAACACTGTTTTGTTATTAATTTTATATATTTTTTTTATTCCTTGCGGGATGGTGTAATTTTATATTGTTGTGGTTATTGCAATTAAAGTTTATACACACACACACACACATATCATATATGACATATGAAACAACTGAATACTTTCTATTTTTATTGAATTTTACAAACAGTGACTTCTCAAACAATTCATTAGACATTCTGTTTCTCTTTGAAGGAAAGAGATTTCCAGGTATGCTGAAAAAAAAAAAACCGGAGCACTTGATGGCTGTGTAGTATTGTATTTTATGAACAGTTCTTTTATCAAAGGATACATATGTAATTGTTGAATGTCTGATGAATTATTCGCTAAATAATTAGATAATTCTTGACGAGATTTGCTCTATGATAAAGTATCGCGTTACTGACACTTATTTGTATCGTATCTTTCGATACGTTACAAATAATAAAAAGTGTATCGCGATACGATACAAGATACAGAAAATGTATCGCGATACTACACCACCCTGTATATATATATATATATATATATATATATATAATATATATTATTATATATATATATATATATAATCGAACTTGAGTGAGAATAAGAAGGGTACTGTATTCTGTCTGGAATTAATAATAAAAAGAATAATAACTATATTAATAAAGATAATAATAACTGTGACAATAACAATTACGATAAGGATAGTAATAGTGTAATACTAACTATGATAGTAACGGTAATAACACTAATATTGGTGGTGAAAAAACCTCAATGATCCTTGCAGTAGTAAGGACGGAAAAAACTAAAGTGGATTATAAAAAAGTATACTGGAGAAATATTGAAATCGTAACTACAAAATTAGGAAAAAAGGTTAATATTAAAATTTTCCGAATTTTATTCTGGGTTTGGTTTTTGGGGACTTTATTCCACCTTCAAATGTACAGTAGTTGTTTTTTTTTAAATTCTATTCCGTTTGAGTTTATAAATACAGTGTATTTCCGTGTTGAGTCTACAGATATATACAAAATATCCTAAAATAAATACAAGCCTGTATACGGACGGTTTGCGATTGCAGATACTTTGGGTTTTTTTGGCCAGTTTGTTTAGAGCAAGCCTGAGGTAGTACGAGTGTGACTGATTGATATGGTAAATTTGTACCGCCTTAAGGAGGAAATAACTTGCGGTCCATCTTGCTTCTGAAGAATCATGCACCAGAGCTGATAATAACTGGAGGTGTCTGCAAACAAACCAACAAATATTGCAATAAACTGAATAAGGATATGAATGTTCTTTTGACTCGACTAACACAGAGCATTGTTGCTTTCAGTTGTGATAAAGCACGTACGGAAACTCGTCAGTACTTTAACTCCCTATTTGTTTGGCGATGCTGCTTCGAGCTGTTCGCACCCTGAGATGGACGTATGGGCGGAATGAGGCTCTATGCGAAGAGATGTTTAATTCCTCATACTTCCATTTAAACTGTGAATGGATCAATGAATAAAATATATACATGGTGGGTAAAAAAAAGTCACCCCTTAGAGGTAAACTCATATTAAAAAAAGTAAGGGGACTAGAGCTCCCAAACTTCATAGATGCATGTTGTTCGTCTTAATTGAGAAGTTGCTCGATTTGTCCCCCTTCCTGCTCAATGCAGGCCTCCAAACGTGGATGCCACTGATCAATACACCTGTTTACATATCGTTGAGATACCTTCTCCCAGCCGAGCAGAATTCTTTCGCGTAGTTCATCTATAGTATATCTCTTATATTGGTACCAGGGATGTAAACTCTGGACTTCAGGGCTTCCCAAACACCATAATTTAAGGGTGAAAGATCGGGGTTACTAGCTGCCCACATATTAGGTTCGATAAAATCCGGTGTTTCGTTCTAAAGGAATGTGACAGTTTGGCGTGCTCTGTGAGCACTTTCTTGGAAAGTATATCTTTCACCACTAATTCGTCGAATATCAGTTAGATGGAGTGAAAGATCTACTTTCCAACAAGATGGAGCCCCTGCTCACAGAGCACACCAAACTGTCACATTCCTTTAGAACGAAACACGGATTTTATCGAACCCAATATGTGGGCGGCTAGTAGCCCCGATCTTTCACCACTAGATTATGGTGTTTGGGAAGCCCTGAAGTCCAAAATTTACATCCCTGTTACCAGGGTTGTGCTGCCAATTTCTTAACAACCGGTTGTGATACAGATAGGGGTGTAAATTGGCGCAAGTTATTAAGCTATGGGGTCTGGGGTGAGCGGTAGCTCCCCAGAGGGGTCCGGGGCGAGCCCGGAAGCCAACGCATTTTAACTTTTCCAAACAGCACTTTGTAACATTTTGGCAGAAATTATTTAACATATTCTTTATACTCACTAATGACATAATTATCTAAAAATAAACTAATTTTTCATCAAAAAATAAATAAATATTGAATATTGAATAAATATTGTTCGATCGATCTTTTCATAAATACTTTCTAAAAATTTCATAATGAAATAAAGTCATTCTAATGGCATGCAACGAATGTAACATCAAATGTGACATTGTAAACTAAAGCTATAATTCACAAAAACACAATTGTGAACGAGACAAATCCCGGGCGTCATGAGCATTTGTAAAATTCATCAAGACTGACTGACAAATTGCAAATTTCAAGATAAATTTCTACTGACTGTTAAATATTTGTTAAAAACAAACAAAAGGTTCGGTGATCCAATCAAAATTTAACAATCGGTTCGGGCGAACCGGACCGAACCAGGTCCCAGCACACCCCTGCCTGGTACCAATATAAGAGGCATACTGTTGATGAACTATGGGAAAGAATTCTGCTCGGCTGGGAGAAGTTGTTTCAGCGATATGTAAACAGGTGTACTGATCAGTGGCGTCCACATTTGGAGGCCTGCGTTGAGCAGGAAGGGGGACAAATCGAGTAATTTCTCAATTAAGACGAACAATATGCTAAAGTAAGCATCTATGGAGTTTGGGAGCTCTAGTCCCCTTACTTTTTTTAATGACAGTTTACCTCTAAGGGGTTTAAAATGATGATTATGAAACATATTCAAAACTAATTCTATCCAAAGGACTCGATCTAAATAGAGTTAAAATAATTAAAAAAAACACCACAGAAACAAAAGAAAAATAATTAATCGGATCAAATCTTGAATGCGAGATCAATAAGAGTTTTAATGGAATTAACTTTAAAGCCAAAAGGAACATCAGTTAAAAAATGTATACCTAGACGGGTATAGGAAAGTATTAAAATTATTTTGGTTTTACGAATATTGACGTGCAAGAAGCTTAACTGGGCATTCTGCTCCACTTCTTTAGTAAATTTAATGCTGGGATGTTTAGAATTTAGCAACTGATGATCGGAGTTTGTCTTTCGAAACGTCTGATATTAAATTTTCATAATGTTGACCAGTGGCGTAGTTAGAAGCGGAAAGGCCCGTGGCAAAATTTAACTGATGGGCCCTCACCTCGGAGGGTGGCCCATCAGTGAAATTTGAAACTTTAGGTTGTTGGTTTGGGGGAGGGGGCCCCCCCCCCTCCAAGCCAACAACGTTTATGGTTAATTTGGAATCAAAATACGTAAAACCTATTAAGTTTCTCTGTCTAATTAATCAAATATAATGAATGAGCAAGAAGGATTACATTTTTCAATGTGAAGAGAAAAATTCAGTTAGTATAGATAGAGTATATATTTCAAAACATACGAAATCAGTATTAGCAAACATAAACACACAAAAGTTTGAGACACGTTTATATGAAATTTATGAATATAATACAAAAAAAATAGCTTTAAAAATCTTTCTTCCTTGTTTTCACCTCCGCAAAATGATCTTGTTTCTTTCATGGATTGGTGGAAATAGAAAAAAACAAAAAATATCAAAAAAATATTTCTTTACTTTTGTTTTTTCTAAATTTTGTAGAATATAAACTAGGTTCGTTTTGCCACCATTGCCACTCTTATTGCTACGCCACTGATGTTGACGTGGGCGTTGATTAATTATCCTTTTTATTCTTAAATACCAGTTCCCTAAGAACACCCCTTTTTCTACAACTAATATATATATACAGGGTGTCTCAGAAGTCGCGAACCATAGGCTTTATTCAAATTTACGAGGTTTACGAGTCGAAATGGTTTATAAGTGATGTTTAATTACAGTATATGTTCGATAAGGTTCAAATAATAAAATTAATAGTATGTACAGTTAACCAAAAAGCTATCTTAAAAGTCGGGCACCATTGGCTAATGTAGCTTCACTGAATTTAATTATTTTAAGATAGCTTTTTGATTAACTGCGCATACTATTAATTTTATTATTCGAACACTATCGAACATATATTGTAATTAAACATCACTTGTAAGCCATTTCAACTCGCAAACCTCGTAAATCTGAATAAAGCCTCTGGTGCGCGACTTCTGAGACACCCTGTATATACAGGTGTTCGTTTTTACTTTTCATTGTTTTTAGCCACTGATGATGGGAGTTTGACTTCAGAAACGTCTGATATTAAATCTTCATAATATTGAAGTTGGCGTTGATCATCCTTTTTATTCTTATATATATATATAAAGAACCATAAAAATGTCTAAAGAAATATATATTGTGCAATATTTGGTTTGTTTAAGGGAGACATTTATTGTTCGAAAGTCTCTGCATTTTGTTTTTTGTCACAAACTTTATTATTTATTATCATTAGTCTTGTTGTTGTATATTTATCTTATGTACAGTAGGCCTACGTCAAATTTATTTATTTTATATATACACACACACGTGTGTATGTGTTTTGCAGTGAGTACAATCTTCTTGCGAATACTCTAATAGTCGCTAGGTCAGAATCCTATGTGACTTTGGGATCTGAGTTATACTGACAGTTAGTGTTCCTTCCAACTTCACAATCGAACAGGGCTGTAACATTGGGGGTAAAAAGGGTAAAGTTTACTGGGGCCCAGACAGTCAAAGGGCCCGACACAGCCCAGTTAAGAAAATGTTTTAACCCTTTATTTGTACGATAATAAAAACCCACTCTAATAGACAGAGTATATTTCCACAACAGTTTCGATGCCCACTGGCATCCTCTTCGGGTGGATACCGAAGAGGATGCCAGTGGGCATCAAAACTTGTGGAAATAAACTCTGTCTATTAGAGTGGGTTTTTATTATCATATTTTGACCTTCACGTAGCAAAGTAAAGTTTTTTGCATTTATCCTTTATTTGCACCTTTTTTGGCAATAATGTGTCTATTAATGCTGATCTGATCCGTATGCAATGCATTTATTTCAATAAATATATACAAAAATATGCATGATGAATGAATGACCTGTCTGAAACCAGGAATCAGAGACAAGGGTTTCCGGCATATGATTGTGTATCAGGCCCGAGAAAGTGATACTTGAGCCCTGACTCGAAGTTTAAATCTGCGTAATTATGTCTGAAAATGTCTCGTAAGTTTATTTTAGATTTTAACATAAAAAAGTAAAAAAAAAATCTTTCACAGAGTTACGGTTACGGGCTAACAAAGACCCTAAGATCCACTCTTGGATAGCCCAGGAAAGAAGTTGAGAAATATCCAAATGAAAATAAAGAATAGTGAAAACGTGAGAACAGATACCATGTTTACATATAGAGACGTATAAAGCTTCCACAGAGGAATAGTAGTCATAGAAAAGTATAAAACGCAAGGCTCTCCCTCCTCCGCCAGCGGTTTTTGACAAAAATTATTGTGAAAAACGATTTACGAGATTTATACAGAGAATAATAAAGGTGTTCACTAAATTTCACATTTTCATACTGTGAACAGTCAAGGAAATTTATTTGCTATTTTAGCAGTGGCATTGTATATCATACTGATGTACAATACATTTATCTAACATGACATACGCAGAGGGCAAAACCAGGGAGAGAGTGGTCTTTTATACCTATACCTTGTTTGATTTACTGAAGCCAAGAACATTTATAAAGTGACATCGTTATATGTCCTCATACCACGCATTTTTATATAAATCAGGCATGGGACGAAGCCGAGGAGGCCGAGGCTTTCAGAAATCCACGAGGCCGAGAACATACATTTTTCAAAGGCCTCGAGGCCGAGGCCTTTTTAAGGGAGGCCTCACGAGGTCTTATGATTGTTAGGCTGAAGGTATTTGCACCCAGAGGTGTGATATTCGGATGCAAATGACGAATGTGGTATTTGCACCTCTGGTGCAGATACTCACTTCGAAATCTTTTAAGAATAAGCTCCTCCATGCTTTGGGAAGGCTCAACAATCTATCCTATCCTAGGCCTAAAGCTCTTCCAAAGGTAACCTACCTAGCCTCACACTAGCCTGTATCTCTTCTTTTTTTTAAATCGATAAGGAAAAGCAAGATTCTACTCAAAATTAATAAATAAAGACATAGCTCACTTCATTTACCTAATAAAAGGGAATTATTAAGCATTAAGCACGTTCATCTATCACACGCGGCCACAACACAACACCGACACGCTGCGTGTTTACACTTGCCGGGTCACACAGTCAAACACAGTTGCCAGAACAAGATTTCCTGGGCACCATACATTAGCGGCCCAATAACTTTTTATTGCTCATTTCATGCAGTTCTTATTTCTCATTTTAATATACCCGCAATATTTCAAGTATTTATGATAATATAGAAAGTTATGATGTGAAGATGATCTAGCAAAATATTTCAAGATTGTATTAACTCACTGAGTGTTGATCGTATAATTTCCGAATGGCTACAATTATAATTTATTAGCGACTCTAGCGAGCATTGCAAACAGAGCTACATTTGGAGATGCCTTATTTTTTTTGTTTTGCATTTTTATGTAGCTTGACAATAAAAAATTGTAGTCTTAAAGTCTACCAAAGCTCATTAATGTAATTGTAGCTTGTACTGTATGTGAAAGATGTTTCTGATGTACGGTAGGCCTATAGGTATGAAGTTTATATCATGCCATTACTATATAATTATATATACGAATACGATAATAATATAATAACGATAATATTAAAAATATATTTCCACCTGATATTTAACATGTTATATATGTAATTTAATTCAAGAGTATATTTGCACCTGATATTATCCATTGTCAGACATTTTTAAAAGTTATATGTATAATACTTTATATTATAAAGTAAATGAAAAAGACCGAAAAAGTTATTTGCAAACAATTTAGCAAAATTATTGTTTGCATCAGGTATTATATATTTTATTTCAAATCATATTATTTAGAAGTTTATATGTTACAATTTACGACGGACGAAAAACAAAATTATCGACGCTGTAGCTAGTTATCAGTATACCGGGTGGTATTCTTCTCTAATTTGGCCTATTTTTTGTTATAAAAATAGATACAGTACAATAGTTTACACATAAATAACACAAACACATTATATGAGCTCAGTTCAACTGATGACCAACTGATAGATTGCTTTCCCACACTAGTTTTGCTACATTAAGTCTACTGCTGACTGACTGAATAATATTATACAGGGTGTCCCATAAGTCCGGCATCATAGGAGAAATTCATATTTTTCTATTTCTACAAACCATAATTTATGCTCGGGATGCCAATTTCCCGTCCACCATTCTGTTCAGTGACGAGGCTGTTTTTTTATGGAAATGGTGAGGTAAATCGACAGAACACCCGCTACTGGTCTCAAAACAACCCTCACTGGTATACCTCTTCAAAGGAACAAGGTGCATCTCGGGTGATGGTATGGTGTGGCATTTGGAAGGATCGCATCATAGGCCTCCTCTTTTTCGATGAACATGTCACTGGAGGCACCTACCTACGTATGCTCAAGGAAGAAGCATTTCCCAGTGTCTTGAACGAAGAAGGAAATTTCCCAACATGGTTCCAGCAAGACGGCGCTCCTGCACATTACAGCACCCAAGTAAGGGAATACCTGTACCAGCAATGCCCTGGTCATTGGATAGGACGTCGAGGGCCTGTGGGATGGCCAGCTAGAAGCCCGGATCTCACGCCACTAGATTTTTATCTCTGGGGCCACTTGAAAGCGCTGTTATACGCAGAGAAAATTAGGAGTGTTGAACATTTGCGGCAGCGCATTATTGCGGCATGTAACACCATTACTCCTGACATCATTCACCGTGTGCTTGCTGACGGTATCACGTCTGAATTTGTGTATTGAAAACAATGGTGGACATATTGAGCACGTTCTGTAAATAAAAGCTTTTGTTTTGCCTTTTTTGTTATTTTTCCTATGATGCTGGACTTATGTGACACCCTGTATACCGCGACATATATATAATATTTTTGTACCTAACGTCACAGTGACCTGTCACTAATCCGTTGGTCACCTAACTGAATCATATTTATCAAAGACTGCCGCCTGACTAGTCACCTGTCTGAATAATATTTATCAAAGTATGCCGCCAAATACGGTCACCTGTCAGGTCATGGTCCTCACCTGAAGAATATCCACCCCGAGCGCGCCCACCTGAAGAATATCTACGCCAACCAACGCTACCGGGGTTTGAAAATTACAGAACAAAACAAATCAGGATTCCCTAAGCCTCACAAAAGTCGCGAGGCTTTTCCACTTTTCAGCTGGCCTCGAGGCCAAGGCCTGCAAAATATGGCCGAGGCCAGGCCTATTTTGCAGGCCTTGGCCTCGGACCTCAAAAGTGGCCTTGGCCTCGAGGCCAGCTGAAAAGTGGAAAAGCCTCGCGACTTTTGTGAGGCTTAGGGAATCCTGATTTGTTTTGTTCTGTAATTTTCAAACCCCGGTAGCGTTGGTTGGCGTAGATATTCTTCAGGTGGGCGCGCTCGGGGTGGATATTCTTCAGGTGAGGACCATGACCTGACAGGTGACCGTATTTGGCGGCATACTTTGATAAATATTATTCAGACAGGTGTCACACATACATATATATATATATATATATATATATATATATATATATTGCGCTTCTACACGTCAGCAGATATTTTCTGAAGATAGCGGCGTTAGTTTTTAGTAAAAAAAACTTTGTTTCGTCTTCTAAGTTTAAGCTTTTTTGGCTTGCCTCAATAAGATTTTCAAGTGTCCAAGGAACGCTGACGAAGATTTCTTTTGCACCTGCATCAGGAATATCACAGAGAACGTCTATGATCATTTACGAAAGTCTTCACCGAAGTTTGACCCCAGAGGTCAGCCTTTTTAAGATCGTGAGAAACTTGGGAAGTGATAACGGTTTTTCATGCCTCAAGACTTTAACAGTTTAATTTCGAATTCAGTCTGCCAGCAATTACGGCTTTGAAAGCCTATTAAAATCTTGGTGAAAGTGTTCCTGTGAATAGGCCCTCACTTGTACTGCGCCTACTTTAATTTAGTCCATCAACAGGCTACGTAGCAGATACATTTTTTGCTTTTAGGTCATTGCGCCTTACAGCCTAGCATACCTTAACACAGTGTTTAATGTTCTCTGCTTAGTACCATTTAATCACAGTGCATTTGTCCTCCATGTAATTAATCTTTAATCCTCAACATTCAATAATTGTAATATTTGCACATTCAATTTGAACTATTATGATTGTTATTCAGTGTGACAGTTATTTAACGCAATCTATTCTTTTCTTTGCGAATCTATCATATTTTAATGGTGACCCTAAATACTATTAAATTCCTCGTCACCTTAATTAATTAAGACAAAATTACTCAGTAATATTGTTAACTTTGATCTAAATCGGCTACGGTTTACAGACGATATTTTGTGTTTGTGACCCACTCATTTAAATGTTCATGAATTCCTTAATAGTATCAACAGCTTAGTTCCCTCTACTGAATTCACTTTAAAAATTGAAAAAGATAATTCCATTCCCTTTCTTGATATGAATTATATGATTATTCATAATGAGGACTACTTATGGTTTTAAACTTTAAATTTACCCGAAAAGCCTAATACTCGTAATAATATAATTCTTATGTGCATTTCTTTTCCAACCACCCTAATTCCGTCCATTCATTTCTATGTTCATAAAAGTCTTAAGAATAATCAGCTCAGAATTTTTAGATAATGAAATTAATAAGTTGTTTTACATTGTAAGCAAATTATGTTATCCGACTTATTTCCTGCAGAACTGTCTAAAGAAAGCTAATAAATCTTTCTATAACACTAACAAAGAGAAGAAAGAATTTTAAAATATATTGTGTTTGCCATATCGTAAAAATTTCATTCACCTCACTCACATGCTCATAGGTGTAGGAATTAATGTTGTATTTACTTACAATAATTCATACAATAGTTTTTTATTAATTCGTAATAGGTACTCCTGTAAATGTCGCTGGATGTATTTATTCTATTAAATGTAAAGGTAGTAATTTAGTATGTATCAATTAAAGAGGCAAAACAATGGCGACTAGAATCAGACACATAAATATTGCATTCGCACTCCAATGAATCTAGCACCATAGTTGTTCATGTACGTAATAATAAATAATCATGCAACTGAGTGGAATAATTCCGTGTCTTGTTCAGAAATAATAAACGTGTTGAAAAAAATATAATTGAAGCATATTAGTAATTTTAATGTTAGTTCCGGTACATATAAACTTGATTGTATAATGTATATCCACCCTTACTTTTAGTCAATACAAAAACAGTTTCCCATCACCCTTCAGTAATACGACGGATTAGATCCTTGGTGAGACGTTTCTGATAAGGTATGAATATAAACTGACGGACTCGTCTGTATTTTCAATTTCCCCGAAGGAATTTTGGGTCGAAAAAACGTGACCATTACATATTTTTTTTGAAAATTGGCAAACTTATAGATCTCGGTGAGGAAAACAGAATGGCACTTGTTTCAGCACTCTAGGTCATAGTATTCCGGAGATATGGCCATTCGAAGTTTGTAAAAAAAAAGGTCAATTTCCAAGGTCATACCATATTTCAACATGAAATATCTAAGCTCCTATTGCACTTACAGAGACCATTTAAACACTATTTTAAAGTTTTTAAGCAGATCTACAACTTTGTTTCTATTCATATTTTACTTCAGTGATAAAAAAAAAAGTTTATCTTATTTTTGACCTTTGACCTTGTGTAGATCACTCGATGTCACAACCTATTTTTTTCTCCTTTCACCCAATTTTGGGTACACATGTATGTCTACCTTAACCTAGAACAAGATTTTTAGTGTTGATTAAGTTATTATAGACGCTACAGCCATTTCAGTGGACATACCTACCTCCATTTTGACCAAGTACCTTTTTCCACCAAACTTTGGAGCGCCGTTTCTTTGGAACTGTTTGAGCTAGTGTTGAGAAAAACACAAGCGTCGTTCTTTACATTAATTATACTGTGTGTTGTTTGCAGTTAAAATGTATATATGTACGGCATGCGATGGTGCCCTCTCAGGGCATTGGTTTCTGCTCGTATGTAGGAGAATTACGACTTCTGATTGATCGAGGCCATGGTGTAGTGGATAGCATATCTGACCGGCAATCGGATGATCCCGGGTTCGATTCCCGGGTGGTATTTCATTTGTTCGTTCTCCCTCCTCATAGACGGGGATAGGATTGTTAGTACCGTCGTCTATCAACATGATGGTGCTCCTTGTCACTATGCCAAAATTGTTCAGGACTATCTAAATGGACGTTTTCCAAATCGCTGGATCGGACGCGGAAGCAACAGACCTTGGCCAGCGAGATCACCAGATTTAACCCCTTTAGATTTCTTTGCATGGGGCTTTATCAAATCGCACGTCTATCAGACGAAGATTACGAGTCTTGAAAACTTACGTACACGTATACGAACTGCTGCAGATAACATAACCCCGCAAATGCTCCAGAATGTGTTTAGAAATGCTGCGGAACGATTTGAGCTGTGCAGGGATACTGATGGGCGTCACGTCGAATCCTACTCTTAATTATTTAATAAATGTTACCACTTTATCATTTTATGATTGAATTCCATATAATTTCCAAGTGCTTCACAAAAATAGATCCTGACTTTATGTACACCCTGTATATATATATATATATATATAGGGTGGGCAAAAAAAAAACGAGACCTCGAACTTTGGCTGTAAAATCCAAAGTTATGGTCAGATTTCAATATTTTTTTCACACCCCACAACTAAGTAAATTTCCTATAGGGTGAGCGGATTTCAAAGAAAACTAATGAAAATTATGGATTCATTGAACATTTCTTTATGCCACTGGAAATTCTCCATTTACACTACTACTGAATTGGCGGGTCGGCAAAAAAAAAAAAAGGGAGACCTTTTAAATCCTTCATATCTCGGCAAATACGGTACATAGAACCATGAAATTTAGTATGTTAGTACTAGGTAATTTTATAGTTTGTATGCCATCTTTTAGCATCTTCTGTTTTATCGATTTTCTTGAGAAGCTTGTCCAAACCTCCTGCAGTTAGCTTACGTTAATTAAAATCGCTTTAATTATCGCAAGATTTTTCTGGAATATTCGCCATAAATCCAATTTCTCAGCTAAAATGCTAAAAGAGGGCACACAAACCATAAAATTACCTAGTACTAACATATTAAAATTTCATGGTTCTATGTACCGTATTTGCCGATATGTGAAGGATTTAAAAGGTCTCCCTTTTTTTTTGCCCACATGATATATAAGTATTAATTAAGAACATTAAAACAGAAATATTGTCCTTGTATAGTAAAACATTAAAATCATAAGGTTTTAAAAATACAAGAGACTTATGTAAAGTCCTGACTTGAAAAGGCATCGAGGGTTTTTTTAAGCGAAACTAACTTTTAGAGTTTTTATAAATTTTTCATGGTTTTAATATATATGTATCGGGTGGCCAAAAAAAAAACGCCTTGAGATTTGAACATCAATAACTTCAAAAATATGCAGTTCACACCTCCAAAATTTACATAACTTTTACCTCACTCTATTGATAAGCCATCATAAAAATTTCAGACCTGTACATAAAATACTTTTTCCACAGCTGAGGGAAAATGAGTATGGTTAAAAAAACGAATATCATAAACTGAAAAATTGTATTCACATCTTATCAACAAATATGATCAATATGTCCGCCGTCCTGCTTACAAACTAATCTTAACCTTTTCTTCCACGACATGATACATTTTCTGATTTCTGCTAATGTTATTTTGTCCCAACATTCGAGTATTTTTTTCTTTAATTGCATTTCTGTAAACTTTTCTGTTTGGCCTTCATGAATCTTCTCTGTTAGTGTGTTCCATATGCAATAATCCATGGGATTGCAATCAGGTAATTGCGGAGGCCAGTCGTTTTTTCCAATGAAGTTGACTACATTCTGTTGTAGATAATCCTGTGTGAACTTGCTAGGATGTGCTGTAGCACCATCTTGTTGGAGTATGAAATCGTTTCCCTATACAGACCCCGACAATCAGGCAAAAGATTCTCCTCTAAGAGATTTACATAGGTTTCTGAATTAATTTTTTTTTTTCTGAAATGAAATTAATTATCGTCTTTCCATTCCACGATACACCTGCTATACCATGATTTTTTTGAAAACCGAGTTGTCTGGTGGTAAAGTCTCGATGGAGGAATGTCTTTCTTACACCGACCATACACGACATCGTTCCGGGAGTTTCGAGGAGTAATCTCGATGGTGAAATCTTTTTCATCTGTAAAAACTTTTTAACATCATTGGACGAAAATCTATCAAGCAATTTTTTACAACGAATTTTTCTTTTAGCTCTTACATTGCTGTCACGTCTTAAAACATGGATTCTTTTAAATGCTTTAAGTCAGTGATGCACAAACCCTGGCCCGCGGGCCAAATGTGACCCCCACGGGTCTTTTCAGTGGCCCCACCGGTCTTTTCAATTCAATGAAAAAGTTAGAATATAAAAGTGACCCAATTTATGACTTAGATGGAAAGTAAGTAGGCTAATACATTTAGTTATTTTCTTCGCTTGGCCCTCACATCAAAAAAGTTTGTGCACCACTGCTTTAAGTCCTACCGTTCTCTGCATTCTTTGTATGAAATTTCGACTGATACCAAAATTTCTTGCAATTTTCCTCAGAGCAGTGGTGACCCCAGGTCGATCCTCTTGAGATAGGCTCATCATTTCGATCATTGCTATATTGTCTTGAGTGTAAACTGTTTTAGGCCGACCACTTCCACGCTTCCGTGCCGTCGAATCGGTTGCTTTAAGTTTTTTAATTATTCTATTCACAGACGTAACATTACAAGTTATTCCTGGAAATTCCCTCAAAATTCTTGCCCCAGTACATCTTTTTTCCAAGAAACTTTTCAGTCCGCTTTTTCACTGTTAGTTAGAACCATAATTTGAAGGGTAAGTTTAAAAAACAGTATTTATGATGGGCGTAGCCTATATCATCTGACATTTTTCAGAGACTAACAGATTATCCATAGGCTAAGGAAACTACTACAAGTCTTAAAATAGTTGCCAGGTACAGCTACACACATTTAGGATTTTCGTTTTTTTCACCATACCTCATTGTTTCCTCAACTGTGGAAAAAGTATTTCATGTAGAAGTTTGAAATTTTTATGATGGCTTATCAATAGATTGATGTAAAAGTTACGTAAATTTTGGAAGTGTGAACTGCATATTTTTTGAAGTTATTGATGTTCAAATTTCAAGGCGTTTTTTTTGGGCCACCTGATTATATATATATAATATATATATTATATATATAATATATATATATATATATATATATATATATAATATAATATATAAATATATATACAGGGTAGTCCAAAAGTCTCATCTATTTTGCTGAAATAATATTTCTATGATATTTTATTTTCTACAGGCCATAGATGATGGATGTACAATTGTACATTGTGCAAGAACGTTGATGGGGGTAACACTACGTATCCAAGGGAAGAAGTGCAAAGAACTTCGAGAAAAATTCGAAAGAAGACTTCACAAACCAAGACCTACAGACAAAGCAATTCGCGAGCTGGTCACTAAATTTAAAAGAACAGGATCTGTTCATGATTAGGTAAGATCTGGACGTCTCGGTACCTTTCAAGAAAATGTCGAATTGGTAAGAGATGCCTTTAAAACAAATCCGACAATGTCAACTTGCACAGCATCACGTAGACTGAGCATACCAAAAACGACTGTTCTAAGGATTTTAAAATCAACATTAAAAAAGAAAAGTTACCATATTCAAGTACTACACGAGATAACCCCCAAGATGCTTGAGAAAGAATGTGTTCCGCAACACAGTGGACAGATTTGAGATTTGCCGAGACACTAATCGCGCTCACGTCGCAATCTTAGACCTAAGCTTCATAAATAAATTACATCTAATTATGTTACTACATTTTTATCCTAAAATACTACTATTTCAGCCAAATAGATAGGGACTTTTGGACCATCCTGTATATAGTAAAACCTCTCTAACGAAATATATAAGCCATATTGATGTCGTAGTAGAGAGGTTGTTTGTTATAAAAAGGTTTCCCTTTGTCGATATTGTAGTGTATATTTTAATAACCTATTTAGACCCTCATTAGTTTAAGCATACGTTTTATAGTACTGTTTATACAGTATATGAAATGCACCACCTAAAAGTATTTTAAGTAAGTCTAGCTAATTATATGTCAGCTTTTAGGTATCAGCAATCAACATACGCTTACTTTCTTGGTCGGGGAAATGACGTAGAGACGAACACGTGCAGCTCAGACTGAGTTAGCGAAAACACCTCCTTATAACGAAACATGTTTTCGATAAGACCAGTGTGTTCGGTAAAGATGTTTCGTTATAGTGGGGTGTCGTTATTGAGAGGTTTTACTATATATATATATATATATATATACTAAGGATGTACCGAATATTTGGTATTCGGGTGAATAGTTTTTGTTAACTGAATACTGAACATTTTTTTATTTCAAAGAATAATTACAATTCATGATTTAAGGCAAGTATATTATCGTGTAAAATATTCGTCGTTCAGCAGCATCAGGAGCTAAGCGATTACGTGCGTCGATAATTACATTTTTCGCAGAACTGCTTCTGGATTTCCTTAAGTCTACCACAGGCTAGAGATGAATGATTAAAATGCGAACAGATTCGGCACACATATCTGAAGCAGACTTCTGACTAAGAAGGGCTTCATTAACTGCAAGTGCTGAAGTATGATTCGCACAAGCAACTTTCTCAGTCATTTTGAGAACAGCTTTAGTAATATTACGGTCATTGTCGAGCGCAACTGCATGCACGCGACCGCTCTCTATTGGCCATTCTTACAATATAGAAGTCAATGCAATGGCGCAATGGCGGCTAAAACCTACTGCTTTTGCTAACATTTACTATTAATTCTATTTGCTGTCGAACTCATAAAGGCTTCACTTTTTTACAGTGACGCCTAATAACCTAAATAAAACTAATATTCGCCACTCCAAGTGGCGAGCGAGAGCCGTCAGTGAACACGGGGATAGAATCAGAATGAGAGGAATAGGATGAAAACAATTGACAGAGGGCAAAAATGTGGAACTGTGACTTTGGTGCAGTAAAGAGGAAGGAGCAGATACGGAGGGGAGGAATGGATGGTCTACAGGGGTAAGATAAAAGGAGGAGAGGGAAGTACTCGCCCTTCCACCCCCAGAGAAGACAGGACGGGGGCTATCCGTAGACCGTACGGTTGAACCAAGTAGGGACGACGGTCAAAGTAGGCCGAAGAGGGATTGGTAGACCGGGATGGAAGGGAACTGCCGAACGCGAAAGAAGTATTTTAAGCCCTCTAAAGTACCGTGGACATCCAACGGGAGATGGCCACTTTCCGCATAAAGATTTTCAATAGGAGAGAACCGGAATGTGCCGGTGCTGATGAGTACACCCATGGAGCGGATAGGGCTCAGCATGCGCAAGGCGGAGGAATTGGCCTGACAGCCATAATCCAACTTACTTTGGACCAGGGAGTGGTAGAGCGCCAAAGGGTGTGGCGGTCAGCGTGGCAATCGGTATGGGAAAGGAACTTGAGAAGGGTACAAATCTGAAGGCACGAAGACTTCAGAGACTTCAAGTTGGGAATCCAGGAGAGGCGGGAATCAAGGAGAAGACCAAGAAATCCAGTTTCGGAGACAACGGAGAGCGGCGATTCCTAAAGAGAGAAGGAAGGGACGGCAGTGCAGCAGCGGCGACGACAAAAATGCATCACTACCGTCGTCGAAGGGGAAAACCGAAACACGAAGTCAATCTGTGGCCCATCTGGAAACCGAATTCGGGGCCCGCTAGAGCAGACCTTCAAGGAAGGTGGATAAAACCGGAACAATAGCTGGCAAGGTCGTCGACATAGAGGGTGGCTGTAATCTCCGAGAGCAGGGACGTCACAACATCATCAATCGCCAAAGCGAAGCAGATGACGCTCAGGACGCTGCCCTGGGGAACCCCTTCTCCTGCGAGTGCACAGAAGAGAAGGAAGTACCCACCTGAACACGAAAGGAGCGGGAAGACAAAAGTTTGGAGGTGAAGGAAGGGAGAAAACCTCGGAAACCAAAGAGATAAAGTTTACGGCAGATCCACCACAGCCAGGTAGTGTCATACGCTTCCTCCAAATAAAAAAAAATGCATAGAGATGACGCCGTTGTGCAAAGAACACACGGACTGCAGTCTCCAACTTGAGAATGTCAATGGTGTTACGGCCCCTGCGAAAACCGGTCTGTGTGGGGTGGGAAAGTAAATTGAGGCGTTCGAGGTGCCACACCAGGCGTCCATAGACCATTTTTTCAAGAAGTTTCGAGAGGCAGCTAGTGAGAGGTATTGGACGGTAGTTAAGGGAAGATGTCGGGTCCTTACTGGGCTTAGAAAAGGGGAGCACCACTGTCTCCCTCCAAGAGGAGGGGAAGGTGCCCTCCACCCAAATCCAATTGTAGAAGGTGAGTAGAATGAAAATGAATGTCATCGGGGCCGGGAGAAGACTTGCTGCAAGAAGCCAGCGTCGAGCGCAGTTCCGACATAAAATAAAGACGGTTGTGAGAGAAATTATTGGGAGTCTGGAAAAGATGAGGGGAGCGAGCAAGCAAAGCCTTACGTCAGAGGAAAGCGGGATCACGTTGATCATGTCGGGAGATGGAAGCAATAGTCGACATAAGTTCGCCAGGAAAGGCGGTGGGCTTCACGGACCGTGCGACGGACCTAAGGTCGCGTACGTTTGAAAGCTATTGAATTAGTAAGAGATGGGTTGCGCTGAAGACGGCGAAAGGCAAACTTCTTAGCTCGAACGGCTAGGACGCATGTCGGGGTCCACCATGGTACCAGAGGGGCGGAGGTGCGGAAAAATGTCGACTTGAGAATGGAGGACAGGGGAAGGGGAGTGGGAAAGGGGCCCCTTCTGGCTGCGGAACGCAGCCAGAAGGGGGTGCGATCCCCTCAAGATGCTGTCTTTCAGTGGTAGAGGACTCGAGGGCCTGGTCGTCCACGACCCGAGTGCTAGGAGAAGCAAGTGTATTCATAAGCACAGGCGCGTAGCCAGGATCCTGATAAGGGGGGGGGCACACCTTGAACCATTGCAACTGTGCAAATTGGGGATTGTGTCATTGAATGAAAGTCTACTACATTTTTATACTTAGGTATATTAGGTTCATCTAGTATTCTTGTAAATAATACAGTATTAGACTGTCTAATACACAGCAGCATAGTAAATAATTGGAAATTAGCAGACTAGAAAATAGAAAAAAATTAATTGGTAATTAATTGCTGAACTAGAAAACATGGACATAGAAGCACTTGGGAATGAATTCACACGAAAACAGAATACATCTAGTAAATAATACGTCTCGAGCGTGCCGTCAGTGTGTTGGGAGTGCATGCCCTATCGTCTCCATGACAACTCTTGAATGTTGATTGTGATTCTGTGTAGGTATGTGTGACTGAATTTGAAGTAAGCCATAGTCAATTTATTGATGTTAATTATCTGTGCCACTGTACAACAATATTTAATGTTAATAATTACCAAAACACATTAAGTAACGTAGATCGAAGGGGGCACATGCCCCAGTGCCCCCCTTGCTGCGCTACTGCATAAGCAAAGAAAGATAAAGAAAACGGACGCAGAGGACGCGAGAAACTGCCAACCGGTAAGAAAGGGAGGCCAAGCGCAAACCGCACGGGGCGGGATACCTCGTTCCCATGGGACACACCGTCGGTTTAAAAACGGGACCAGTGATATGAAAGTTTGCCCCCAGCAGCGCAAAGACCCCAACCCCTCAATTCCACCGGCCCGGACACCCCACACGGTGACACTTTAAGGACGCCACCTCCGGAGGACCGCTCTGGAGACCTGTACTGGGAGCCAAAGACCTTGGTGGCTTTTAGTCTGGTTCCCCCAACAGCCTGTCCGGCATGGGTGACCATTCTGGAGGCTGAGCCCCGGCCGACGCGATGTAGCTCACTGGTTCAGGACAAGCAAGCCTCCCCACCACCACGACAACAAGGTGGCCACTCCACTCCGAGAGGGGAGTCCGGGCTAGGACTTTGTAATTTCTGACCACCCGTGGTGGGTCGTGGTTCGGATTCCACTTTGAGTTGCAGGTCTAAGGTGGAGCAACAAGCTTGACCTTCATCAGAATGAACAATTCGGGCGGAGTCAAAACCAAGGTTAACCAAGGTTATATGGTCACAATGACCAGAACAAATTATTGAACCCTCACCTTTAGATTTAAATTTTTACGGAAAATACTGAATGCAGGAAATACCAAAAAAAAAAAAAAAAAATAGTTAAAATTATACATTTTCCAAAAGAAAAACATTTTGGGAGGTTGTCAGGAGCTAATTAGCAGTTTCTCCACGAAAAAAACCTTCAAAACACAAAAACAAAATAAAAATGTGGGTTTGGATTAAAAAAAGTTTTTCCAACCTTGCTTAATATTAAGGAAGCTACGTTTATATTTTAATTTAGTATAATATGGACTTATATATAATATTTACATTTATTTATTCACTATATATATATATATATATATATATATATATATAAATAATCAATGTTTATGACAACTTATAGATTAAATCAGTGAAAGAAAGACTTAACTATTTTTTTTTACAAATCACCGCCCTGCCCATACACCCATTTAGGGTACAAGCAGCTCGCAGCATCATTATATATGATTTGACTTTTCATTCACCGTAATGGTTAAGTGTTTCCATTCGAGTGACGTACTGGAAGTGGGGTTGAGCTTGAGATACATAAATTAAGAGAACTTATAGACATGATAATTATAACAAAAATAAAATAAAATAAAAATGCTCCTCTCAACAACAGGAATACTTTTTTCCAACCACAAAGTCATACGTTTAAACTGAATGAATCTAAAATTCACATGCAAACAATACTCGTCCCCCTAAAATACCTCCGCAAACCGACAAGATCACACTTTTCACCAGTCTAACGTCATTTCATTGATAAAACCAAACAATCGACAGGTTATTGCGAGTTTGTTATGTTCTTTTTAGAGTGTCAATTGTTTGGTCTTGTCAATGAAATGGGTATAGGTCCCGTTTTACGTTAGTATTACTCCATAGGGAGGGCTGAGGATGGGATGGGTACTGGGACACCCTCAAAACCTTCAACATTCTGGGTCCCGTTTTTCTGTCTTCAATACTCTCTTGGTCCTTCTACCCTCGGGCCCCAACCCGCAGCTTGCTACCCAGGACTTTTATCACCAATATACCCTTCGTTATCCAGACTAATTTCGGGATTTTGGCCCCAGTTCCGGTTGCTTCTTTTTTAAATATTTAAGTACATCAGCTTAAATTATAATTATTAACCCCCTTCAATACGGCGACATACGTGCGTATGTCCGATTAGCGTGCTCCAATATACGACGACATACGTGCGTATGTCCAAAACTTAAATATTTATAACTAAAAGCAAAAATGTCGCATAATTTAGCTCTCTTCTTTAAGTTTTGGACATACGCACGTATGTCGCCATATTGAAGGGGTTAAGAATATATGTAAAAATTCGAATAATCGCATTAATATATCGCGAATTTACACCAAATACACATTGTATATCTTACTACATAATTTAAATCAAAAGAGTACGATTAAATATACGTAAATATACAGTACACAAATAAGTATTCAAACAAATTACGTAAACATACCCTTTTCAGCTCTTGTAAAATAAAGCTTGAAAATTACTTAGGATAATCTCTAGGAGCGCTCCATTTTTCAATATTAAACATACACTCATAAAACATATATCATTTGAAAGCTCACATTTTTCGGAGTCTAAAAATGTAGTAATTCAAAAGTATCACTAGCAAATAAAAAGTAACGATTTAATTAATTGTTTGACGCGTGACGTCATTAACTACATTATAAAGGTTGGCTAAGTTATAAATCTTCAGTCTGTGTTGTAAGATGGTATTTTTGGTAATTGTTACGCTAACCTAACCTAACATGAATATGTTATTACATTATCATTTGTATAATTTAGGTCTCGGGGGTACGGGGACGGAGCCCCCCTAAAGATCACGCATCACAAATTGATCGGTATAGAGTTTTATATTTAAACCTAGTTACTTTTATTTGCTATTGATATTTTGGATTACTACATTTTTAGGCTCATAAAAATGTGAGCTTTCAAATGGTACGTGTTTTATGAGTATGTTTAATATTGAAAAATGGAGCGCTCCTAGAGATTTACCATTACTTTATATATATATATATATATATATATATATATATAAAATAAATTTTGAATGTTTAAATATTTTTTTTTCCTTTATAAGAAACCAAATATTTACAGTTAACCCAAATAAAATCAATACCCATAAGCATAGTAATGATGATAAATAATAAATCACAAATATAATATAAAGAGAGTTTACCACAAAATATAATGTGACAATGTAATTTAATCGAATATCTTGGCCATACCATCATTAAACGTACACAGTCTGACTATTTCATAGAAGCCATAAACCTCATACGAGAAAAGACAATATGCAACAATATCTTTAATGCTAAAGTATATATATATATATGAAGATGAAAACCAAGGTGAGTGTATAAGACATTTATTCCACAATAAGACGTTTCGAATCTAATTAGATTCGTTTAAAACCAAGTTGAAATCTCGATTCATAATGGAATACTCATAAAAATCTAGGATTAAATGTACGTTACTCGTTATTGTTCATCTCTTATCTCGTGTCTAATATTGATTTCTTTGTATAGTATCAGTATCATACCTTCAATAATTACTTTGTATTTGTTTTATAATCTATAATGACAATTTAAGATCAATACATACTCTAATTAATAAGTCTTATTCATGATTTATATTATTATTAATAATAATAACTACGTTTTATTTTTAATTAAGAGCCCAGTAAAGCCTAATGATTAAGGGTCAAATAAAATAAATAATCCAGCTTCACAATTATTTTTATTCAATAGATTTGTCATTAAAAAATCTAAAATGAAAGTACAAATACATAAAAACGATAAAAACAATTAAATGAACCTATGAAACAAGTGTCACAGACGGAACAAAATTCATCGTGCTACACAGGAGACAAACCTTAAAAACTAGAGCAGATTCGTAGAATGCAAAAAAAGAAAAAAATCACGACAGACAAGTAAAAAGTTAGTTGGTTCAAACAATATTTAATTTTATGGAAACAGCCAAATCATTAATGGACGGACGGAGTTCTTTAATGTACAATTGTACATACTAGAGTCCAATACTCTTAAATCAATAGCATTAGCAGAGGATGAAAAAAGAGAAAAATTACTAATATTAAATGGATGATTAAGAATAACGGACTGATTACGCACAGTTGAGAATTCTAGATTAGACACGGGTTGACCAGTTCTACGAGAGACACCCCTATGCTTGTCAACCCTCTGTTTAAATTGGGAAATTGAAATTGTGTAGGTTTGACCTACCGAGCAAACACTGTAACTCGCACACGAAAACAATTGACCCTTTAACGCCGATCGTTGCCTCATGCCAATATGAACTTGACAATCGATTTTGAGCCCTACGATCTGAATATTAGAGGTTAATTTGGCTTGAACGGGAAAAAAATTTTAAATGGAAATTTTATAATTCAGGCATAAAAGGGTTAAACGGAGGACCTCATAGAAACGGGGAGTCTCTCTTTATGGTTAAAAAATGTAAAGAGGCTGACATTATGCGAACTGAGAAAAACAAATTGACAATGAAGAAAAAATCTATTAAGCAAATTCTTAAACATACTAACTAATTTCGAAGATCCTGAAAATGTCAAATTAACGTGAACTTTAAGCTTAGGAACCGTAGCCAACAATTGTTTTGGTTGATAAACAATTTAAACATCATTCAAGAAATCATAAATACACTTATGAATCAAGTTCGATGGATAAAGATTAAAAAGAAAAACTATTTAAGATATTCCATTTCCCATCAAAGCTTCTAAAAGCTCAAGTAATTCTACATTTTAAACATGGAACTTAAATGGAATTAAATGGAATTGAACTAAAAAAAACTGGTACCGAGCAGAGTAGGGTTCTCTTTCGATAAACCGAAGCAATGAATGAGGACGTATCACGAGTGACCAAAACGTCCAAAAATGGTAATAATTTATCATTCGTCTCAGTTTCCATGACGAGAATTCATGTACTCAAGAAACAGAGGAGCATCATCTTTAGGTTCGAACAATATAAAGCAATCATCCCCATAACGTTTGTAAGGAACAGGACGGAATTGTAAGGGGCAGTCTCATTTAGCCAAATCTGTTTATAATGACATAAAAAATTATCAGCATAAGCTACATCTTGCAGTTGACGATACGGGTTTTAAACGTAATGATGAACTGTACAAACAAGTAGATTGGGTGGCTATGGGTTCTCCCCTTGGTCCATCTTTTGCTGATAATTTTTTATGTCATTATAAACAGATTTGGCTAAATGAGACTGCCCCTTACAATTCCGTCCTGTTCCTTACAAACGTTATGGGGATGATTGCTTTATATTGTTCGAACCCAAAGATGATGCTCCTCTGTTTCTTGAGTACATGAATTCTCGTCATGGAAACTGAGACGAATGATAAGTTACCATTTTTGGACGTTTTGGTCACTCGTGATACGTCCTCATTCATTGCTTCGGTTTATCGAAAGAGAACCACTACTCTGCTCGGTACCAGTTTTTTTTAGTTCAATCCATTTAACTTTAAAGTTGCTAGTTTAAAATGTAGAATTACTTGAGCTTTTAGAATCTCCTCCGATTGGTTGTGATTTGATGGGAAATGGAATATCTTAAATATTTTTTCTTTTTAATCTTTGCTACCTCTTACGGTTGACGATACGGGTTTTTTCCTATTGTTTTTAGATTTGCTGATGATGAATCTAGTCAGGTTCGAAACGTCCTATTGTGGAATAAATGTGTTATTGTGGAATAAATGTGTTATACAATTGCCTCGGTTTTCATCTTCTTGTGTAAACTCATGTTTCCTAGAACCCGGTCCACAGCCGATAAATATATATCCACTGCTGATAAATATATTAATGCTGATTCGAGGTCCAAAGTTAAAATTTAGTATCATGCTTAGCAACATATTTTGATTCTAGAAAGCAAATGTTAACTTTTCAACGAAGCTCTGAAATTCCTGATATTTTCAAAATAGTTATGTATCTTCACTTTCCTACCTTGCAGGAGGAGAGTTTAGACACCAATCGACCAGGGAAGTACTCCGAGGGGAACGTTAGGCAGGAGACAGGGGGTACTGAAACTCCCGTTTCTCCTGTCGTTGTCCTCTTTAAATGATTTTTTTGCGTGTCTCATCTACCGTGAGCGTTCCAGCATGCTCTCAAACACACACTTCTCCCTCTTTCACTACACATACGTGTATATCCATTTTACACACTACAAAATCTTTTAAAAATTTCTAACATTTTTGAGCCTCGGAGACCTTGATTTTTACTCTCTTGTAAAGGGGACCATTTTTGCGAGCGCTCGCCCTTGGCTCCTCTTTTCCACAAAAAAAAAATTATCGCGTAATTACAAGGATTTGGAACAATTATATTGTATCTCTCTCTCTCTCTCTCTCTCTCTCTCTCTCTCTCTCTCTCTCTCTCTCTCTCTCTCATTATGCGAACCATGAGGAAAATGAGAATTTATACGGACCAAGAACTTTCATGTTTGTTGCTTGATATATTGTCAATGTCAGAGCTTTGGTTTACAGTTACAGGCTAACGAAGATCCTAAGAGCCACTCTAGGCTAGTCCAAGAAAGAGGTAGAGAAAATAAAAGAATTGAAAATAAAGAATTAGTGAAAACTTGTACATGCTTACTTGCTTAGGGCCTACGGTGGTCCAAAAAATAAAATTTTGTAATTTTTTACCTCTACATGGCTGCTCTTGTTCCTATATCTATCAAACATCTCCATACCAAATTTCAGCCTAATTGAATGATATTTACTGGTCGCTATGAATTTCATTTTACTGCTCATTTTCTAGTAGATTGATCTTCTGAGTTAAAAAATTAAAAAACAAGGGCAAATACTAGTTTATTTGTTTGAAAACAGATTAAGTCGCAAAGAAAACAACTTATTTTTTTTAGAAAACAGAATAACTCTTAAAGAAAACAGTTTAATTTTTAAAGAATAAAAATATGTTTGATAGAAAATTACATTTATCATTCGTTTATAATATACATCATTACTTAGATTAACGCTTCATCACTGACTCCTTCGAAGACGATGAGTAGTCTTGGCGATGTTTTGCTACTAATCGGAGAATTAATTGTTTTTGTTCTTCATCCTTCGTCAGAGATGTATTATATGCCTTTACAATGGCGATACCCCTCTCCGCCGAATCATTGACAACTTTTAGGTTGATCGCTATCCGTCGAAACTCTTGAGAACAATCATCCCCCGTCCAGGAATTGAGATTGGTCCTCAGGAAGGTATCCTCCGCTGCCTTCCTTCCTTCTTTCTTTAATAGATTGAAGATTCCCAGGGTCCTTTTGGTGACCATTTCATACAAATTCAAATTTTCAATGTTTCCTTCAAGCTTCAATCGACGCCAATTGGAGGTTTACGACCATCTTCCGTTTGGTCCCGGCATCGACTCTAGGATCGAAGAATGCAAGGCCGATGAGATGCTCTCCAAGATACCACAGGTGCCGTTGAAGAGCTGTGGATGCTGCTTTGGAAATGGTCTGATTTGGATGCTTTTGCAAGATTTTAAGAAGCAGAATATTGTTGAAAGGAGCGTTGATTCCGACGGCGGGGGGGGGGGGGGGGGCTCGTTCCAAAAACGTGCGTAGACCAAGGCGATAAACAGAGACAGCTCGGTGATATTCTCTGTCTCACGTGCTGTCAGCTGTAGTTGATGCTTGAACAGATAAATTTTGAGGACGTAGATGGCCTTGGCCATCCAGCGTGCATGGTGAGTTGGTCCTGGAGCGCGGACGTTGACTTCTTTCTCATCACGGCACCCGAGGAAGGTGAGGCAGAGTCGTAGCACTTCCTCGTAGTCATCACGCGATTGTTTAGACTCCAGTGCCTTTGTGAAGTACTGAATCATTTCCTCTCGAAGCTGGAACATCTTTGGATCACTGAATAGGTTGTTTGAAGCCTTCATGAAGGAATCCTTCTGAAGTGATGGCCATTTTTTCTGAAAACGTTTAAAGAGAGTCATTTCCGGGCCACCTGTGGGTCCAAGAAGTGCGTTGCAGGTGTTTGACAAGACGACTTCAAGGATATGATGTCGACAAGCGATCCAGACAAGTTCCCTCCCTACTGCTTTTTCAATCATGGTACAGGCTCCCCTGTGAAGGCCAGTATTAGACGCAGTTGTGTCAAATACGAGACCTTGAATCTCACCGCGAAGATTCCAGTCACCAATCGTCGAAATGCAAGCCTTGGCCTGTTCTTCTCGTGTAGCTCGTTGTATTTTTGGCACGGCTAGGAGTTTTTCCATCCCATTTCCCGTAACGATGTCGGGAAGTAGTTTCCCATCCCAGTGAAGAAGAAGGGGTCCTTCGACAGAAAACGAAGCTTGATCCTCTTTGGCTGCTGCCTGCCTTGCTTGCCTTCTTGAACGACGGATGGAGCTACATGAAAGAGTCATTGTAGAAATATCATAGCCCAGGGCTTGAGCGACTGATCCAGCAACGAAGATTGCTCCTCGATTGGGAAGGTTGACGCGATCAAGAGCAGCAACCACAGCTGGTGATGTGAAGATATTGTTTCGTTTCGAAGGATGAGAGTGTACATCTACTCTTCCGGTCGAAGTCGATGGACGATAATCATCGTCTTCAGCGTTGAATTCTTCAGAGGATGAAGTGGATGTGCTGGATGATGGAAGAGCAGCTCTCAGCCTGAAATGCAGCCTCTCTTTCGGGATTCCTTGGCAAAATTAATCTTGTCAGGGCATGCCATACTGCAGGAAAAGACGTCTTCTCGTTGCATCATCAGGAATTGGCGGTCTTCTTCATTGTCTATCACCTTCAAGGTGTCCTTCGAGGCAACGTCGAAAAGCTCTGAGAGTCTTTTGGAACATGCTCTCTTTTACTCTGCAGCTTTGTAGCTGCGTCTTGCGGTTTTTCTTCAACGCAAGGAATTCTTCGTACAGCTTTGACAGCTTCCTAACACAGAAATCGACTCGCTGTGTAGGAATCCTTGCTCTCTGCCATATTTGCAGACCAAGTTGTAGCTCTCTTTCAAGGTCTTGGACTGTTCATGGTGGTGAAACTGAACCAAACGAAGCACATCACCATATGTGAGTAGCCTTGCAGTTGATAACTCGTTGCTGGGCTTTCCTAGAACCCACGTTTCTGCAGATGAGCGAGTACTTCTAGCCATAACCTGAAAAATGAGAGAAAACATTGCATTAACCGTTTAGCACCAAAGCACAATTATACAAGTGCTAAAGTAAAAAATTGCAAAATAAATAAAGTAAAAAAATTGGTTACAGTGGTTAGTGGTTGATGGGTAGGAAGATAGCCAAATTTTTAAAAATATATTTAAGAATAAGTAAATAATAAACTTCAAGAGACATGATATATATACCTTACAATTTTAATAATTTAATTTAATAGCAACATCCTTACCGGTTATAAATTTGCATATAAAGAACATATATATATATATATATATATATATATATATATATATATATATATATGATATATAATATATACATATGAATTAATACTTAATATATATGAATTAATAATTATATATATGAATTAATAATTAATATATATATGAATTAATACTTACATGAGATACTATTCCTAAGCTCTTGAAGTTTGAACGAACTTAAAACCGCCCTCCAACAAGTTTAAACTTGAAATGATGCATGAATAAATGATTTGTCTGATCCACAAACAGCATTATACAAGAAATTGAACAAGTGCATCATCCTCTGAAAGGTGGGCGGAGTCAATGTGGCGTGACTGCCGCGTCCTCTAAAAATGAAGCGGGTAGAAAATGATTAGCTAATTAATTAATTGAAAATGTGAAAATCATAGCGACCTCTTACTATGTACTGAATCGACAGATATTTTGCACAAAATCACTTCACATCTAAAGGAATAAGAGCAGCCACGTGGAGAGCATTTCCAACTATTTTGAAATTTTAACCCAAATTTTGGACCACCCTAATTATTGCTTACACTTACAGACGCGTAAAGCTTTCAACGAATAGGAGTAATAGCAAAGTATAGAACAAACAAGGCTCTCCCTCCTCCGCCAGCCACTGCTGACAGAAAATAGTCGTGAAACAAGAGTTATAGGAAAGTAAGAAAAGTATAGTGAAAAGAATGACTTCAGAGTTCATTCACACCACGCATACACTAATCTCGTGTATCTTTACACATTAGAGGACAATGGAAAATAAAGGATAACATGAAACACTAAACCAATGAATCTAATCTACACTACGTATTACTTTTAAGGATTTTAAAAAATTTATTTATTATATTAAAAAAATCATCATTTCATCGTTAAATCATTTCCCGATGAATGCCGTGGCCATCGTGCTGATAGACTTACTTTTACAAATTAATTAATTACATTGCTATCTTTCGCATTGGAATTATTTAGAAAAGGAAGCACTGCTATATTAATAAATAGACAGTGAAGTCCTAATCACCAAAATGTCACGCGCCTTCTAATGAGAAATTGATAATTCGCATACGGTAGAATTTTTTTCTTTGTAATATTATGCATATGCCTTTATTTTATTCACTATATAGTTGAACACGAGTAATATCAATATATTTTTTAAAATATAACAGTTAGATATATCCCTCCTATTAATGTGATATTTCGAGCAAAATAAAATCTCTGATTCGTCACTCATGGATTTGTGACAAGCATTTCTTTCCAGTTATTCTCTCTCTCTCTCTCTCTCTCTCTCTCTCTCTCATGGTAGATTAAACAGAAGTCAGAAGTTTCTTTTCTTGTGACTATGCAATGTGTTTCCATTGGAGTAATTCCTTCAGGCCTGTGGGAACCAGCATTCATATTAGTGCGCTTTGTATCTTGGAATTCTTTTCTGTGAGAGAAGAAAAACAACCTTTATTTACTATGTCAATAGAAATTTATTTTGGGAACACGTCTTAGATGGAATTGAATTTTTTTTATGCACGGAGGAGCCAAGGGAGAACTCCCGCAAAAAATGCTCTTTCCCACATAGAATGAAAAGAAGAGGACCAAATCAAGGTCCAAAGTTTTCGAGATGCCTGGACACTGCGTTTGAAAAATTGGAGGTCAAAGACAAGGGAAAAGATGGACTGGGGAAGGTTGTTCCAGAGTTGACTGGTTGAGAACATGAAAGAGTGAGAATACCGATTAACCCTTGCATCAGAGAGTTTAACAGAAAAGAGAGGATAGTGTCCATCATAATAGCGATAGTAAAGAGAGAGTGAGGCAACATTGCGGCGAAGAGAGAGTGATTGAAAACAGTCAGTTAGAGGCGAGGAATTGCTGGGACGAAAAGCCTTTGATTCTATCCGGTCGAGTTCTGTAGGTTGAGCCACCTCACACATAAGAAACGTACTCCATACAGGTGCAGACAAGACCCCTGTACAGAGACAGAGAGTGAGTGGGGGTGAAGAAACTGCGGAGCCGACAGAACACACCTAACCTTTTAGAAGCTGTTTTAGAAAGAGAAACGCCAAGACTGTTAAGAGAAGAGGAAGGAGAGATGTGTATTCTTGAAGATAAGGGGATTCTGGAATGGAAGATTGTGACGAGTAGACAAATAAAGGAACTGGATTTGAAGTATTGAAAGCCACAAACTTTTCTCTGTCACAGTCAGAGATAGTAGAAGGATGAGAAGTCAGTTGCGCCATAGCCGTATCACGCGAAGGTTTCACCAAAATCCCGAAAGGAAGATCTACAGATCTACAAAAGCTAAGGCTAAAAAAGACCCTACGATCCACTCTAAGGTTAACCAGAAAGAAAGAAGAAAGTAGGGGGTTAAAAGAAGAGCATAGAGAGTTAAAAGAAGAGAATAAGGGGTTAAGTAAGTAGCAAAACCTATTTATTATTCGTGGGTTAATATTCATTCAGAAAAAGAGAAAGAAAGACTCACCATCATCATCCGCCGGCCACTACCGACAAGTCGGAAAAATAATCGAAGAGAATAGGAAAGGGGTGAAAGATGAAAAGAAGTATAAATAAGAACACTTACAAACCATGCAAACACAATCTTAATTCAAAGAGAAACTGTCATACCATGCAAACTACAGACATGCAAGTAAAGAGAGGATGAGAAAAGAAAAAAAAGTATGAAGAGTATAACAAAAAGTGGGTTAGTTTACGTTACGAGCTACATCTAAGTTCGTATTAGTCTAATTTTTTTTTTACTAATATAAATTTAACGCTGGCATGTCACAAGCTGGCATCAATCGTCAACAGACTCAAACCTCGACTATCACCCCCAGAGTTCATGTTACTAATTGTTTTATTATTTTAAACGACGTTATTTTTAAAATGCTTATCTAAACGGTTTTTAAACATATTAACGCTGGTAGAGTTCACGACGGACGCGTGAAGATTATTTCATTTATCAATTACTTTAAAGGTAAAAATGTTTTTAGCGATGTTAGTAATGAAATGCCTACCACGTAATTTAAATCCGTTATTACTAGTATTGCTATTACTGAAAATGAACAATTTGTCAAAATTGACGTTATCGATTTTATTAACGATTTTGAAAACTTCAGTAAGCTCCCCCCTTACTCTCCTAGTCTCAAGTGAATGCAAGTCTAGCTCTTTAATCCTATCTTAGTAAGAGTTGTTGCGTAGTGGCGGAATTAGTTGCGTGGCGCGTCGCTGAACCCTTTCCAACCTATCAATATCCTCACGCAAATACGGGCACCAAAACTGAACGGTATATTCTAAGTGAGGCCTGCCTAGGGACTTGTAAAGGGTCAATATAATATTCCTCGATTTAAATTCGAAATTGCGCGCTATGAAGCCTAACATCCTATTAGCTTTTGCGCAAGATTCCAGGCACTGGTTCCTAACTTTTAAATCCTTAGATACGCGTACGCCTAAATCTACTTCTTCGTCAACGCTCGCTAACTGTCTATCGTCCACCGTGTACGTGTAATTATTGTTAAGAGAATCTATATACAAAACTTTACATTTGCCTACGTTAATTGCATCTGCCACTTATCCGTCCATTCCATAATCCTATTTACATCGTCTTGGAGCCTATTTCTATCGTCCACGTTAAGAACTTTACCGCCTGTTTTAGTATCGTCCAAATTTTGGCACGTTACTGGTTAAGCCTACATCTATGTCGTTAATGTAGATTACGAATAGCAATGGGCCTAACACTGGACTCTGCGGGACACCGCTACCTACACCCAGCCACCCCGATTCCCTACTATTAACAATGACCCTCTGTTTCCTAGCACGAAGCCATTCCTCTAACCAGTTAGCTACCTGACCGCGTATACCGTGCGCTTTAACCTTCGCAATTAATCTTCTATGCGGAACTGTATCGAACGCTTTTTTAAAGTCTAAATAAATAACGTCAGCCGCTCTATGCCTATCGTATTCTCGCACTATTTCGTTATAAAACTCAAACAAATTAGCTAAACAAGATTTATGGCGTCGAAACCCATGCTAACTACTATTAATCAAATCGAAACCCATGCTGACTACTATTAATCAAATCCCTAACTACAAATTCCAAAAGTTTACCGACAATTGACGTTAAGCTAATAGGCCTCTAATTGCTAGCTACTGTACGATCGCCTTTTTAAAAATAGGCGTAACGTTAGCTAATTTGAAGTCTTCAGGAATAATTCCACTTCAGGAATAATCCCCTGACCAAGAGTCAGAGAGAAATGTAAGAAGATCGCCGGCAGAGCGTCCATTGCGGAACCCATATTGACGAACTGAAAGAAAATTGTGAGTAGAGAGATGCTTAAGAATCTTCCTACTGAGGATACCAGTGGCGGCTCGTGACTTTCAGTTATGGGGGTGCTGCCTCAGAAATTGCGAACAATTGTGTCGATTATATATATATTATGAGAGAGAGAGAAAGTCGAATAGATAAATAGATAACTACTCACTACTCAGTCATAAAAATAAGTAAAATAGTATCATAAAATCAATTATAGGGTACTTACGCTTAACGGGTGATTTCGAATTTGCCAAAAATTTTATTTATAAACAAATTCCATTCTTCTGTTTTTATTCTGAGCGAAAAAATATTCTAAGAAATGAAAGCTATATATTGTAAATAATCCAATTATTATATAATTAACTTCAATCTCACGACAAAAAATAAATGATAACGAATCATTGATAAATGCAATTCGGAAATTAAATTTCGAATTAGCAAACGATACAGCAACACAACTACCACGTCAAACAAACAAATCGGCACTGCTCTGTCCACAGTGCTTTGGATCCTCTTAAACCCGCGATTCTGACTCGCTCTTCGTACGTCCGCCACCGAGGTTTCAAGCGTTTCGAACAAAATCTGCAACTGTTAAGTACGCAGTTCCACGGGAAGGCTGAAGCTACTTTCGTGATTCATTCGTTCGGCATTGAAATAGTTTAAGGAAAAACGGATATAATCTGATTTAAAAACTCAAAGTTCATTGAAAAAAAACAATCAGAGAGGCTATTTTAAATATTTAAATATAAAGATCATAAGATCATGGGGGTGCTGCAGTTCCACAGTGCCTACCTGCGAGCCACTCCTGGAGGATACATTCAAAAACTTTAGAAAGGCAAGAGGTCAAAGCAATTGTACAATAGTTGGAGGTAGTGATGAAAGTCGGTATTGAAAAACCGGTATTCATACCGGTATTGGACAAGAGACACGATACCGATATCGTGATTATCGATACCGGGTTTTCGGTATTGAAGAACTGCCTATTGTCTTTATTGTGGGAGCAATCAGCAAATGTCAAGTTAACAAAGATTTGTTTTTTGTAGGATTTTGTGGCCAATGTGAGTAGAAATAATGATTTATCTTCATACATAACTTACACATGCAGTATATCTTTGAGGGGCGTCATTAGTGTATGTCACAATTTATCATTTGTTATAATATTATGTTATTGACGTTATATGATGTGTCCGTTTTTTTGAAAAGGGAAACTATCATCCAGAACTCTCGCCTTAAACATTTGAAATCGTATAAATACGTATTGAAACGTTCAAAAACGTTTTTACATGATTCCAAAACCTTGCGTTGTTTTTTTAGATTCGTTATTGAGTTCATTCAGATTTCGAATTTCGTACTAGACACTTGCAGTGGTTGATTGATGCTCATATTTCACAAGTTAAATTTTGTAATTTTGTTACGTGCGCATTACAGTCTTGTGATATGGGAATAAGCTATTTCTTACTTTAAATAATCTACTCCTTCGAATCTATTACAAGAATGTCAAAAAAATCAATCGTGTGGAATTACTTTATTAAGAAAAATAAAGACGAAGCGATGCATTGGAGCTCAAAGACTGTCTCAGTAATTTCTATTCTTCAAGGAGACAAAGAGATATTGTGGGTTTATTTAAATATATTCACAACCCCGAAGTTTTAAAAGTTCAGAAGAGGAACTATTTTCTATTCCATCTAAACTAGTGCTCAAAAGAACTGCAAAAAGGCTTTTTAAAAGGCTTTTTCCTAAGAATGATGAAAATTTAGTTGGTTTCGAGGAAGAAAGCGAAGACCAAGACTTACAAGCATCTAACTACTCAGAGAATGTTACTGAAGGGTTGGGTACGATTCGATGTGGCCGACTCGATGCGACCCAACTCGATGTGGCCGACTCGATGTCAGGACAACTCGATGTGATATCCCTAAGGGATATTTTCGTTAGTTTTAACGAAAATATCACAACTTAACCTAACCAATCGTCAAGGGCGTACAGTTGACCTAACCGGGCATTCAGTTAACCCACATTAAATATATAAAGAAAATGAAATTGACTTGGCCTGGCATCGACTTGGCTTGACATCGAGTTGTCCTGACATCGAATCGGCCACATCGAGTTGGGTCGCATCGAGTCGGCCACGTCGAATTCTCCCTGCCCCTTACTGAAGACAAGAATGAAGTAGATGATCCATTGATGTGCGAATACATGAAAGAAATAGAGAAATTAAAAAAGGTACCATTGAGAAGCAATGCAACTAAGTTTGATCCTACTAATGAATTTAAGAGTTTCGAAGTTTCTTCACAAAGAAGTGAAAATTTAGAGAAGCTGTACGAGGCATTGCTTTCCATTAAACTATTTTCTATTCCATCTAAACTAGTGCTCAAAAGAACTGCAAAAAGGCTTTTCAAAAGGCTTTTTCCTAAGAATGATGAAAATTTAGTTGGTTTCGAGGAAGAAAGCGAAGACCAAGACTTACGAGCATCTAACTACTCAGAGAATGTTACTGAAGACAAGAATGAAGTAGATGATCCATTGATGTGCGAATACATGAAAGAAATAGAGAAATTAGAAAAGGTACCATTGAGAAGCAATGCAACTAACTTTGCTTTCCATTAAACCCACTAGTGTAGAATCAGAAAGAGCTTTTTCTGCTGCTGGCTTATTTCTGACCAAGCTAAGATCAAATCTCTCTGAGCAATCATTAGATAGGCTTTGTTTCCTCAAAACTTACTTCCAAAACCAAAATAAGAAATAAATATGCGAAATTATTAATAAACTTCTTTTTTTTTAAATTGTTATTTTTCCCTTTTACCTTTGGTTCTCTGATATACTTAATCATTATAAATAGTCCTTCTTTTTTCCTGCCTTTCCCTAGGAGCTGCTGTTCAAACTTTTTTCAATCAATGGTATTTTCCCTTTGGTGTCGGTGACAGAATTTAAAAAGTAACTTCAGTTTTTATTGTCGTTAATGTGGTGAGTACTACAGGTCCTGCAGGCTTGTGGGAGGGTTGGCACTTGGTAGGGTGACACCAAAACAATCATTATAATTATTATCTGCATAAAACTGGTATCAACACCGGTATCAGTAAAATAATTGTTCAAATACCGGTATTAAAAATTGTCGATATTATTTCATCCCTAGTTGGAGGGTTCAGAGCGGTCACCCTTCTTCAGGACAGGCTGAATGAAAATTAATTTCCAGCAGGAAGAAAAAGTACCAGATGAAAGACAAAGACGAAAAAGTTTGCCTAGGCAGGGTGTAAGCATAGAAGCATAGTTCTTGGTAAGAACAGGAGGGACACCATCAGGACCGTACGCCTTCTTAGAGTTGATCCCATATAGGGCAGAAAAAACATCTTTGGAAGAGATTCTGATTTTAGACAGAATTAAGTCATGATGGGAGAGGGGATGGAGGAACAATACCGGAATTGTTCGAGGCAAAAGTTTGAGCCAAAAGTCTGGCTTCATCAGAAGAGAAGGCCGCTGAGCCGTCAGAATGGAAAAGAGAAGGGAAAGAAACAGTAAAGTTGTTGGAGAGGTTCTTGGATAGGTGCCAGAAAGAGCGAAAAGGATTCGATAGGTCTTGATTGCAAATTCTTCAAAAATAATTTATTTGAATAATTTTCTTCATCGTGTCTCTCTCTCTCTCTCTCTCTCTCTCTCTCTCTCTCTCTCGCCGGATGATTTTTTCTACTCTTGTGGTGGCACAACACCGCGAAATATGAACGACTCAATATATTACTTGCTGCATAAACACCTTTCACGGCGGGAAACCCCAAGTTGAAACTCGGCGACATTCAAAGAGTTGGCAGACACACACATACACAAGACAGACATCCAATTACAGAAAACACACTCCTACAATTGCATGCCTTGTTAATACGTGTAAGAATAAAGTAGAAAAATATTTTGTAGAAACATAATTTCATAAAACAAAATTTAAAAAATGCATGGCATGGATTAGGTAAGCCAAACCGGTACCGCATAACGCAGTACCGCAAAGGATCGCTGAAAGTACAGCAGTACCGCTACCGCATTCAAATTTCCCGCGGTACTTTCCGCGGTACCGACAAACACGACTTTTCAAAAAATTAACACTTTTTTTGAAGTAAACCTTATTACAGGAGTACAGTAAGACGAATGCTGCGTGTGTTGCATCAGCCTAACTCTAGACACGTTAAGTTTTCGTTCAGAACATGTTACGTTGCCATCCTATCACAACGCCTCAGTGCAGTGCTTGCTTTTGAGCCGGTTGCACGTGTGTTACATTTCTGTGACAAAGATCGATTTTTAGCCATTATGGCAGAAAGTTCAGGTGCGAAATCGCCGATATGCAATTTCTGAAAATATGTGCTATTACTTGTGTTGTTCTTGTGTGCAGTACCGCAGTACCGCAGTACCGCGGAACGCACCAGGGGGACCTGAAAAAGTACCGCAGTACCGCGTAACGCACTGGGCATGCTGAGGTACCGCAGTACCGCGTAACGCACCCCCAAATTTTGGTACCGCGCCCACCACTGTAGGTAAGGCAGAGTTGCCATTCTGCAGACACAATTTTTTTCCTGTTGGTTGGCTGGATGCACGTGACGGGTGAGGGCATGGTGTGGAAAATCTGATTTCTGTTCTTAATTCTTGTTTCCGCATGTTCGAGGTTTTTGTGACTGTACCAAGTTGTTGATGTGCGATCAGCACAAATATATTACTGATTAGTTTATATAGGAGTGGAATCTAGTGTACGATCTCTGTGTGCACGGCGTAATTGTAGAGCTAGCGTATATATTCTCCCCTTTTCTGTAAATTTCCTTGCCTATTTTTTTAGGGTGAAGGTATTTTTCAACCTTTACTCGTACCCACCTCTGGCGGAAAGAAAGCGGAGGGTGGGGGAGAGCCCACTGTTTTTCTATCCAGTTTTCTACTACTGCTTATTCCACAGGAACCTCCCCAGGACCGAAAGGTCTTTGAAGCTTCCTCTTGTCTTGTAACTCTCTCTCTCTCTCTCTCTCTCTCTCTCTCTCTTCTGAGGACAGTAGGACCCACTTATCCCTCGCGAAGATAAGTTCCTGAAGTGGTTGGGAAGTAATGAATCGCGAAATATATTATTAAACTTCTGGAAAGGGGAGTCGGAAAGGCCTTTCGAATGGTCAATATATATACACACACACACACACTGTAGAATACACAGACCTAATGTGCAATGTGCATGGAAGAAGAGACTGTTCTGGGCTTCGATCATGAAAGAAAAACTTTAGTATTTGCCATTTACCATTACTTATTCTGACTATAGTGGATTTATTTAGGTTTCTTTCTATAATAATGTATAAAAAAGATAAAAATAAATACAAAATAATATATTCATAATATGTAACATTTACTGTGAAAAATAAGTAATAAATTTATTTAGTCATCAAAAATCGACTTTTTTATATACGTGGAAGTGGAAAGATGAAGAGGACGTTGGGGGTGGGGTGGGGGGTGGGGGGATTATGGAAATTCAAAAGACTTCTTCATAAAAGGTTTTGATATTTAAAAAAGTAAGACGGTACCAGAGAGAATCTTTTCTTATCATGATCTTTGTCCATCATCATTTTTCAGTTTCTCGAATACTTTATGCAAAATTGGATACACTAGAGTCCAGTGTTTCCCAACCGGGGGCCATATGGCCCCCTGGGGGCCATGGCACATTTGAAGGGGGCCACAGGAAAATGTTAAGATTTAGAGGGGCCACAGACTCCATGAAGGGGGCCACAGGACTCAACCTATTGAAGCCTAAATTATAGTTAGGCCAATAGATAATTTTAATTTATGTAGTTGAATTACATTTTAAAAAATTATTAATACATATATTTTTTTTTTTTAGATATTTTATAATAGAATTTGAATTTATCTGTAAACAAATATTTTGCATCTTACAAGCTTATTGTGCGGCGCACTCTATTGTGCGCTTGATTGTTATGCGCCTGGCAGCGTTGTTGACTTGATAAAAATACTTCAGGTTGAAATCCTTACAGTCTGTTTACCACGTGGATCGTCGCTGTAGTGTGTAAGTAGCTCTTATTTGTTTACCCTAATATTGCGAAGTTGTAGTAATTTTACAAGTTTTTTAATTTATAATAGATTGCTATAAGTACAGTATTTCTTTTGATTATATTTTTTTATAATTAATACATAATATAAGTAAATAACTTCAAATTTTTGTTAGCCACTGTTTAGTTTTTGTTATGTTTATAGTCCTATGTGACAAATAATATTGTACCTGAATACAAATAGTTGTTTTAATATCCTTTATATATATTTGTTTTTGTAAAATAGAGTTAATCTGCATATTACCTACTGAAAATAATGCTTATGGGGGCCACAGGAAAAAATAAGGTTCCTAAGGGGGCCATAAGCCAAAACCGGTTGGGAACCACTGCACTAGACAAGTGTACGCCAGTGTAAATAAACTCAGAATCTATCCTCTTCATTATACTCGTACTTTTCCTACTTTTCTATAACTCTTCTTTTATCACCCTTTTCTGTCAAGAGTAGGTGGCGGAAGAAGAGCAGCTTTGTCTATTCTTTGCTTTACAACTGCTATTTTTCCTTCGTGAAAGCTTTATCGATTTACGAGTATAAGAATGGTATAAATGTTTTCAGTATTCATTATTTTCATGTGTTGTCATTTTCCTTTTTTATTTCCTTCTTGGGCTAATATAGAATGGATCTTTGAGTGTTTGTTAGCCTGTAAATCTGTAAGTATCTTATTTTCCTTAATTGCCTCTCGGCGGTTGTTCGTGAAGCATCTATACATACCCTTCGCGAATCATTTGTGAATTAGTCTCATGTTATAAAACGCGAAGCATCCAACTCACGAAATAAACAGGGTGTAACTGCGCCATCCCACTTTATGGAACAATCAGTCTAATAGATAAATAGAAAGCTTTGTTGACGCCATTATGTGCTTCGTAAAGTACCGCGGTAATACCAAATAATTGTTGAGATTATGTGATACAAATAAAGAAACGTAGTTGAATTAATTCCTACTGATTCTGCTTTATCCTTTAATCCATTTTTTAGGAGGGAATATTTTGAAGTGACCAATTGATTTCACCTGATAACCAATACGATCATGGCCTGACCAATTCCTTTCAAAAGTCTCGGGATACAATTACTTTATTTTTTTTTCCCCAAAAAATGTTGTCAGGTGGAGGGAAAATTTTTGATCCGATGGAATTTCGGACATGGAGTTAAACAGGAGTTAAAAAAGGAGTATTTCAGGAAATGAGAGCAACAAATCTAAGAAATTTGGGACGCCAAATATGAAATACAGGGTGATTCAAAAGTCAGGTTACATAGGGAAATACTGTATTATGTAATGATACAGGGGAATAGTCACATCACATGTTCGATATGGCCACTGTTAACGGCAATGCACTTGTGCAGCCAGCTAGGAATATCACATCAATGCGCTCCTCCTTCGATAACATCTCATAACTCATTCACCTGCAAGGAAACAGAAAAGTCCTATGTAACCTGACTTTTGAATCACCCTGTACTTTAAAAGTGTTAAAAGTAAGCTCTGAATTTTATATATTTTTCTAATTTTGTCCTATATCATATATTATGTTTTAAAGTTAGTAATGACAACATCTCTTATGTTACGGTATCATATGTGGAACATGTTTAATCTTCATGCGTTACATACAGGGTGACCCTCTACTTACATCACACATTTAAAAAATAATTAAAAATCGATAGGTTAACTTATGTTCATGAAACTTGGCGCGATTGTTGTGGAAGAATGGGAATCTTTTCACACTCACAAGTGTCACAGTTTTGGGTGTGATGTCAGTAATTGCAATCTTTAGCCAATTCTTTACTGACAACGGTAAGCCAAAACTTTTACCTCCGCATCCTCCAAAAACAGCTCATCACCATTTTTTTTTATGTACCAAGAAACTGATATGAACCCAGTTTGGTGGTTTCAACAGGAAAGCTCGAGACCTCATACATCAAAAGTCGTTTGAGACTTTTTTTTTTATGAAACTATCCCGAAATTCCTGTCACATATGTATTCTCACCTTCATGACTGTGAACTTGCATGGACCCCCTATCACCTGACCTCAATACCTGTTATTTCATTTTATGGAGATATCTAAAGAAGAGAGTTTTCAAAGGAAATTCTTGGCCTACTGGAATCTGTAAAAGTAATCACAACTGAAAGTGAAACCCGCTCCATTTCTATCCAAATGCTGGCGAGGTCATTACAAATCACACTGCCTGGATTCATCACGTAACTTCGAAAAAGGAAGGGCGCTTTGGGAATGCCGTATGCCTGTAAAATCAACACCTCCCATCCTTCCACACTAATCGGTCCAAATGTCACGACCGCGAGTTAATCCATTGATTTTCAGTTAAGTTTTGAAAGTGTGACGTAAAAAAAAAAATCGCTATACAAAGTGGCCACAAAGTCCCTTTGCGATAAAATTACAGCATATCTGTATGTTGCCCTTGATTTCCATGCAAAGAGACTTTGTGGCCACCATGTATATTCAAAAAGCAAACGTTTAGTTTGTCTTTATCAGTTGTTTATCATTTGTTCGTGCAATCGGCTACTTTCTTTGTACGTTCGCTCTGGTATAGACTAATTTATCATTATTGTAAGTAAACTGTAACTGTGATATAGTTAAAGAAGTATTAAATTCATAAGTAAGAGAGATAGAGAAGTAATCTTGGGTCTTCTGAAAAATCCATTAAAAAATAAGGTAACTAATTAAGTTTCGGGGACTCAGGTTTTTTTGTTTTTTTATCCCTGACGGGCCGAAAGTTGGTGACGTAGAAAATAACCAACCTAACTTGTATGTAAGAATCATTCTGATTGGTTCGAAATATGAAATGGGCTGATCACGGAAACCTGGTGTCCCGAAAACTTAATTTTGAAAAAGAAAAAAAAAAAACGGTGAGAATTACTAGAGTTAAAAAAAACTGCCTACGGAAAATATCAAATAAAAGTAAATATACTCGAAGCGCAGGACACGTAATACTAGACTTCCAGCGAGTAAATATGAATGAGACAAAGTATTCAAAACGCTAAAACATACGGAGCTATTGAAGAATAGGGACCCCAGCCTTCTTTAGTTAGCTTTATAAGGCTAACTAACGAAAATATCATGACCTAACCTAAACAATCGTCAAGGGCGTACAGTTAACCTAACGATTGGTTAGGTTAGGTCGTGATATTTTCGTTAGTTAGCCTTATAAGCCTAACTAAAGAAGGCTGGGGTCCCTATTCTCCAATAGCTCCAAACATACTAATAAATAATGATAAAAGTCAAAACCATAAATTCAGTTTTTTTCCCCTCTTATTCTTCCCGATTAAACTTAATAGAAGTCTCACTCTATAAAAGTTAAAAATAACTAAGTTTATTTGAGGTTGTTGAAACTCTCTCGTAACATCTATGGCGGAAGGGACCTCCAGTTTTACGTGGGATTCGAATCACTAACCAGAAATTTACGGTCCGAGCCGAGAGTCGAACCCCTGCACAACATTCAGATTAACAGACCGGAGGCACCTTAGCGCTCTACTGTTCAACTAGGCTACGTTCAAACGTCAGATAAACGTCTCGCTTCGTCAACAGTTACTCAAAATTTGTAAAGATCCAGATGGTCATATACGTGATGGAACTGTTAACATTTAATACCTTAAATTATTTTCTTCGTGTTTTGATTTCGAGTATTACTCGTTGTTACAGATCTGGGATCACATGAAGATCAGGGCCCCCAGCCTTCGTTAGTTAGCCTTATAAGGCTAACTAACGAAAATATCACGGCTTAACCTAACCGATCGTTAGGTCAACTGTACGCCCTTGACGAGTGGTTAGGTTAAGTCGTGATATTTTCGTTAGTTAGCCTTATAAGGCTAACTAAAGAAGGCTGGGGACCCTGATCTTCAGGTGATTCCAGATCTGTCGCTACCCAATACTACAGGTTAATTAAAGTTAAAATTAGTGATGCACCGGAGCTCCGGCTCCGGCTCCGGCCGAGCAGGAGTTCCGGCCATTTTAGAAAATCTCCTGCTCCGGCCAGAGGTCTCACTAAACTCCAGCCTCTGGCCGGAGGTGCCAAGTACACCAAACTCAATTCTGACAACTTTTAGTTTTAATTCTATAAAACTATAAAACCTCATTTCTGCACCTATCCGAATATTTCAGTTCTCAGATGACTGTAACAATAATTTATTTTATGAGTGATCAGTGATTGTATTAATATTTCAGTTCTCAGTGACTGTGACAATAATTTATTTTACGAGTGATCAGTGATTGTATTAATATTTCAGTTCTCAGTGACTGTGACAATAATTTATTTTACGAGTGATCAGTGATTGTATTAATATTTCAGTTCTCAGTGACTGTGACAATAATTTATTTTACGAGTGATCAGTGATTGTATTAATATTTCAGTTCTCAGTGACTGTGACAATAATTTATTTTACGAGTGATCAGTGATTGTATTAATATTTCAGTTCTCAGTGACTGTAGTAATAATTTATTTTATGAGTGATCAGTGATTGTATTAATAATTGATTTGATATAGGCTATTTTACTCAGCATTCAGCAAGACATCATAAGTTTCATAACCTGAGGATATTCTGTTCAATGGGAATTTTTAGAGAAATTAGCACACACAAAGCATAGAAAGTCGACTTTTATAAAATTTAAGTTATTAAAGACTTAATAATTTAAAATAGCAGGACTATAATATATAAACCTTAAATAGATGAGACGATGGACCACACACACACACACACACACACACATATAAATACTGAAATAAATCAATTGGCCGGAACCTCCGGCCTCCGGTGCATCACTAGTTAAAATGCACAGCAGTAGAGGTGCGTCTCGTTGCGAAAGCAGAAACGAACTGTTTACGTTTTAAAACAAACTTTTTTTTTGCAATCACTCAGAATTTACAAGAATTATTATAATAGTATTTATTAATGAAAATATTCAATATTATTACTACTTTGAAATTACATTTCTTGTTTTAGATCGTTCCGCGTATATATCGTATTACAATCTGGTAAAAATATGAGATAAATCCCAGAGAAGGAAATAAAATATTTATGATATTTGGAATTTCGACGTTCGGCCCAAACATGCACAATTAATCTTCTCCAGGAGCAGCCAGGATTTTGTAAAAGTGGTGGGGGACCCAAGCCAGCGATCGTTACCAACAGCACTGATCTACACACACACACACACACACAGAGGTATATGTGTCAAGGGCGGATCTAGAAGTCCATTTGGCCCCTGGGGCTCCCCCCTTGCTTGCGCTACTGATCTTCTCAATAGTCAAATAAGTTTATTTCACTGCATTTCGTCAGGCTCTTAGAATAAAAAATTTGCTTCCCTTTGTCTCAAACACCCATTTCCCACCGTTTTATTTTGAAGTTCTTTCGATGACTTCCAAAATATATATATATATATATATATATATATTATATATATATATATATATCAGGTTGTAACATAAATTCTGGACGATAGATAATTTAATAGAATAACCTCAAGATAATGTGAAATAGTTTTAGAAATGTTGCAAAATACACGCGGCGACAGGTTCGCACGGGTTTTATCACGATACAGAATGACTTAGGCTAGTGTAGGATTAGGCTAGTGAATATTTTCTCTGGTGTTTTTCAAACAGTTACAACGCCACCCCAACAATATTACAGTAATTGAAAAACATGGAGCCCACGAAAGAGCATATTTGACATGTGATGCTGTATGAGTTCCATAAAGGATCTAACGCTAGTGAATCCGCAAGAAACATTCAAAGAGTTTATGGAAATGATGTTGTGAGGGAATGGATGTGTAGGAGATGGTTTGAGAAGTTCAGAAATAGAGACTTCAATCTGAAAGATTATCAACGAACAGGACGACCAAATGAGTTAGATGAAGAGTTGCTGAAAGCAACAGTGGAGGAAAACCCAACAGTAACTGTAAGAGAACTTGGCCTGCAACTCGGCGATAGCCATATGACCATTCATCGTCATTTGAAGCTGTTAGGAAAAGTAGTGGAGGTTGGAAAATGGGTTCCGCATGATTTGTCACGAGCGAATCTTCAACATCGAATCGATATTTGCGCATCACTGCATTCTCGGCAACTGCAGGCACCGTTTATGAATCGGATCGTCACTGGGGATGAAAAATGGGTCCTCTATAACAATATTAAACGTCGACATCAGTGGTTTAGCCGTGAAACAAAGCCTGAACCTCAACCGAGGAATGGACCCCATCCAAAGAAAATTTTGCTATGCATTTGATGGGATATGCAAGGAATTATTAATTTTGAGCTTCTGCCAGATAACCAAACAATCACAGCTGAAGTCTACTGCCAACAACTCCAACAAATAAAGATGGCATTACAAGGAAAACGTCCTGCATTAATTAATCGCAGAGATGTTCTATTTCACCAGGATAACGCGCGCCCTCACACTGCTCGAATCACCACTGCCCAATTGGAGGCATTTGGTTGGGAAAAAATGCCTCATCCACCTTATTCTCCAGACATCGCACCTTCAGACTACCATTTACTCAGAAGTCTGCAACACCACCTAGATGGACAAAAGTTGCAATCCAGGGAAGCTATCGAAAACGAAGTGATCGCTTTCTTTTTAACTCGAAACCAAGGGATTTTTTCGAGCGTGGCATAAAAAAAAACTTTTCTACAGGTGGGAGGAGGTTATAGAGAAAGAAGGGAATTATATTGATGATTAATTGTCATTATGTCATTTAATTTTTGTTGTGAATAAACTAAAAATTCGAGCAAATTTGTCCTTATAAGTCATTTAATTTTTGCTCGGAATGAACTAAAAATCGAGCAGAATATATGTTACAACCTTATATATATATATATATATATATATATATATATATATACCCTAGTCAAATTACTAGAATCACCAGTTAAAAGTTGCTCATTTTCAAATTTTAAGGCAGTTCATTAATTTTTGAGAAATGAATAAATTTAGCAAGTTGTCTTTTAAGAAATTACTGTATATCTAATAATTATTGTAATGCAGTTTTGGTACTCTATTGTTTGGGTTTCAATATATTTAGGCATACTTTCGATACGCTTGAGGCATTGATGTCAGAGTTTCAGATCATGATGCAAAATTTGAATTAGGCTCGAAATCAGTTCAGTTTTATTTGTTTATATAATTTCTCATTTATTTTCCTTTTGATTATTTCCCACAAATTTTCTGTGAGATTTATTTTGTATGTGGAGAGTTACCACCATTGATCTGATTCTCAGCAAGACGCATCTTTCTTACCATACTCCACTTTCAATACTTAACGTAGTATCGAAACTGGAGTATATAATTATTTATTACTGGATAAATATTCTTAAAAGATAGTTTGTTTTATTTTTAACTGATTCATTTCTTAATAATGAATTAATTGCCCTAAACAGTATAAAAAATAACTTTTGACTGACGACTAATAATAATTAATTTGGCTACGACCCGTCTTATAACTTGTTTTTCGACTAATATGTTCTTATCTTTCGAAACAAGCCGTAAATAATAACTACTGAAAGAAACTCCACTCTTTACTAAAGCATATATATGTTAATAAAGTTAATCATACTACTTTATTTAAGACATAATAAGAAAGAAATATCCTATTCTTTATATTAAATGAGGAAGTGTTTTGACAGAATATTTCAGCTATCTTGAGAAGTAAGGCAAGGTTCTTCCCTCTCTCTTTACTCTTTATGCAAGGAGATAGGGATAGGCACCCTACTGTGCCCTACTGAGGGCACAGTAAGGTCTTTTTTTGAATGATTAACATTAAATAATATATCTTATGCTTATAATATTATATTAAATAGTCCGTCAACTAAAGATCTAGAATTTCTTACAGAATTGTGAAAAGTCGGCGGAGAAACGTGATACTGACTGAGTTCAGTGCTTAAAAATGTATGCTCTTTTTTTCCTATAAGAACGCCAGACGACCTTGTATTTAAAGTGAACAAGCTTAAGAATCTGAATTAGTATCATTATTATCATATCGGTCTCTGCCGTGCGGTGGTGGTGGTGGTGATGATGATGATGATGATGATGATATTAAAAAGCAATATAGGAACTTGTGTGTTAAAACAATGGTGGTGACAAGGAATTCTGCAGATTATATATAACCAAGTGAAACATTAGGCATTCTTTTACATATTTTTTCTTTTGTATTGACATTTGCGGGTAGGAACTTTGGGTTAAATGTCAACAAAGCTCCGTAAGGATTCTAAATTTATTTTATAACAGATATTTTAGGGTCCTGTAAAAGTTAACTCCGAAGTGACCGGCCTCACAAATGCTTGCCATTTACATTATTTTACTTTTCCCGAGGCAGAGAGATGTAATCAGTATATATAGCCAAATGAAAAGATTCCTAATCTATGAAAATTCACTTATCAAAGCGATATATTAATCCTGTCGTATGTCCTTGAAACTATGACAATCGGAGCATGGAAATGTTCCTTCTGCAGTTTCATTTATTATTTTAGTTTTGTTTAAAAGGCACCGTGAATTGTTTCAGCCTCAAATTACACCCACATAATTGCGATAATTCTTTGTTAATATTTACATCCGTATGATGAAAATGATTGTCAAAAAATTTGATTATATATATATAGTGATCTAAAAGTCGTGTCCAATAGTGTTCCTTGTGGTTGTGAGCTGCGTACTTCCGATTTTGATGATGATATACCCTGGATTTTTACGGCCTACAGACGTTCTCTGAGGAAATTATAGATCCATTTTCCCACTTTGCCTGTTATTCCCATATGTTTCACTTTATTTGGTATTATACCATGATCACATGTGTCGAACGCTTTAGCAAAATCGGTGTATATGATATCGTAGTTTTCATTGCTTTCAAGTGTGTCTATTGTTGTAGTGCACTATTAGTTGTGGTTGTGACAGGCACGATCTTCCTGATCGAATCCGTACTGTTTCTCACTGAATCTTTCCAGTGTCTCCAAGAAGTCATAGTTTCTCTCTAACTATACTTTCAAATATTTTTGTGAAATGGGACGTCAGTGACACTGGTCTATAGTTCTTTGTTTAAAATCTATCCCCTCCTTTATATATATATATATATATCTGAACAATGTTCGCTCTTTTCAGGATGCTCGGTATTTCCCCCATGTCCAGGAATCTTCTCCATATTGTATTATCGTTGGTTAATTCATTATTTCTTTTCCTTAAGGGCCCGATAGTGGTGCGCGTTCTTGGTTTCCTTTTCGCACAGCTACAGAAGTATTTTGGGTTTTCCTTTATTACTTCTACCGCATTTTCTTCTTCCCTCTCTGTATGGCCGTAATTTTAGGGATTGTATTTCCTATCGATACTCTCCAGTTTTTCTTGTATTACTTCCCTAGTATTGTTGTCTGTACAATTAATTAACTTCGCAGCTACTTTCTTTTGCGGAATACTGCTCGCTTTTGCCTCTCGAAAAAATTCCTCTTTCCTTTTGGCTGTGTTTTCGAAACATGTTTTTCTAAAATTTACAGTGTCTTTTCTTCCAAGGTTGTTAGCATTTCTTCAGTTGTTTTATTCTCTAAAACTGTTTTCCATTCTATTTGGGCCATGTGCGATCTGATTTCTTGCCAATTTATAGTCTTGGAATTTAGGTTAAAAATCTCAAATCTGCTTCTTTCTTTAGTATGAGTATTGTCTATGTCTTTTAAGGTTGTCACCAAATAAGTTGATATCTCGATTATGTTGTGGTCTGATATAATAGTTGGGGTTATTTTTATATTATCAGTCAAATTGATGTTGTTCGTGAATACCAGATCCAGGCAGTTATTTTTTCTGATGTTGTCTGTTATCTCTTATGAAACATAAATTCATTTGTTAGAGCCATCAACATGTTTGCTTGTTCCTGGTCCCCTTTGTCTAGAGCGGATGTAGAGGGGGGGTCGGCGACGCCTAGACCCCCCCTCAATTTCTTGCAAGTGCCCTATTTGAATGATGTGTATGCCTCTGAAAACAAATTTTGTTTTTGTAAATAGATCATGGTTATTTTATTTTATTCAAATTCTATTTTGAGTCTTTATCCGTATACATTGTACTTCCAAATTTGTAGTTGTAGTGGTTTTCATAGGTGCCCTTAGTACTGGTGCAGCCATATCACTATTTTTATCTTCATCTTATTCTGATAGTTCTTATAATTGGAAACACATTTGTAATTGTTTGAAAATTGTTTTGTGATAACTGTTGTACCCAAATTAGATTTTCAATTTGTATCATATTTGAATGAGACTCATCTAATAAAACAATATAATTGATTTTACACTCGCTCATTGGTGGTCTGTTTTAAGAAAATTTTTTAGTACTGTGCCCTTTTTTATTTTAGAGGGGGGCTTTTTTCTTTGGGCCCCTCTTACTGAAATGCCTAGATCCACCCTTATGTGTATATATATGTATCTTTCAACCTTTCAAATGTTCCATGCGATGATTCCTCATTTCACGAAGGTCAAGCTTATATATATATATATATATATATATATATATATATATCAGTAGCGGTTCTTTGGATTAGGCAGGTGAGGCGACACCTCACCTAATAAAAACAAAATATTCCATCTTATATATATAGACTATATATATTAATAAGATAAATTTATATAATTGCATAAAAATATTATTCATAAAAAGTTTTTTTCCCATTCATTTTGAACACAAAAAGTTCTATATTTCATGCATAAAGTGCTAACATTCGGAAAAACCTTGCTTCGCCTTGTATTCATGAGGCGAGACAACCAAAACGCTCAGTGTTGCTACGAATATAAACTAGTTGCTATGACGCAGATGACGTCACTCACACTGCTGAAATATTACTGGCTGAGGCGAAATGAATTTTTGCCTCAGCCAGTACTTCATACTACTGTATTGAATTTTTTTTTTGCCTCACCACTTAAGGAATGCACGAGCCGTTACTGATATATATATATATATATATGAGCAAGTGTAGTTTACGTCCCCCTGTGGTGCCTAGTGTAATTTACGTTCCCCTACATTATCCTAGTGTAGTTTGCGTTCCTCAACTTTGTCCGTGTATACCTAACCAAATAAAACGTTAAAACTAACCAAAATATAAATTGACGATTGGTTAGGTTAAGTCGTAATATTTTGGTTAGTTTTAACGTTTTATTTGATGGATCTTTAGGAGATATTTTTTAAATGAATCCTAGTGTAGTTTACGTTCCCCAACTTTGACCTAGTGTAGTTTGTGTCCCCTTTTGCGTCAGGGGGACGTAAACTACACTTGCTCACATATATATATATAAGCAAACAACCACAGCGAAAATGAAAAGGAAACACGAAATCCGAGCGCTTTCGTGATATATTCACATCTTCAGAGACAAGAAACGGGATGTCGATCCAATGGGCCAATTTATAGCGACCTCGGTGGTTTGGAAGAACAACTGATCCACGAATATTTCTTTCTTGTCCCTGAAGATGTGAATATATCACAAAAGCGCTCGGATTTCGTGTTTCCTTTTCCTTTTCCCTGTGGTTTTTTGCTTATTAAAAAAAATCACGTGTTGTTCTGTGATTTTATTGCATATATATATATATATATATACACACACACACACACACACACCACACACTAAGTAACGACAGAAGCTATAATTAATAGCCATAACCCATGCACTCATAACACTAGTGTATACCAACTTTGCCTGGTCATATAAATTGAAGCTTTAACACTTGTACTTGGAGCATCTGATTCTCTGCATTTTTATTTATCAATAAGCAGCTTCCACATTTCGAAGGAATTTCGTTATAAAATATTTGTATAATTAATACTATTTTCCACTTTTAAGCCAAATGTTTGACATAAAATTTTAATATTAAATGAAACTGTAAAAACTGCGTCATTTCTGGTGATCGTGACTCAGTTTATTTTTAATACTTAGTCTGACTGTTTAGCAACTGTACGAAACAGTCGCTTCACGCCCGAGACTTCTGTATTACGCGTTGCTAAGCGTACTTGAATCAGTTTAAACAAGTGCTGCGTACTAGAAAGAAGTGTCCTTGTGACGGTGTTCCTCGCAGATTTTCGTAAGCGAAGTAACGTAAAAGTATGAAAGTAGGACGCACCTACATCTTTTTAAGTGTTTAAGGTCTGTTTTGTTTTATGCACGCTATATTTTAATGGAACTTTACTTACACAATTTTTGCTATTTCTTCCGGACGAGCCGAATCATCAAAGCCTAAAGAACTTGGGCTAATATTAAGTTTCGCGGAAACCAGATTACACTAGGTTAAGTGATCGTTTGAGATTGGTTAGTTATTCCTTACGTGACGAATTTCGGCTAATCAGGAACTTTGCGACAAGTTTAAAAAGAACTGGTCTCCGTGGAACTTTATATTTACCAGAACCCGAAATGACCCTATAATATTGCGCGAATATAATACCTTTTTACAAATGTTATGTTACGAAAATAATCATGGATACACGTTCAAGAGAAAAATTTATTAAAGTAAAGCGGAAGAATGGTCTTTGTAATTATAAGCTATAACTGAATTTGCTTTATACAGTACATGCGAATATTTTCGCGTAAACAAATGAGAAATGTTGTGCAGAAGTGGACAAAATACGGGATGTCAATCCAATGTGCCAATTTATAGCGACCTTAGTTCGGAAGAACAACTGATCCAAGAATATGAAAACAATAGGAAAACTTTGTGTCGAATTCCGCGGTCCAATGTCCTCCTATCATTTTATCTTCCGTTGTATTTTCTGTTCTTAGTGGTTGGTTCCTTCGTTTTCAGCATCATAGAAGGTCCGTATGAAAACGAAATTCGGAAATCGTTGCTCATTTCATTAAAGGATTTTAAACGGAAATACAACTGTATTTCAGGTAAGTTTGCAAAATGACAATTCTCTCGAGTATATTAATAATAATATTAGCAAAATCTTGAAATTGTCGTCATTATTAAGTTTCGTTTGTATCCTATAAAGTTTTTAATAAAATTTGTAAAATTAGTACGCTTTAATTTGGCTTTTAAATATTGCAAAAGTGGAGTATATTTTTGAGGTATTGAGGTTTTCTAGCACCTCTTTTATTGCAAGCTCGGTTGTACTGTACATAATGTTTACAGCTGTCTTGCGTAATGTTTGTATTTAGTTATAATTGGCCTTAAAATTTAAATGCAAATTAAAATTAATTACCCAAAATAACTTTGGTTTAAGTTAGCTCACGGTATAAATTCCTGAAATGGTTTAGTATCTAGGTTTATATAAAAGTTCAATACTGTATTAAAACACACACACACCAAATCTTGCGTAATAGGTGTGCGCTCGCCTCAACTCTCGTTATAAGTTTCGGGACGCCAGATTTCGGTTGTCCGCCCATTTCATCCATCGGACCAGTCGGGGTGAGCCTTACGTCCCGTTTAAGTTACACGAAGTTAAATTGTCGTTTTAGGCTGGTACTTATTTCTTACGTGACCACGTTTCGGCCAATCCAAAAATTTGCAATTTGGCTCGTCAATAAATGAATGGCTCGTTTCCTCGCGAAAAAAATTAAAACAACATTTAGAAGCCCTTTCGTGTATTTCTACGCCTCATCAGGGTATGTAAACTTATTCCCCCAATGAGGTGTAGAAATACTACGCGAAAATGTTTTTATTCAGTTTCCTTTTCCTCGAGGGTAACTTAACTAAATACGTAGATGTACAAACGTAACTGGCAAAGATCGTGACTGTGGAACAATAGGCCTATTATCATTAGCTCTCGAATCGGATAATGTCGATCTCCCTTCAACGTTTTACAAACAAACGGACAAACTTAATTTGTTCTCTTGTTTATTCAGCTCTAATGCCTATCCAAATAGAAGGTAACGACTGGAAACTGTAAGAAATTGCAGCAGACTGCAAAGGATTACTGAAGTTTTCATTTCCATTCGCTTGGGTAGATTTTAATTAAACATGTTTGTTCTTTGTCCCACTTCAATTGAAACAGTTTTTCACGTGTTATATATATATACAGGGCGTCCCAAAAAATGTATACACACTTTAAATACTTATAAAGGCAGTGTTTATTAAAATACATTTCATTTTCAAAATGTAATAGAATCTACAGACATTATTTAATTGTTTTGTCAACGCCTGTTTTCGAACTGACGTCCGTTCTGGTCCAGGCACTGCTGATAACGCGAAGCAATGGAATCGCAAACATCACGAAACATTTCGTTTGGTATTTGTGTGCATTCTCGTTCAATGGCTGCTCTCAATTCAGCGACTGTTGCAGGTTTTATAGCGTAGACTGTCTTTTAAGTATCCCCATAAAAAAAAATCTAGTGGTGTGAGGTCTGGTGAACGCGGAGGGTATTCTACGAAACCCCTTCGTCCAATCCACATCCACATCGTGCCAAGTACCACTCGCAATACTCCACTCTTCGGTCCGGATCATCTTCATTAATAGCATGGACTAATCTTGGAATGTAACTTTTCCATTGACAGCGCTTCAAAATGCGTTGGACAGACGATTCTGAAATTCCTACCTCACGACTCGCTTGCCGCACAGATTTTCTTGGACTTTGGTGATACGTTTCCAGTACTGTTTCTTGCTTTGTGGGGCTTGTCGATGTCCGTGGTCTTCCGGAACGCTTCTTGTGGACATTCTGAACAGTTCCATCGGCTTCAAACTTATCTCTAATTCGAGTGATGGTAAGTCGCGTTGGTGGATCTGTTTGAAACTCCCTCCTAAACTGTCTTTGCACTTCAACTGCGTTTCACACTTCCAGTAGCATTTTAGAATGAATTTCCTTTGTTCAAAGCTTAGTCTGACTGCCATTATTAATTCTAATGGGTTTAACTTGGAAAGAAAGAAACATCAATTGAGCTATCAGCTGTTAAAGTGTGTATACATTTTTTTGGGACGCCCTGTATATATATATATAATCAACAATGCATTCTTAGTTTAAGTGGAAGTATAAAGAATTAAACATTTTTACATAGAGCATTATTCAGCCCATACGCCTATTTCAAGGTACGAGAAGCTCGCAGCAGCATTGTCAAGCAACTAATGGTCAAAGTACTGACGAGGCTTTCGTAAGTGGTTCATCACTAGTGAAAGCAACAATGCTCTGTGTTAGTCTAGTGACTCTAGTCCAAAGAACATCCGTATTCAGTTTAAGTTTATTGGAATTTTTGTTAGTTTGTATTGCAGGCACCCCCAGCTATTATTGGTCCTGGTGCATAATTCTTCAGGAGCAAGATGCACTGAAAGATTTTCCTCCCCAAGGCAGCACAAATTTACCTGTATCAATCACAGTCACACTCCTACCACCTCAGGCTTGTTCTACACAAACTGGACATAAACTATTAAGTATCCGCAATCGCAGACCGTGTTTTACAGACCTGTATTTAGTTTAGAATATATATATATATATATATATATATATATATATATATATATATATATATATATATATATATATATATATAAATTAGATATATAATGTGTAATGGTTAGCATCGCTGACTACAAATTCACCGTCTCCAGGTCCGATTCCCGGAGACGGTAGTCGGCGCGCAGCAAACCCAGCTGTTCATCCTTCCCTACAATAAAACTGGTTGGAAGATAAATGGGTACCCTGGTTAACTAGTGATTAAGACGCTGGGCTGCTGATTGGGAGTGGCTGGGCTGCTGATTGGGAGCGCGTGAGATCGAGTCCGGGCGAAGACTATAATTTCTGACCACCCGTGGTGGATCATGGCTTGGATCCCACGTTAAGTTGTAGGTCTAAGGTGGAGCAACAAGCTTGACTTTCGTCAGAATGAACAATTCGGGCGGAAGGAAAACCAAGGTAACCAAGGTGTATATATACAGTATACTGTGTATATATATTAGGGGTGTACCGAATATTCAGTATTCGGTAAAAATTAGGAGATTGTTTGTTTTTAATCGAATACCGAACACTTGATAATTTGGGTAAATAACGTGATTTAGGAAATGAAACTTAAGATGTATTTTTTTTTATTTCAAAGAATAATTACAAATAAAATCCAACTTGATAAAGTGATACTAATAAGTAATAACCTTACAAAAAAAAAGGCAGTAAAAATTACCGCCAAAACAAAACCTAATAACTTAAATTTAAGCCAAGTAGATTATCATGTAGAAAAATTTAGACGTTCAGCAGCATCAGCGGCTAAATAATTACGTGCGTCGGTAAATACATGTTTTGCAAAACTGAACATCACTTTGTACGCTTGTGGGTGGCGTGGCGAGATATTTGCGAGTAAGTACTAATAGTATTGGGAAACTTTCGCCATTATGCCACCACCAATCAAGGGTTCGTGTTGCAACTGACTCGTGGCTCACAATCAAGGGTTCGTGTTGCAACTGACTCGTGGCTCCTTTGAATAGATTTCCAATTCTTTTTGACAACTTTACTGACTACTTTTGATAAGTGGAGGCACGTCTGATTGTGAAGGCGTAGGAACCTCATCAAGGAGCTCCACAAGTGAACCTTTGGCTTCTTTTCCGAAGGTTCTTGATCTTCTCGTTAAACAAAAACAGTTGGTTCATCGCCATGAGTTATATTACGTATAGGATTACAGGCGCGTGTCCAAGGGGGGAGGGGTTCGGGGGTCGAACCCCCACCTCGGCTCAGTGCTGGTACACTCGACACTTCGACATTCGACACCTTTCCTTATCCAATACTGGACTTTGCTCTTTCATCAATTTTCACCATGTTTTGTTTTGGCATTGGGGACTAGCAATGATTAATTTTTTTCTTCAATATTATGAATTGATATTTCAGTTTAGTACGTGTTATCCACTTTTTCCTAACCCAAATTTTTTTATTTAGTGTAGCATGTGCTGTTTTACGTTCATTACACTTGTTTTGTTTGATTGTAATATATCGGTATTGTGTTACAGTTTATGTATAATATACTGATTTATACAAACTAGTTTCAGTATGAACCTTAACCCACACACTAATAATAGTAAAATCTTTTCATGGTTTTCTATAGTTATAACAACAACTATTAGTGTAAATAGTGTATTAACTCAATTTGTGTTTAGGATTGCTGACACATCCTTGAGCCCCACTTCGAAAAATCCTGGACACGCCCCTGGACTAGCTTAGGTGTGTCTGATCATCTCACTTTTTACCAACTCGGGCAGTGTAATGCAAGCGAATTTGAAACTAAGATCTAAAACCTGTATTCCACTGCTTGAAACGATTTTGTACATTTTTTATTAAATCGTTTTTCATAGTATGAATATCTGCGCAATCGTCTATATCACGCAAGAAACACTACGAGACCTGTTACACCGGGGGACACCATGGAAAGCCAAGAAGAATCAGAGGAAAACTCATTCGTTAAGTCTGTCACAGGTTAGAGATGAATGACTGAAATGCGAACAGATTCGGCGCGCAATTACACACACATCTGAAACAGACTTCTGACCAAGAAGTGCTTCATTAACTGCAAGTGCTGAAGTATGATTCGCACAAGCAACTTTCTCGGTCATTTTGGAACGCGAACAGTTTTAGTAATATTGCGGTCATTGTCGTGCGCAACTGCATGCATACGATTACGATCGCTCTCTATTGACCATTCTTGCAATATAGAAGTCAATGCAGTTGCAATATTTTCATGAATGGGAACTTGGTACATTTTTCGGCGGCTAAAACATACTGCTTTTGCTTACATTTACTTGTAATTTTATTTGTTGTCGAACTCATAAAGGCTTCAATTTTTTACACTGACGCCTAATATAACCTAAATAAAACTAATATTCAGTATTCGGCCGAATTGTTTTGCACCGAATATTCGGTAATCGGTGAATTTTAGTATTCGGCACATATCTACTCGATTTAAAACTAAAGCTAAACAGCTTCACTGGAGATGAATATATCTATTCGGAGGTTTTGACTGCCGAGAATTCCTATCAAGCTTCCCATCACCCGAGACCTCTCAATTCTCTGAAACCAGACTAGACCAGCGCCTCCTCCTACATTTATTGCAAAATGGAACATCATTGCTTCTATATAAAACTTAAAATTTCTCTAGCTAAGTTAAATATACCGCGATTTTCCTAAAAAGTACTAAAAATCAATCCCACACTGTATACCCAAATAGCACCCCTGAAATTGAGAAAGTCTATTCGGAGGTTTTTACTACCGAGAGATCCCATCAAGCTTCCCATCTCTACCAATGGGGTATCATCTGAAAGTTCCCAGTGCTCTGAAACCAGACTAGGCCAGCGCCGCCTCCTACATTTATTAGCAGACATATACAAGTATATACTATATACTTGTATGTTAGTCAGTGTGAAAACTAGTCATTTCACATAATGCCCAAAAATTTCAGGCATTTCGTGTAATTCGATTAAGCGATTAACAACTTGAAGGTTTAGGTTAAGGTGGTTAGATTAAGTTGGTTAGGTTAGTAATGCGTATTATCTCTGTTTAAGGGCTAATCGAATTACGTGAAATGACTGAAATTTTTAGGCATTACGTGAAATGACTGGTTTCACAGAGTGACTGTAACATACTGTATATACTGTATTTCCTTTGCAAGTAACCATACTGTTAAATGGTATAAGGGATTTTGCATGCGACTTCATTATGGGTTATAAGTTTTGTTCTGGGGATGAGTAATAACAATATATACTAGGTTATTTCAGTTGATCTATATAAAATTTCGGATCACCTGAAGATCAGGGCCCCCAGCCTTCTTTAGTTAGCCTTATAAGGCTAACTAACGAAAATATCACGACTTAACCTAACCAATCGTGAAGGGCGTACAGTTCACCTAACGATTGGTTAGGTTAAGTCGTGATATTTTCGTTAATTAGGGTAACTAACGATGGCTGAGGGCCTTGATCTTCAGGTGATCCAAAATTTCAGTAATTTTGCGGACTAACACCACCTGTTGTTTATTTTGTAATTATCAAAGCTAGTTAACTTGCTAATAATAATCTTTATATAATTCCTTTCTTGTTTATTATTTTATACCAATAATGGCAAAACTTTACTATCCAGACTGTTCAGAAATCTTGGTAATATGTTAAACTAGGTTAGGTTAGGTTAGTAATTAAGGCTCTATGGACTCTTGTCTCTGAACATTGTCTGGATTAGTAAAGTTTTACTACAATAATTTATACATTGTATGCAAATAAGTTGTATACTCTTATATACATGTATATTTTAAGAATTTAACCCCTTCAATACGGCGACATACGTGCATATGTCCGATTAGCGCGCTCCAATATACGACGACAAACGTGCATATGTCCAAAACTTAAAGAAGAAAGCTAAATTATGACATTTCTGCTTTTACTGTAGTTACAAATATTTACGTTTTGGACATACTCACGTATATCGTTGTATATTGGAGTGCGCTAATCGGACATACGCACGTATGTCTGCGTACTGAAGGGGTTAAGAGAATCTATGCACTTTATTTAGCTGATAGGCCAAGTTATAACTACTATGCATTATTTAATGTTTTAAGTTGAATGTATAAAATTTTGAATGATTTTTTTTCATTTGTTTTATTCCAGTTTCCATTCTAGGAATTCTCATTTCAAGCATGGTTACTCGCATTTAGGTCATTTACAATTCAAGGCAATATAGATTTCTACTGACGCAGTTTTCAGTCAGTTCAAGATTGTTTATATATTGCATATTAAGTTGTCGTTTATTAGTTTCATTTCTCGAATATTCGTAAACCACGAACGATTACGGTCATGTTAGGTCACTAACGGCGTTAATCCGCTTTTAACCTCGAGAGATCGTTCCATGTCGAGAAAGTTTTTACGAATGGGAAATCCTCGCGTCACTAATTTTCGTTTCGGATGGTACAGAACATGAAATCAGAACGATAAAAGTGCATGAGGATGACGCGTGATATGGCGTATGACATCCGTCACTCACTGACGATAACGTTTCCGTCAACATTTAAATTGGTTTTCTCGAACACACTAATGGAGATCGGAAGAAGTTTTAAGTGTCACGGAAGTCTAAAGGGGGGAGCGGGGGAGAAGTTTTGTAGAAGTTGCGAGATACGTTTTTTGCCGATGCTTTTTTTTTCATGTATACAGTATAACTTCTTTTTTTTTATTAATTTATTTTAGTGTCACAGTGCCACTGGAGACAGACATGTTCGCCTCAAATACAAATATATATATATATACATACAGTATATATATATATATATATATATATATATATATATATATATATATATATATGAGGGGTCGCGCGTCTTAAGGTACCTAAGCGCCACCACAGAGGAAAACGTGTTTTTGAGGGATATCACTATTTTCACCCTTCCTCTATCGCTGGTTTGGGTTATAATGACCTTACGACACGAAATATGGTTGAAAACCTTATGAAGCGAACTACTATTTTCACCTCTATCGCCAGCCAAAAATTCACCCAAAGTTCGGCATAATAAGAAAATACAAAAATTTAAAAAAAATATATAAAATATAAAATATGAAAATCTATTCCAAAAATTCATCAACATCTTCATTAGCATACTTAGAACTCTAATTTAGCCAAAAATGAATGTTCTAGCTCAATTAATAACAGAGATACTATTGCGAGAATATTGCTGAACTTTGGAGGCGATTTCTGACGAATTTTAATTTTGTCGCTTAGGTACCTTAAGACAATGGACCCCTCATAATATATATATACATTATACAGGGTGTTTCATAACATGTGGGACGCACTTTCAGGATGGATTCAGGACCTGAAAACAATGAAAAAAAGTTTATATAAACATATACCTGAAATCGCTTTGTTTCTGAATTACAGCCCGTTGTGTGTTCCAGCAAGTATCCGCCTTATCTTTAAAGGAAGTGCTCAAAATGACCGCCTTGCGCTTGAATACACGCCTGAACACGCCTCGTCATAGACTGCCTGACGCGTTCAAACATTCCAGGTATTGCTCGGATTTTCTGCCATCCTTGTTCTACACGTTGGCAAAGCATTTCAACGTTGTCAATAGGTGTCACGTAAACGATGGATTTCAGATGACCCCACAGGTAGAAATCGAGTGGATTCGGGTCCGGGGAGCGAGCAGGCCACGCAATGGGTCCTCTACGGCCTAGCCATTTATCAGAGAAATGGTCATCCAAATAGTCTCTGGCTACTCGACTAAAATGAGGCGGAGCGCCGTTATGCATAAACGACATACGACGTCGGACACCAAGAGGAATTTCATCTAGTAAATCGCTTAAATCATTCCTTAAAAAATTGGAATAGGATTCTCCTGTTAGTCTTCCAGGCCAAACAAAAGGACCGATTAAGTTGTCGGCAATAAGTCCTGCCCATACATTGATACTAAATTATTGTTGGTGCCCCTTGACTGTTACGAAGAAGTTACGAATACGAACAGTGAAACACTGCGATGCACCTCTGACTGATGGCTCTACACTCAACGATATTGAAACATATCATTGAGTGTACGAAACATTACAATTGGCAAGGCTATACATGAAATACGTTTCGTACACACACGCAAACATTGTCGGCAAGCAGTGTTTGTAAACAGTTTGCGGAAAGAATTGCTGGAACACAAAAAGGTCTGTAACTCGAAAACATAGATATATATATATATATATATATGTATATATATATATATATATATATATATATATATATATATATATGCAGACGCTCCCTGGGTTATGTAAACCTCGACTTAAGCAAATTCGACTTTATGCAAATGCTCCCATAAATCCCCTCTGCATCATCTCCAAATTTTTTTCCTAAAATCGCCATTAATTGTGTTGCAGTAATGACTGGAAAGCGCCCAAGTGATCGTAAGAGTGCACGACAGTACAGTACAGTATTTTGAACTACTTAATTATCTTTCTTTCCTATGCTTTTATTGCTACTATACTGTATTTAGGTTTTTAATTTATAAAAAAAAGTATTGTATCTTGTGTTCAATGATTACTTATGGAAGGGTCAATTGCGACGTACGGAAAATTCGACTTACGTAAAGCCTTCCGGAACGCAACCCTTACGTAAGTCGGGGACTGTATATATATATAATATATATATATATAATATATATATATATATATATATATATATATATATATATATATTGTGTGTGTTCAAATTTTACTGATAACGAAAATCTCGCATGTCAAATAAATATACATTTTTTACCAAACTTGCAGCATTTGAATGTTGAACGAACTACTAAAATTGCGAAATAAAATTTATATATACACCTGTGTGTGTGTGTGACATACCAGTGTAGTAATCGATACATTATTTAAGTGAAAGGTACAGAAAAAATAAATTGAGAAGAGCCTAAAAATAGGCCTATTCCTGTTGTTTTTTTTTTGTTTTTTCCACCTTCAAAATTTGCCTCTCAAAAGTTAGGTAGATTGTTCTCTTTATCTAACAAAATGTATGGAATTTTAGCAGGTATAGGTATAGAATATACAGGAAATGTACAGGGTGTACACAAATTATCTTTACAACTTCTCTCTCAAATAAAAATATTAGGAAACGAGGTACATGTACCGTTTTTAAGCCATCTGTGAGAGAAAGTAAAAGTTTCACTTGGTAGTTATCAATTGGTACGAAATGCCCTTAACATGCATTTCCCAAATCGGTGGGTTGGCTGTAGGGGCCCCATCTCTTGGCCGGCCAGATCACCAGACATAACACCCTGTGACTTTTTTCTATGGGGTTATATAATGAGACTGCTTGTACACAACTCCAGTGGCCGACATTGACGATTTATAAACCAGAATTGCTGTTGCGAGAGTTGATGTTGAAATGTTGCAGCCTACATGGATGGAGATAGAATACCGTTTGGACGTTTTACGTGTGACAAATGGTGCCCATGTTGAATGTGTGTGAGGTTGCGTGACACTTTATTACTTTCTCTCACAGATGGCGCAAAAACGATATGTATACCTAGTTTCCTAATATTTTTATTTGAGAGAGAAGTAAAGATAATTTGTGTACACCCTGTATAACGTGTATACAGGGTGATCAACTTTGCACTACACATTTTTAAGCTGGTCACTAATATATATATATATATATATATATATATATATATATATAATCTCGGAGGCAGTGTTGCCTATAGCTATAACATTACCCTGTATAATATATACAGGGTGATGGAAAAGTCACTGTGCACCACAACCACTTACAAATGTATGTTGTGGTGTACAGCGATTTTTGGATTACCCTGTACAAGCTGTCTGTATTTGAATGATAAGAGCATATTTGCCCCGATTATCTGTTGTCCTCTCAGAAAGGAATGAGTGTTCAGAGATAATTTTTTGGCTTCAATAGTAAGGCTTAAATTGAGCTATGCTTGATCTTCAAGAGCAAGTGGGCAGATAAGATAAGCACTTTTATATTCAACTAATATATACAGTTGGTGACAAAAGGTTTGTCCTTCCGAAAAGTATGAAATATATATATATATATATATATATACACATTCAATTTCTTTACACCTCTTACAATTTTAGTTTCCATGGCAACTTTGAACCATTAACGAAGGAAATACTTTTTTTTTTCCTTTTCTTTTGCAATAAGGTGGTGAGTTTGGCATTTGTGTATGACGTATACGAACCTTAAATTTAGAATTCTGTAATACGAGGTATTTTAGCTGTAATAATTTATATTTATAAATATCTATGATTTAATGTACTAGCTAAAGTGGGCCCTACCGGCCCTGCGGTGCTGGGGCCTTCGGCCTGCGGCCCCCCAATTACTGGTGAGTCAATTATTCGGTCAATAAAACTAGCAAAGACCGCAGCCATGAAAATCTTAAGCTTCATAAATCTTGATACAGTGAGTTCGGATGTGAAGCTTAAGATTTTCATTGCTGCGTTCTTTTCTAGCTAAAATGGGCCTTACGGGCTCATTTAGCTAGACCTGCGGTGCTGAGGCCTGCAGCCCCCCAGTTACTGGGAGGGTCAACTGCTAGGCTTTCACAAAAGTTCCTCGTGAACTTAAAGTAAATATTTAACTTTCACTGCATTAATAATTTCTTTTCAAAATCTTCAGTATCCGATTTCAGCTTTTGAAATAATTTTATTTTGACAGACTCTGCCTCAATTATATATTATGGATAAAGTTAAGACAAATTTAATTATAATAAAACGCACAAATATTTACGTAGATATCATGAATTTGTAGAAATTGAGTAAATCAAGCAACATTGATTGATCAATATTTCTACTGCACACGTTTTAGAAAGAATAGTTGTGATTTACGTCTACAAGAAAACCATTGAAAATAACTTTCTTCGCACTTTTTGTTTCTTGCTCTATTAAAATGCGTTTTTTTCTCAGACCCTCTCTTTACTGTTAATATAATATCATTTTTATAATTATTATGCTAGAAAATTTGAGATTACACACGTACAGTGAAATATTAAAAAGAGATAATCCATGTTATTTCTTATCCTTTGCAGTGTGAAAGATTGTATGATTGGAGGGATCTACAGCTGTAACAAGGATGGCCACAGAATCGTAAAACAGTACATTGGCCTCCCATTCAACCACTTACCAGACCCAGTGTCGCTTCGTTGTTCTCACTGAAGCGGTTTGAAGACGCGAGTAAGCCATTTATTTTTCCAATTTTAAAATATACCGATACATTTGTCATATAATACATTTCAGTATTAAAAAAAGCAATTCCTAAAAAAACTGTTTACATACGGATCTTTTAGAATGTAGTCATAAGGAATGGAATTAAACAAATGGGATGACGTGTAATATCTAATATTTTGTATATCCCTCATCTGCTTCTATGACATCGCTGAGACGTCTGCGCATAGATGCTACAAGACTTTCCAAATAATTTGGAGTTCTTTGCAGACTCTCCCATACATCAATAATATAATATGCCTTAAAGGATTAACCCTATTACGCAGTACTCTATCCCCAAATTCCTGTACTACTGTACCCCTTACATTTACAATTGGGTTTAAAGTCCGGAGAGGTTTGCGGGTCAATCAATATCTTCGCTGCTATCAGTCCATTGATGTACCACGAGAGATGTATGCATAAGACTATTATCATGGTATTAAATAAAATGGTTCTCCTTGTTGAATAAAATAGGTCCTAATACTCGGTAGCAGGACATCACTTAATATATCGACATACAGTAGTGTTCTCTCGTCAATCGTTCTTCAATTTTTGTGACCACCAATTCCAACTACAGACATCCATCCCCACACCCCCACATTACTTCGTCTGTTTCATTCTGTTGTTTGAATTTTGGCCTCAAGATGTCTAGTATCGCGCGTACAGTAGCAATGACTTGGCCCATTGACACTCGGTAGAGAAAGTCTTTTCATCACAAAATACAGTTCCGTGCTAAACATCCTCTTCAAGGTCAAGATACCTACGAGCAAAGTTCAGTCTAACAAACTTTTGTTGCTCTGTCAACAAAGGTTTTTTGGTAGGAATATGGTGGGCAAATATTGTTTTCCACCAATCGTCGAATAACAAATAGTACTACTGTTACAAGGTAGAGCCAGTTGACTAATAATTTCCTTCAAAATTGTAAATGAATGTCTATGAAGATGGTCTGAAATTGTTGAAAATTATTTCGTTACATGTATATTCATTTCAAAATACATTTACACCAATAATTATGTATAACCTGGAAAATCTACCTCTTATTAGTTGATATTATACCGTAATAATATCAGTAATAATAATAGGAAGAATGAAAGTAAAATAATAATAATACAATCAGCTTATACGTTAATGTATTATTAAAATGTACCTTGACTGTAGGAAACTAGAAAACATATGCTAAAAATACAAAAATAACAACAACAATGTAAATAATATTAACAATCGGTGATGCAGTCGAGACGACCGAGACTATAGGCAATTTTTGCATGTACAGTATTCACTATTGTGTAATGCCCATTTTCTAAGCTCTGTATTTCACATTCAGGAATAAAGATTCTAGAGAGGTTATCAAGTAACAATTGCAAAATTTACTCATAATTTATTCACAAATTCGTAGTTTGTGACACTTTTCAGCAGTTAACTGCCTACTTAAAACAAGATAAGTGTTTGTTGCGCTTGAGGAACATCATCATACTCAACACATCTGCTGATGTCCTGGTTCTGTGGTGCCGCATTATTACACCACCAGGACTAAACCCACGCTCAACCGGAGCACTGAAGGCAGGTACAGTTAGAATGTTCAATGCCAGATTAGCCAGAGAGGGAAACTTGGCCTAGTTTTGCTGCCAAAACTGTATGTGGTCACTTCTGTCACATCAGGCTCGTTGATTGTGTTCAGGTACCGTTGCATCTGCAGCTGGAAGTCTCCCCACCAATGATGTAGTCGAGACAGAGACCAGAAAAAAAGGTCTCGAGTCCTACATCACTGATAACAATACTTAGTTTATAAGTTTATAGACTCCACATACATTTATCGAGAAACTATATTTATAATTTATATGCAAATTTATGATTGAATATCAATAAAAAGTCGAAGCATGTACGCTAGGGCGGCTCGTTTTTACTTTTTTCGATATTTGATTGGGGGTAGTGCGGAAAAGTTGCGATTTGGAGAGAAAATAAAGTGTGTAAAATTTTTTTGATCTACGTCAATACCTTCCGGTGGCGGCGAGTCCTTAAAAATCGAAAAATAGGCCTAAAAACACAAATTTTTTATATAATTTTATATAATTTTTATATAATGTTCATTGTTCAATGACTGCTATTAATTTATTCAAGCCTATAATAGTGTTCTCAGGGTTGTTTGCACAGAAATATACCGGAATTAACATTTGTATAACATCTTGTTAAAACTTGCTTTAAATCAATATTTGGATATTTTAACGGCTAAGACGCCACCGGAAGTTATTAAACAGATTGTGCTGAAATTTTTATTGTTTATTTTGTAAGTCTTTAAAACCATTTTCCAATCTACCACGTTAGGCCTATTTTTCGATTTTTAAGGACTCGCCGCCACCGGAAGGTATTGACGTAGATAAAAAAAATTTTACACACTTTATTTTCTCTCCAAATCGCAACTTTTCCGCACTACCCCTAATCAAATATCGAAAAAAGTGTAAAAACGAGCCGCCCTAATGTACGCATATGAAGGTTATACTGTACATAACCGCATACACACCATTATTAATTTTTTTCACTGTCTGGTCACAATAACGTTGCATATCACCTACTACTCGTACAGCTGCATCCTGAGCTTCATAAGTTCTACGAGGGCAACTACTGTATGTACAGGGTGTCCCGTAAGTCTGGACCCATAGGGATTTATAATATATTTTTTTATTATGTTATTATTATTTTATTATTATTTTTTTATTATTTTTTATGATTTTTATTTGTGGGGCCACTTGAAAGCCAAAGTGTACGAGGTCAAACTTCAGAACATTTTCCACCTTAAAGCACGCATTGTGGAGGCGTGTCAAGAAATTTCTGCGACTGTGATTCAGAAAGTGCTGTCGCAGTGGAGATTGCGTCTTCAACTATGTGTGCGACACAACGGCGGACACTTTGAACAGATTATGTAATAAATTTTTGGACTATTTTGTAATTTTATTATTATTCCCTATGGGTCCAGACTTACGGGACACCCTGTACTAGATCTTAATCTGGTAGAAATGCTTCCTTCAGTATGGTAGCATACAACCCAGTGCTGTAATGTTTTCTTACAAACATCAAAACGTTCAACAACTTCGTTAACGGATCCATCCTTTTATCAGTCCAATAAAGCCTCCTCTCATACCTTGCGTTGTTGCGCGATAATCTCTCTCTCTCCATGTTGATAGTTTTTAAAAGCAAGTTAAATTCACTCTTTGAGTGATAACCTTGGAAATATTGCCAAACGTACTTACTAGAGTAAATAACTGTGATTTTTGTTTTATTACTGAACATAATTGCCACATTAAGAAAGTAGTTTAAAACATAATTTTATAATTACTCTGCTGCAGTTTATTCGTATAACGTGTCCATAAAAGATAAAAAAGTTGTTTCTGACGCCACAATGATGTCGCGCATTTAGGCTTTATTTCCACGTGTTGTGATTTACAGTAGAATTAATAAAGAAATACACGTTTGACGACGCTATGCATCGAAAGTGTTGGAACAGCATAAAGATAAAGGAATCGTACGAGTTATATTAAACTATTTACAGTTTGATACTAATTCACATGACACGACTGCGATATTTATTTGTGAAGAGTATACATATTAGGTTGGCTTTCAGTTGTCATATGAAGTAAACAAAATTGAAAAGCGTTTCTTTCCATTTCTTATGAGTACATTCTAAAAAATTTGTGTATAGACAGTTTTTTAAGAATTTTTTTTAATACTATTGAAATTCATATGATAAATGTATTGGTATATTTTAAATTGGGAAGCATAAATGGCTTAACCATGTCTTCAAACTTTTTCCAGCCAGATGAACGAAGTGAGGTGACCTTGGGTATGGTAAGTGGTTGAATGGGAGACCAGTGTAGGGAGGCCTACTATTTTTCAATTCCGTAGCCATCCTTGCTTCTAAATCCAGATTCAGTTGCACGTCCCTCCAATCATACCACCTTTGACATTGCAATGGATAAAAAATATTAATATGGATTATCTCGTCTTAATATTTTACTGCACGTTTGTAAACTTAACTTAACTTCATATATTAAATAAATTACAGATACTAACTAAAGTGGGCCTAGCTAGACATGCGGTGCTGGGGCATTCGGCCTCAGTAATTGGGGTACCTACGGCCCCCCAATTACTGGGGAGTCAATTATTCGGTCAATAAAATTGTAAAAAAGAACGCAGCCATGAAAATCTTAAGCTTCACAAATCTTGATACATTGGGTTCGGATGTGAAGATAAAGATTTTCATTGTTGTGTTCTTTTCTGTAGTTTTATTGACCAAATAATTGAACCCTCAGTAATTGGGGGGTCAATTATTCGGTTAATAAAACTATAGAAAAGAACGCAGCAATGAAAATTTTAACGCGCTAGAGTAAACATTTAAAACAAAGATTTATAATTATCTATAAATTATTACAGCTAAAATATCTCGTATTACTGAATTCTAGATTTAAGGTTCGTACTGTTACTCTATACGTCATGCACAAATGACAAACTCACTATCTTGTCGCAAAAGAAAAGGAAAAAAAAGAGACAAATTTCCTTCGTGAATGGTTCACAGTTGCCATGGGAACTAAACAAATTGTAAAACGTGTAAAGAAATGGGATCTCTTGGGTAGTCACAAAGTCCCTTTGCATGAAAAGCGAGGGCAACATACATATATAGCGTAATTTCACTGCAAAGGAACTTTGTGGCCACTCTGTACATTTTTTATACTTTACGGAAGGACAAAACTTTTGTCAGACTATATATATATAAAATTGTGTGTGTGTGTGTGTGTGTGTATTTCATAATCTTTCAATCTCTGCTCCGTAAGTCCTTCAAAATCCTTGTCTTTGAAATGAACACGAGATTTCACAAGTCATCTTCAAACGGTATGAAACTTTCAAATAAAAGATACCGAGTTCGCCCTATTGCCTCTCTAGAACAATTCATTACAACTTAGGGTCAATGTTCTTTAACTTTATTTCGAATGAGATACTGAAGTCCTATTATACGAAATAGGAGAATCGCTTTTTTTTTTCTAGGACTATCTCTTTTTGTTGTTTTTCACTGGATTACATATATTAGTAAATATATGAAATTAAAAGACTACATACAATATAGATGGAGAGCAGGCTATATTTATGTATATCACTCTTATGCATTTACTTTTTATAATGAATGGGCTTTAATTTAAGACAGGGAAGTTAATAATGCATAAGTTGTCAAAGAAGTTTTCTTTCATTCTTGACCACTACAAGTTTATCACATAAATGAATAGCAGGAAAAAAAAACGTGTTATAGTTAAATTTCAGATTACAGGTACACGTAATTACACAAAAAATTATCTGCCTTACACACACACACACACATATATATATATTATATATATATATATATATATATTATATATACAGGGTGTCCCGTAAGTCTGGACCCATAGGGATTATAATATACTTTTTTTGTTATTATTATTATTTTTTATTATTATTTTTTTATTATTTTTTATTATGATTTTTATTTGTGGGGCCACTTGAAAGCCAAAGTGTACGAGGTCAAACTTCAGAACATTTTCCACCTTAAAGCACGCATTGTGGAGGCGTGTCAAGAAATTTCTGCGACTGTGATTCAGAAAGTGCTGTCGCAGTGGAGATTGCGTCTTCAACTATGTGTGCGACACAACGGCGGACACTTTGAACAGATTATGTAATAAATTTTTGGACTATTTTGTAATTTTATTATTTTTCCCTATGGGTCCAGACTTACGGGACACCCTGTATATAGTATATATATATACACTCAAAAGATACCTAATTTCATTGAAATATTTTAGAATTAAGTAAATTACTTTGGAATTACGCAAAAAGTTGAATTCTTACTAGAGTAAGAAATAATGGAAGATAAATTTCCCCTCAGATTCCGATCTCGAAGGACTCATTGAGGATATTTTGGAAGCGAGTAACAGAGGCGTATCCGCAGTCAAAAATGTCTCCGGAGAACCCAACTGGTCTTTTGGGCAAAGTTTCTTCTTTTCAAGTACAATCGTCACTACCATCGGTAAGTACTTAAGGTTTTCCCATACGTTCATCATAGAAAATTCAATCGCCAAAATAAATCGGTTCGAATGGCATTTTTTGTTGATTTCATTCGTCGTTTCGTTAGACTCGAGGGCTGATATTTAAAGCTGCGCAGTATACTGTGTGTGCCATAGAGGAAATCGGGATGACCTAATTATACATCACGACGGTCATGACAGGAGACCACAGCCGAATTCCTGCAGCTACACAGAAAGGGGAGTTATACTGAAAAAGGGACAACTGATTCACCTCGGTTAAAAGCTGAGCATGTGACAACTTGCTAGAAATGTTCAGAATAATAAAAGTCTAAATTTGTAACACTTTGTAAAGCTTTCTTATAAAAAATAGTACGTGCTTCTAGTAGTTAGAATTCAAACCCTTCGGTGAGATAAAGTTCTGGTAACATGCAGGGTGTTTATAAAGTCCTTATCTATTTCAGTGAAAACGTAGCAAAAAGGGTAAAATTCAGTAACAATATAATAGAAGGCAATACATTTAATGAATACTTAAGCATATGATTCTACATGAGCACCATCAGTATCTCTACATAGTTCGAATCTGTCAGCAGCATTGCGGAACACATTTTGGAGCGCGACGGGGGTTATTTTTGTAACTGCTGTTACGATACGAGCACGTAAATCTTGCAGATCTGTAACCCTCGTTTGATAGACATTCGATTTGATAAAGCCCCATGCAAAGAAATCCACTGGCGTTAGGTCAGGAGATCGAGCCGCCCAGGGCCTGTTGCCTCCACGTCCGATCCACCGATTTGGAAATCGTTCATATAGATACTCTCGAACAATGTTTGCGTAATGACAAGGTGCCCCATCTTGTTGAAAGACGACGGTGTTTAAAATGCCATCTGAATGAAGCTGGGACATTTACATGCTCGTATCGTAACAGCAGTTACAAAAATAACCCCTATCATGCTCCAAAATGTGTTCCGCAATGCTGCTGACAGATTCGAACTCTGTAGAGATAGTGATGGTGCTCATGTTTGATAGAATCATACGCTTAAGTATTCATTAAATGTATGCTTCTATTATATTGTTATTGAATTTTACCCTTTTTGCTACTTTTTACTGAAGTAGATAGGGACTTTATAAACAACCTGTATAATGGGCTTACAAAAGTTTTAGACTGTCTGACTTTAGAAGGAAAATGAAAAGTCCTCGAGTAAAGCCATTTTCATGATATCCGGGAATGCGCATGCGCATCCGAAGAAAAGGAAACGGCGTAAAAGTGATATTTTAAGGTAGTTTGAAAATAGAAAGTTATTTAAAACAAACTTTTAAATTTTTTCATTAAAATAGTGTACGAGGTGAAGCTATTTATGGTGAAGCTATTTATGTTAGTCTTTTATTTTTTATCCAAGTTCACAGGAGGATAAAAAAAGACGGTAAATGTTTAGAATACAGTAACTCCAAACTGTTTTAAACGACAAAGTTACTACAAGATTCTTCATATGTTTTTAACGAAATGTTACTAAATACAATATGAGCTCAAATGACAAATAACATCCGTAAATATTAATCAAAGTTTGTGAAATTTTCTGAAATTATTTTGTGGCGCCATTATAATGACGTCAGAAGAAACTAAAATTTTTTCGCTGAAAACCGTTACGAGGATTTTTTCGGTTTGGCGGACTGCTGTCTCCACACCGAATCTGCTATAGCCAGTATAACAGGTTATAATTATCAGGTAAAAGTTGCTTAAAATTAATCGAAACCTACGGGAAAATTACTGAATGCCCGGTTAGGTCAACTGTACGCTCTTGACGATTGGTTAGGTTAAAAGTTAATATTTTTTAGTTTTAACGAAAATATCACGACTTAACCTAACCAATCGTCAAAGGCGTACAGTTGACCTAACCGGGCATTCAATAATCTTCCCATAGGTTTCGATTAATTTTAAGCAACCTTTACCTAATAATTGTATCCTGTTAAATACGCTATAGTAAATTTGGTGAGAAGACGGCAGTCCGCCAAACCGAAAAAAATCCCCTAATGGTAAGCAGTTTAACACGAGTTCTGTGTACGAAGGTTGTTCCCAGACGTTTTGCGAAGCGGTTGTGAAATTTTCTGTAGACGAGGATGCAATCTTTAAATTTTTCTGTGATCACAGGATTTTGTGAAGCGAATTATTGTCCCCAAAACGGATGATAAAGGAAAATACCTGTGGTCATTTGTGTAATTACGACAAAAATTTCCGTTGCCAAACTTTACCCATCTCCCTAACAAGTAAGTTACATGATGGAGCTTTGGTTTGGTTTGGTTTGGTTTGGTTTAATTAATTTAATTTAATTTAATTTCCATAAATTACGCATTCATGGGATTCATTTTTATATTAGAAACGTAGGTACTTAGTATTATCGGGACTACCAAACTGTTTATGTATTTTTGCTCTCGTCATTTTCGTTTAAACTAACGAAAATATCACAACTTAACCTAACCAATCATCAAGGGCGTTCAGTTGACTTAACCGGGCGTTCAGTTGACTTAACCGGGCGTTCAGTTGACTTAACCGGGCGTTCAGTTGACTTAACCGGGCGTTCAGTTGACTTAACCGGGCGTTTTCATACAAGACGACGGAACTGAATGATGCTGATTTCGAACATTTCAAGGTCAATCATAAGTACAACTTCATTGACACCAACACGGGAGCGCACTTGATGATTTGGTTAGGTTAAGTGGTGATATTTCATTAGTTTAAATGAAATGACGTTTGGTAGTCCCGATAATACGTAAGTACCGAAACGCATTTTTGGTAGTCTGAGGTTGCGCAAACACCGTAAAACTGAAATCCTGCATAACATACTGTAGTTTTGGGGCATTGCGCACCTCAGATTATCAGAAATGCGTCTCTGTTAAAAAAACGAATCTATGAATGCATAATTTATCGAAATTGAACAGTTTCGAGTTATTCTAAACATTTACCAAAGACTATATCATATATAGCTTTACACTAATTTACATTACATTACATTTGGATAACATGAAGTCACTGGGGCCTATAGAGCTTATCCGAGTCATAAGCTATATTTTATAATGAAATTTTGCCAAATATCAATCTCGAGACAGCTAATTAACATAAACTACTGGCACTATTGCAGTTGGGTACCCCAACCCAACAAATTCAATTACATTAAAAAAAATTTTTTGAAGGTTACGTTAATTGAATGCCCGGTTAGGTTAACTGTATGCCCTTGACAACTGGTTAGATTAAGTTGATATTTTTGTTAGTTTTAACAAAAATATCATGACAACCAGTTAGGTCAACTGTACGCTCTTGACGATTGGTTAGGTTAAATGGTGATATTTTCGTTAAAATTAACGAAAATATCACAATTTAACCTAACCAATTGTAAAGGGCATACAGTTGACCTAACCTGGCATTCAATTAACCTAACCTTTAAATTTTTGTTTTAAAATAATTGAATTTGTTGGGTTGGAGTACCCAACTGGGATCACCTGAAGATCAAGGCTCCCAGCCTTCTTTAGTTAGCCTTATAAGGCTAACTAACGAAAATATAACGACCTAACCTAACCAATCGTCAAGGACGTACAGGTGACCTAACGATTGGTTAGGTTAGGTCGTGATATTTTCGTTAATTAGCTTTATAAGGCTAACTAAAGAAGGTTAGGGGCCCTGATCTTCAGGTGATCCCTCAACTGCAATAGTGCCCAACTATTTACAGTGCTATCAAAGTGACCTACATAACTTAAACTAAAAATGTGATACACTATTTACACAATTTATAAACTCTCTCATTCATGAGAGTGTAACTTTTTTTTAAACTAAAGAGCTACTATTTACTCTACTACTACTAGGTACTTTGACTAAAATACTATTACCATAAATCCAGACTGGTTTTTTAAATTTTCTTATGCCCTCAAGTTTTTCCATCAGACTCTAATAAAAAAAAAAAAGGTCACTTGCATCTAAATTGTTCAAACCTGAAAACATTTTGAACATTTGTATCATATCACCCCTCAAACAACGTCTCTCAAAACTAAATATGCCCAGTTCCCTTAATCTTTCACTGTATTCAAATTTTCTAAGCTTGGGGATAAACTTGGTTGCCCTACGTTGCACACCTTCAATCATCTATATTATGCCAATGGTGAGAGGACCAGGCTTGAATGCAATATTCGAAGCGAGGCCTAACATAAGAGTTATACAGGGTGTACACAAATTATCTTTACAACTTCTCTCTCAAATAAAAATATTAGGAAACGAGATACACATACCGTTTGTACACTGCGACATTTCAACGTCAACTCTTGCAACAGCAGCAGCAATTCTGGTCTTTAAATCGTCGATGTTGGCCACTGTAGTTGTGTGCACACAGTCTTGTACATAAACCCATAGAAAAAAGTCACAGGGTGTTATGTCCGGTGATCTGGCCGACCAGGAGATGGGCCCCCACGGCCAATCCACCGAATTGGGAAATGCATGTTAAGGAAATTTCGCACCAATTTAGTAATTTGTGTACACCCTGTACAATAATCTGACAACTACCACGTGAAACTTTATTACTTTCGGTAAAACTTTACAAGACACCCGCATTGCCATGAAACATGCTGCAGTAACGAAACATATATCAATCGATAGAGCAGAAAAAATGGTGCAAGCAGCTATGTATCATTTTGAAAATATTAAAAAATAACAAAGTTGTGACACTATGAAGATGTTACTAGGCCTATCATAGCTTACACCATTTGGATCTTTTCCGTTTCATGTACTGTTTCCGATTTTGTTGAAAATACGATATTTAATGTAGATTTTTACGCTGATTTAAGAAATGTCAGCCTTGTTTTGGAGAAATGAGCGGTTCAAAAGTTATGTTTGTTGAAATTTTGTATGAGATATAATGCTCGGTTAGGTTAATTGAATACCAGGTTAGGTCAACTGTATGCCCTTGACGATTAGTTAGGTTAAGTTGTGATATTTTCGTTAAAACTAACGAAAATATCACGACTTAACCAATCGTCAAGGGCGTACAGTTGACCTAACCGGGCATTCATTAACCTACATTAAATATCTTATTTTCAACAAAATCGGAAGCAGTACATGAAACAGAAAAGATCCAAATAGCGTGAGCTATGATAGGCCTAGTAACATCTTCATAGTGTCATAACTTTGTTATTTTCTAATATTTTCAAAATGATACATAACTGCTTGCACCATTTTTTCTGCTCTATCGATTGATATGTATTTCGTTACTGTAACATGTTTCATGCCAATGCGGGTGTCTTGTAAAATTTTATCTTACTTTCTCTCTCAGATGACGTAAAAATGGTGTGTACCTCGTTTCCTAATATTTTTATTTGAGAGAGAAGTTGTAAAGATAATTTGTGTACACCCTGTATAATCTACAAATGACTTCCTTAATCTTCTAACTAACATTCCTCTTAATAATATCTAGTATTTTATTTGCCATATTTTTTTTATTGAAAAAAAATCTCAAAATTTGTCTGTAAAATTCATTAACCTTAACTAACTTTCTAACTGTAATAATAATATAAATAAATCCAGAAACACTTTTACTATCTGAAAAAAAGATGTTGATCCTGATTAGGTTAGGTTACGCTAAGTTAAGTTAGTGTTTGGTTAGGTTGTTAGATTATGGAGTACCTCATTATTTAATGACTTAACAGAAATTACCCTACGAGCTCTCAGTTACACTAGAAACGCTTATCAGTCTTTTCGGTTCAGTGGCACTAAGGTTATGTTAAATTAGGTTCAGTTAATTACTTTTTCTAGATGTATGAATTTAAAGTCTATACTCGTTTATGCAGAGATGCGGTGTGTGTGTGTGTGTGTGTGTGTGTGCGCGCGCGCGCGCGCGCCGGATTCTCAAAGTGCAGAATTATCAGGCAGTAAAATTCAACACTAAACGTCCATTATTGACATTAAGCGTGTTTACTTTTTTACAGATTTACGTTCGGATGAAATATAATCAAGTTTACCTTAGTTCTCTTCTTTTACTGAACGGAATATAATCATGTTTAAACCTACAAACATTTCTGGAATGATTTAATTCTTTACCTAAACTTCCTTTTCACACACGTGTATATATATATATATATATATAATATATATATTATATATATATAACATGAAAAGGAAAGAATTAAATCATTCCAGAAATGTTTGTGGGTTAATAAACATGATTATATTCCGTTCAGTAAAGGAAAAGAGAACTAAAATAAATTTAATTACATTTCATCCAAACGTAAACCTGAAAAGTAAAGAAGTAAAAACACTTAATGTCAATAGTGGATGTTTATTGTTGGATTTTACCGCCTAATAATTCTGCTCTACGATTCTTTCCCGCAAAATTGTTGGAAATAAACTCGTACCCTGATTACACTCGTCAACAAGGATTTTGTTTCCTCAACGAGATTGATTCTTGTAGATTTTTTAATGCTCATTACAGAAATTACCTTGAAATTTCTATATCACACAGGGTTTTAGAGATATTTTCTATTCCTTTATTTCTTTATTATCAGCTTCAGTATTTGTAAAGTTTTTTTTTTAAATAGCAGCTTCACCATAATAATCCATATTGCAAATGAAAATATCATTAGACTTATTACTTTCCAGTTTTTGAGATGTTTAAAAATTAACTCATTGGACGCTAAAATAGCACAATCGGGCAGCCGTGCTAGTAGGATGCTGCAATAGTGACTGCTGCACTGCGTTGTCTGAAAAAAAAAACTCTCGTTTGTTGGTTGTCATTCAACGCTGTTGTGTGTCAAAAGCTCTTAAAAAGTCAGTCTCGCAAATGTGTTAACAACTCTGATATTTTTTGTTACGCATGCGGTGAGTTCTCTCTCAAATCTCAAAAGAAGAATATTACTCCTTTCATTAAAAAAGCATACGAACTCTATTTCGGATGTAAAATAGGGACCAAGACAAAAGCTGGGCTCCTAATATTTGTTGTACATCTTGCGCAGTAAATCTCAGGGCATGGCTAAAAGGTACTCACCGATCATGCCATTTGGTGTTCCCATGGTTTGGAGAGAGCAGAGATGTCACGTCACAGACTGTTACTTTTGTTTGATGAATGTTTCTGGATTTTATTCTAAAATAAAAAATCGATTGAATATCCAAATCTTCCATCGGCAATAAGACCGGTGCCACACGGTAAAAGTCTTCCTACACCAGAGCAGCTAGAGACGTGGACCTTAGGAGATGAAACTACCGTAGACGAGTCTATGGAATTGAAACAAGACATGGACCCATATTTTCAACCACCTGAGTCAAGAGTGTCTTGCTTAATTACACAAGGTGAGTTAAATGACCTCGTCAGGGACTTCAGCGGAGCTACTAGGTTCTAGGCTGCAAGGCAGAGGTGCAAATAGTCGTATATCCTAGTAACGTTGTTACAAGAAAGAAATTTAGCTGGCAGAAAGAAATTGGGACAAAGGGTTACAGAAAGAAAGACAAAAAATGGACAAAAAACATGTTTATGAAAAAAAAAAAACTTACTTAAAAGTAAGGGTATGGGGGCGATGGGTAAGCGCAGGGCCAGCCCTAGCAAATGCGAGGCCCAATTCGAGGTTTTTAAAGTGGGGCCCTAAGGTTAAAGTTACCTACCCATAGTGGGTGCATGCTTACTGAAAGAAAAGAATGATTCAACAACAAATATCATTTATTTTGGATGCGATCACAAGGAAACCTTTCTGGCTTTAATAGTAGCAAATTCGGCAATGAGGTCTGTATAGTTAGTTTCTCGCAATGTCGTTTTCAATGGAGAGGATCGCCAGATTACTGAGTCGATCCTGCAGCATCGTCGACCGTAAATACGTTTTTATTAATTTCAACTTTGAGAAATTTCTTTCCCCAGATGCAACAGTAACTGGAATAGTCAGTAGTATTCGCAATGCAGTCGTGAAATTCGGGAAATCCACAGAACGATTGTTCAAAGTGATGAAGCCCAATATCTTCAGTGGATCACTTTGTATATTTTCTGGAAGAATTGGTTTCAAGGCTTCCATTTCCTCAGCAAGCATGAATCCATCAACGTCGCTGTCTTCTCCATCAGTCAGTTCAAGTTTGAGATCTTTGCTGTGCTTACGTAGGTCTGTCTTGGACATCTTTGTGAACATGTACATTAGGGCGGCTCGTTTTTACACTTTTTTCGATATTTGATTGGGGGTAGTGCGATAAAGTTGCGATTTGGAGAGAAAATAAAGTGTGTAAAATTTTTTTGATCTACGTTAATACCTTCCGGTGGCGGCGAGTCCTTAAAAATCGAAAAATAGGCCTAACGGTGTAGATTGGAAATGGTTTTAAAGACTTACAAAATAAACAATAAAAATTTCAGCACAATCTGTAAAACTTCCGGTGGCGTCTTAGCCGTTAAAATATCCAAAATATTGATTTAAAGCAAGTTTAACAAGATGTTATACAAATGTTAATTCCGGTATATTTCTGTGCAAACAACCCTGAGAACACTATTATAGGCTTGAATAAATTAATAGCAGTCATTGAACAATGAACATTATATAAAATTACATAAAATTATATAAAATTTTTGTTTTTTTAGGCCTATTTTTCGATTTTAAGGACTCGCGCCACCGGAAGGTATTGACGTAGATCAAAAAAAATTTACACACTTTATTTTCTCTCCAAATCGCAACTTTTCCGCACTACCCCCAATCAAATATCGAAAAAAGTGTAAAAACGAGCCGCCCTAATGTACATGAAGCCAAACTTTGAGTGATGTTCTCTCAGTTGTTCGAATCGTCGTTCCAGGGAGGATATGGCAGTGTCTAAAATTGCGTTAAACCCAGAAATTTTAAATTTTTCTTCAGCATCTTCAATTGGCTGGTCTTGACCTTCATAGGAAAATATCATCATCTTTCGTCTGACCTGTGTTGTCTTGAATTCTGGCTCAATTTCAAGCTGCTCTGCAATCTCTCTGGAATCTGTTACAGCACTTTGAAATCCACTCTCCCGATATTCTTTCATCCACTTACATGTTCTTTCAAAACTCTCGATGGCACTTGCCAGATGCTTTGAATCACTGAAGATCTTTATTCGCGTGGTTGACTTGAAAGAGGAGGTCATACCAGAATATGACAGCAACAGTGAATTTAAAATTCTTCATCTTTGCAGTGATTCTGCTTCGCTTCTTCCTTGATCTTTTGCTTTTCAGCAATTTCGACAAGTGCATCATAGATCTCGACAGTTTGATATCGTACAGCTTTGACACTTTGCACATGGCATTCCCATCTTGTCTCGCTCAAGGACTTCACAGAACTCTTTTACATACTTGCAGAAGACTGACCACCGATGGGTTGAGGCTGAGAAGAAGACACAGACGTTGAATAACCCCAAAAAATGAGATGGCTTGGACACATGTTTTTGCCATGTCCCCAAGTAGCAAATTATAGTTGTGGCATGCGCATTGCGCATGGAGTCAAAAATGCTCTTGAATTCACTTCAAGAAGTCACGCTTGGACTCATTTTCAGTCCAAGTTGTGAAGTTCTCTCATCAATACCTCTAGTAGGTTTTCTCCTGTGGTCTCCTTCACCTCAATGAACTTGATGAAGTGTTCAAAAATTCCACTTTCAATACCTGATGATCCATCAGAGACATATCGCAAAGTAAGGGACACTCCTTGTGATCTAATGTCGGGTGTGCAATCAAGGATCACAGAGAAATACTTGCCATTTTAATTCTGTGTACAATGGTTTGCTCGAACTTTGTGCCTATAAGCGAGACGAGTTCATTCTGATTCGTTTTCCCTGGTAATGATCATAAATTTCGTTATTGACTATTCTTCTAAGATGGTCTTGCATGACGGATTAATCTTGAGATAAGCTCAACCAGTCCAAGGAAGTGCCATATTCCGTCTGAAGATTGTATCTATCTGATCCTCGGAATGCCATGTTGTGTTCAGCGAGGTCTGTACAATGGCGAGGAGGCGCTCACACATTTTTCCACCTAAGCTTCTCCGTATTGATTCATTCTGACTGAGTTGATCCACAGTGCAACTTTGATCAAACGTTGTTTGAGTTCCATCATTGGAGAGTCGCCTTCAGATGGTCCTGTGATCTTCGTGTCAGACAGTCGGAACTAGTATTCACCCAGTCACAGAATCCTCCACACCCCAAGGCATTGTTGGAGTTTCCAAATAAATGCAACAGAAACAAAATATTCCGATTCTTAGAGATTGAAATAAAATCAACCAATTCCGTATACCAACTTCTCCATTTTCCATCCGTCTTTGTAATGACTTTTTGAAAACTTGCGGCCAGTGTCATCTCTGGGAAAGTTAGTCTTCCACACTGTGGTGGACCTTATCACTAGTAAATCTGACTTTTGTGCTAACAGTTTCCGGCCATTGACCTGGATCTTTGAGTGCATCTAGAGGCTGATTTTGCAGAATTGGAGACTGATCATGGGTTCTTCTCACTCTAGATATCACTTCTCTATCAAAGCTGATGATGCATGCATGTGACGGGCGCAGGCACATCTTGTTCAGTTTCAGCCTGTGGATCGCGTTTCTCTAGAAATTTTTCAAATGACCCATACATACGCTCAAGTTCTGATCCGCTCGCTTCACGCTGTCTCTTCTGGTGACCGCTGAGATATTTCCGAGCAGTACTCGCAATCTTTTTGGAGGCATCACTGTCAGTCGATATCTGAAATATAACAAAATATATAATTAATACGGAATACTATTGTATATGAATACTACTGTATATGAAGAGTTATTATGACAAGCGTATTTAATTTACCACTCAAAACCAAGATATTTTTTTACTGTACTCGTATATTTGCAGGGCCCAAAGCAGCCGCGCTGTTGCTTTGCCCAAAAGGCCGGCATGGGGTAAGCGGAATTAAAAATGTAAAAAATTTTAGCTTTAAGAGGGAAGTATTCTGGCAAAGTATTTCCTACTTTCCTCAGGTACACAAAAAGAATTATTTACACGTTCGCTGCAGGGGTGAAATCTGTTGGCAAAAAACACTAACATTTCTTTGTTCCGCAACCGTTTAAAACGATTTGACCAAATGTTTTCTTTGAGCGGAAAACCTGTGTTATTGTAACAATGTAAACGGATTGATGATGGCACTTGGTCATGAACATAAGCCAGAAGAATGCGACCCAGTGATGGGCAAAAAGTAATCGATTTCAAATAAAAATTACTGATGTCTGAAAAGTAACTAAAAATATAAAGTAGAAATTAATCCTCTGGATTAATTATAATACAATTAATCCAGAGAAGTAATTTCTACTTTATACTTTACTTTTCAGACATCAGTAATTTTATTTGTAATCGATTACTTTGCCAACCACTGATGGCGACTGTTCATTG